>JAMWET010004107.1:17500-25319 GCA_024036415.1 Prochilodus magdalenae | reverse complement strand
ACTACTACTTCTACTACCTCTACTACTACCTCTACTACTACTAATAATAATAATAATAAAAATAATAATACTATTACTACTAGTAACAATACTACTACTACTACTACTTCTACTAATACTACACTACTGCTACTACTACTTCTACTACCTCTACTACTACTACTAATAATAATAAAAATAATAATACTATTACTACTAGTAACAATACTACTACTTCTACTAATACTACACTACTGCTACTACTACTATTCCTACTACTAATAAAACTAATAAAAAAATAAATAAACAAATAAATAATAATAATAATAATAACACTATTGTTATTTTACTTATTATTTTAGTTTGCATTAGAGCTAAAGATAATAGGTCATAGGGGCTTATAACAGTTAATTAAGTACCATGCCTAATGTTGAGATATCGAGTAGACTTGCATATCATTGCTGTCCACTGAAAAACATTTTTCTTCATTTTGGGTCTATTTCTCTATACACAGTATTAAGACTATATGAGATCACGTATCATTTTGACAAGAAAGGCGTATGTAACCATATAGCCATATAGTTAGCAATGACATAACTGATGACTATAGACTAGCGCTATATTAGTTTCATAATTTCAGTGTAAAGCTTCAGAAGCAAACCATATGATCCCATGCACGTCATGGCTGACGGACTGTCTTTGAGACCAGGGAGAAATTTTGTACATCACATTTTTGTGCCAAACAATCACTTTAAAGAGACGATAAATCCCCCAACATTCGCAGAGCTCCACTAAAACCGGCGGTGCTTTGATGCAGGTAATTCAGTTTTGAGACCAGAGCACAGAACGAGTGCTGTAGCCATAGGCAGTCCGCAGTGCGGGATCCTTTCGGCAGGGATGGGGACACGGTGTGCCGAATATGATGCATCATCATGTGGCGGGGGCCAGTATAACTTTCCACTTTAAAATAATACATTCCGCAGCGGGCCGAGCTTTATGAGCGATGGGCAGAATAATGCAGTAGTATATCACGGCCGGCATTGAGACATCCCTGGGGAGGGCATATTTCCTTTGGCTAATATCACTGATAGGGTTTCAGTAATATCTCCTGCTCCGGGCGAGCTCATCCATCTTGAGGGAGGGATGGCAGCGGTGTCACGCCGCCGGGCACAAATCACTTGTTTGTCAGCAAGGTAGGGGCCCAAGCGTGCACCATGACTTCAGTTTCACGGATCAGGAAGCAGTGAGCTCCTCACACTCCGCCCCTATGTCCCTGAGGTCATACAGATCAAATGTGTGCTTCCTCACACTGTTCACCCCGCAGACATGGAACTTATTTATAGCAGGAGCGGTTAAGCAGATGATGCTGATTGGAGGTGACCCGGTAACGGCCACGATAGACTGCCATATTTGAAATTGGTCACTGCTCCACACACACACACAGAGAACCACTAGGGGTGGTCAATATAACCATATACTACTATAGTCATAATACTGTGAATTCTGTTGACAGGTGAAAAGCCTTACTGGACATTGGCAAATGTCCCATTACATCTAATAATAATAATATCTCACAACAAAGTTTAAAGCTACTTAGGAAGGAAGTGTGGGATTGCAGTGCTGTTGGGAAGGAAGATAAAGGTTACCAGAAACAATAACTGATGATACATTTAGACTGATATGATCAATATTTATTGAGCTACACATACAGAAGTCTGTCTCTCAGTATAGCGCTGGGCCGCCATGTTGGCTAATGCAACATGCCAGACATCTCACCATAGAGGTGTAGAGGTTCCTAATGGTATCCTGTGATAATCCATCTCATGCAGCTTGAATATGTGTGATATGTGATGCGTGACAATCATTCATCTTGGCGCTGACCACGATGCCTTCATATGTGGATTCGTTGGTCGTCTCCACCAAGACAAAAGCAGGACTCGTCACTGAAGATGACCCACTGCCATTCTGGGTCACTCAGTGACAGTGTGGCATGAGAGTATTGCAGTCTTTGCCGACGTTGACGTGGTGTTAAGGGCAGTTGCCGTAACGGTCTGTGTGCATGTAGTCCCGCATGGTGCAGCCGTCTGCCAATGGTGCTGGCACTAACAGGATGACTTGTGGAGTGGATCACTGCTCACTGAATGTCCAGGATTGTGGCTGTTGGGTCAGTCAGGTACAGCGATAAGGCCTGTCCTATGTTACTATGGATATATCACATGTGTGATCGAGAGTGAAACTTGAACCATCACTTATACGTCAAATCTACCCACCAAGTTTCATTCCTGTCGTCGTTTGATTCCTATCTGTGCAACTGTTCTTTTGATTATAAGTGAACATATACAAAATCAACAAAACTTGTTGAAACCTTTGTACACAGCTGCCAGTATTAGATCTCCATCCCTAGCACTTACATAATGGAGACAGCGCCCAGCACAATATAGTGTCACAGACTTTAACAGGTGCACTGACAGCTCCGATGGGCTCAAACAAATGTCGTTTCCTATTAGAGCGAGTGGGTGTCTGAAACGTTTCACAGACACACACACATACAGGGCCACTTCACGCCCCCTTCTTTCACTCATCAGGAGAGACACATGCATTTGCATGATGCCATTAAACTGGAGAGACAAACATAGACACAAATAATTACTAAGGAGATGCACAGATTTGGCACCAGCTTTGCATATGCGCTCTTGACAGGCGTGCAAACTCAGGGGCTCACACAGAGACGGCATCGCAGGGATGCCATTCAAGATGACAGCGCGTATGCAATCCACCTCAGCACTGTTCCATACGGGCCTACGGTCCTGATCACACGCATGGGTTAGACAGCGAAGCTTGGAAGGAATGAAACGACACTCATGATGCGATGAAGAGAAGGGAAAATAGAGAAAGCTATGTCATAATCTTTTGCCTCTGTTCACCATCAGAAGCTCAATAGAATAAAAAACGCCTAGTACAACACTGCCATCAATTTCATCTTCTTTCTCTCCGGTACTATGTATCAAGTCTTTTTTCTCTCCTCCCTGAACTTCTATCAGATGAATGTTCCCCTAGTGTAGACGGCAGGGTCATAAATCACTATGAAACAAACCCATCTTCTTCAACTCCAGAGATGACCTGCTCCGCAAGTCATGAAACCACACTACGCTCTCTGTCTCTCTCACTCTCTCTCTCTTTCTCTCTCTCTCTGCTTCCTACAGCATGCTACTGTATGATTATTCTCCCACTGGGAAAAGCCAAAAAAAAAAATTGCTCACTCTCACACTTGTCCCTCTTCTCTCTATATGACTTTCCATCCCGCGCCATGGCCCCCAGGGGCCGGACACTATGACACAGCAATAGAAAATTCAAAAGCAATGCAGGATGCTTATAAGCAGACTCCTGATATGATTACAGAAGAGTGGCTCTTATTTGAGATGAGAACAAGGAGGGAATTCACACACAGCCCGCTACATGCTGACTCCTGCAAACTGGGGAAGGGCGTTTTCACCCTGGCTGCTATTCCAATACCTAACCTTCAACAGTAGACCGTGACCCTTTCTTCCAGACATCAGGGCCCAAGTCGTAGGGACTGGACTGGGAACTACATTTAGCACTTTTGTTTAGACCAGCCACAGTAAACACATCCACCCGCCAACCACCATAACCCACAAAAACGCCATCACAGAGGCTACTAACATATCTGTGCACTCCAGCGTTCGCCTTTCACATGCCATTAGTCTGGCCCACCATAAGATATCCTGGTTACCTTGAAAGCTAGTCCATCCCTGGTTTTTCCACACGTAGGATACAGGACATTAATCCCCCAAATTCAGCATCATGACCCACAAACTAAGTAAGACATTCACCGCTTGCACTTTGTGACAGTTCCGCACGTTCCTTCTTAAAGGCTCAGGTCAAAACCAACCTCCTTTACTCAGTATCTTCATTCTTCTGCGGATCGAAACGTTCTTCTAAAGTAAGCCAGAGAAAGGTGCAATTTACCTGGAACTTTGATTTGGTGTTCTCCTATTGAACACAGCTCTGTTTTGCCATTCAGTCTAACTGAGGGAGCATCTTCCGGTGAGAAAGTGAGGTCAATGCATTACAAGAGTTTGGGAAACACTAGGGCTTCTACCCTTTTCTCTTTGGAGAACCAGGACTTTTACTTGTGTATCGGCACCTCTACACGTCATACAAGCTGAGTTCTCCATCGAATGCATATTCCCTTCTACATATCAGTCAAATGAAGTCAAATCAATTTAAAACAGATGCTGTCACAAAGTAGCTCTGCAGAAAATCCAGGTCCAAGACCCCAATGAGCCAGCCGAAAAAAGCCCCCTCATAGCTAGAGGAAGAACGCCTGAGAGGAACCAAGACTCAAAAGGGGAACCCATTCTCTCCAGGCCCACACCGGATAGCAACAAACCCAAACAGGTTTTTGAATAGGAGAGTTTCCCAAAAGGGAACAACAGCTACCACTGTTAAATGATAGAGAGACTATCATTCTGAATGCTCTCTCTCCACAGTGTTATCATGGTGTTATCATGGTCTATCTATCTATTCAACAGTGCTTTCAGGAAACACAGTCCAGTTCTCCTCCCAAGTGCCCAAAAAGGACTGTTAGGCAGATTTACACTAAAAATGATGAAGGTTTTTTCCTTTTCCAGTGGAGTTATCATTCTGAAGATACAAAGTTTTGCTCTGACAGCCACAATTTAGTAAATGATATGTCATGTTATGTAATATTCCATAGCCCGGGGTTTGCTTTCCTCTGCATCATGCCTATCCGTTCTGTATTTTCGTCCATCAGTGTTCCGTCACTTCTTTAACACCTCTATATTTAAACAGCTTTCCTGCAAAATCAAATTAACACTATGGCCAGATATCCACATATCCGAACAACCGTGCCCCCATGCACCACACCGCGAGACCCTGAGTCGGCCGCTGTCAACTGTGGAGCTTCATAGCCTCGGAGCAATTTCTCGGCGAACATCAGAGGTGACAAGGCAGATTTGAAAGTTTGGCTCGCCACATGAAGAAGTTGGGCTGCTGATATAAGTAAGCAGAAATACTGCAGCGCTTAACTTTTTAAAATCTGCCTGTTCCATTTTTTATCACACGCTGGGAATGCACTCTAAAGCACGGGTCACGGAGGATGCGGACTTTTATGATGGTCACCATGTCACAGCGGAGCCCTGTGGTAAAATTTTGATGAGCTCTTGAGTCAGACTATGAGATTTGAAGCTTTAGCAGACACTCTGCACGGCTGGAGAGAAAAGTCAACACTGTAGCTGCTACCCAGCTTTGGCATCAAGTACCAAGCGGCTTAGGCTGTGTGGATGGACTGGCCATGCTGGGCCTTCTGGTGGGCTGCTCTTTCTTGCTGCCTGTGTTTTGGGTCCATAAATTCCAGCGAGGGAGAGAAAGGGAGAGAGAAAGGGAGAGAGAAAAAGAGAGAGAGAGAGAGAGAGAGAGAGAGAGAGAGAGGCAGAGAGAGAGAGAGAGAGAGAGAGAGAGAGAGAGAGAGAGAGAGAGAGAGAGAGCAGAGAGAGAGAGGGGAGAGAGAAAGAGAGGGAGAGAGAAAGAGAGAGAGAGAGAGAGCGACAGACCTACATCACTTGCAAAATGTTGAGAGAGGATATGAGAGTCCAGAGAGGGAGAGAGAAAGAGAGAGAGAGAGAGAGAGAGAGAGCGACAGACCTACATCACTTAGGAATAGAGAGAGGTTGAGAGAGGTCCTGAAACCCAGCTGTGAGTCAGATACCTATGAGAGAGTTGCAGAGTGAGGGAGCTGAGAAAAAAAGAGAAATTAGTTTAGGGAGAGAGAGAGCTACATCACCTGCATAATGTTGTACAGGTTTGCTCAGAGAGGTCCTGAACCCAGTGTGAGGTCAGATACCTTTTCAAAAGTGGTTTGTTCTGAGTGTCTGTGAGCTGAACATGCTGATTCACTCTATTTCTCATTTACTAAAAATAGTTTAGGGTAGATGGACATTGTTTATGATTTTGTAGATTTGCTGTCCTCTTGGTTTAGAAAAGAACAATGGAATAGATAGAAAAGCATGAAAGAACAAAAGGGAAAGAAGAGAAATAGATCATTAAAGTCCATGAAGAGAAACAAGACGATAAAGACAGAATGAAAACAGATAGAAAAAAAGGATAGACAGAACAAATAAAGAAAGAAAGAAAAAGAGGAGAGTGAAGAGAGATATATAAGAAAGAAAGAAAAAAAGCGAAGAGAAAAAGCAAGGGTGAGAAACAGATGACAAAGAGAGGGAAAGAAAGAATGAAAGAAAGAAAGAAAGCAAAGAGAAAAAGCAAGAGTGAGAAACAGATGACAAAGAGAGGGAAAGAAAGAAAGAAAGAAAGAAAGAAAGAAAGAAAGAAAGAAAAAAAGAAAGAAAGGAAGAAAGAAAAAAAAGAAAGAAAGATAGAAAAAGGGAGAGTGAGAGAGAGAAGGATTAGAAAGAAAGAAA
The DNA here is from genome assembly GCA_024036415.1 of Prochilodus magdalenae. Classification (NCBI taxonomy): domain Eukaryota; kingdom Metazoa; phylum Chordata; class Actinopteri; order Characiformes; family Prochilodontidae; genus Prochilodus; species Prochilodus magdalenae. Next base: position 18,879 of record JAMWET010004107.1, on the reverse strand, counting down.
AAGAGGAGAAAAAGCGTGAAGAGAGATATATAAGAAAGAAAGAACAAAAGAAAGAACGAAAGAAGGCAAAGAGAAAAAGCGAGAGTGAGAAACAGAAGAAACAAATGACAAAGAGAGGGAAAGAAAGAAAGAAAGAAAGAAAGAAAGAGAGAGAGAGAGAGAGAGAGAGAGAGAGAGAGAGAGAGAGAGACAGAGAGAAGGATTAGAAAGAAAGGAGACGGTTGTTGATGTAGTTGATTATCAGTGCTCCTGCTGAGTGCACAGCAAGACAGGCTTGGGTTACACCCTGCACACGCTTGTGTGACTGGTGCACAGTCAGGATTACATCACACAGTAACGATTTTAAATGACTAAGATTCACGCAGAATCCCCCGGTATCAATCAACCATCCATCTGAAACAAGTTCTCTGTCTCTGTGACGTAATGCTGCAATGTTCTACAGCAGGCCTCAACTAAAGCCTCCACACAAATACCGGCTCTGAAGGACCTGCTCATCAGTGCCCAAGCCGAAAGCCATTTAAGCAGCTGTATGTGTACGAGTGCGTCCGTGCTGGACAGGCGAGACTGCACATTTCTGGCTCCTGTCGCGTTGTCAGAGAGCAGGCAGGAGCGGTCAGTTTTCTAGCCTACACCCTGCCACACCGCGTGATCAGAGGGTAGCGAACATCGCTCACGACCTCTGGACTTCTCCTCCAGGCAGAAATTTTGTCGGCGACGGCGGAATTGCGGTGAGTCACGGCGAGACCCGGACAGTCTGACCCAGTTTGAGACCATTTCTCTTCATATTTCCTCGAGACCTTCCATCGCTTCGTTCCATTTTAGTCGTCCTTCCAAGAAAGGTTTTCCTGCCCCTGTTTCTGATTACTTCACCCGGTGTTGAAAATGAGCGCAGCTGAAAAAAGTCAGTGAGCCGCGTGTGCAGTTCTGCACCGCCTCTCCTGAAACCAGCAGCGACAAAGCCTGCGACGTCTACAGCCGCATTTACATCCCGAGCCTTATATATAGAGCTTCATTCCAGTTTCTACACCCAGGTTCTGTCTGCATTGGGGTTGCAGCCACATCCACATTTTAAGATTCCAGCACATATTAAGAAGCTTGTTCAACAGAGTCCGTCTTTTCAGGACTTCATGCTTTTGTCTCATCTTGTTTGGACTATTGCAATGCGTTATATACAAGGAGCTTTGGCAAGACTTCAGCTGGTTCAAAATGCAGCTGCTCGGCTGTGAACGAATACCAGACGTAGGGAGCATATCAGCCCAGCGCCTCTCTTCCCTGGCTGCCTGTGAAATTCAGGATTGATTTTAAAGTACTGGTTCTTACCTAGAAGGCTTTAGGCGGTGAAGCACCTGAATACATTTGTGATTTGTTGGTGTCCCAAA
>JAMWET010004107.1:0-12500 GCA_024036415.1 Prochilodus magdalenae | reverse complement strand
CATGATATTACTTTTTCCACCCACCGATGCACAATGATGCAGCCAAAGATGCTTTAGAGACAAGCAACAGTTATTACATTCTGATGGAACATTACCGAAACAGGAGTTTGGGCTTTTTCCAACGATGTGATAAGATTAATCGTGAATATCAGATTAAATTTAATATTACATATCTGTCTGTACTGTGTAGACAAGCCTTATATGGCAGGCAAGACTTCAGGAACATTAGTTGGTAGTGTTCACTCAAAACATGCTCAGGCCTGATCTGCAAATTACAGGCCTCTGTGCGTTTGGTGGGCTCCTACATGGCAACTTTAAGGCCGCTCAGTGATGTTTAATAATATCACAGTAAGTTACATAAAGACCTATTCAGCACCATGATGCTTATATACTCACCATGGTGTTGAGCACGCCACTGCTATGAGCTCTGTTTTACCCAAACAAAGTAATTCCATGATTATACAATCATTAACAATACAGCAGATGAACATAAACCCAATGACCAGTGCAACACATCTATATAAAGCATTCGTCTGCTCACAGGCGGAACATTTGGTGTAACAAAGAAAGCTCAGACAGGTGAAACGTACATGAAGACAGAAGGGGGCTGCAAACTTAACCCCTTAAAGGCTTATTATTCAGTAACTACAGTGCAAACTGGTTGGGATTTTCTTGGGCTATAGAAGTGCATACCAATATTTGGGTCCTTGGGTTTTAAAGGGGTTAAAAAGCCAAACTGTCGTCCGACTGTAACTAAGCACAGTGCACGGACCCCCACTGCGAACTGCATAACGATAACACAACAAGATGGAAGGAACTGGCAGTGAGACACTGACAAATTCCAATGTGTTCTCCCTGTGCTGCTTGTAAAGGTTCCACCATGCCTCCAAACAGCTGTTGTAATATTTTCTCATAGATGCTCATGGGGTCCCCCTAGTGCACATGGCCATAACACCCATTTGATAACCTGACCCTTAACAAGATACACTTAGGATTACACGCTTTAAACTTCATGTCACGCTAAACCATGTTTTAACTGTTTAAAAAAAACAACAACACTATTTTATCTTGTCCGGAATAGAATTTTCAAATTTAAATTTTATGTGTTAACATAACCGGCCAGTTTCTAAAAATGTGGGGCTATATCTTGCTCGGGGATCTCCATCCACTTCATATTTGCGAGAAAGTTTTACAAAAAATTCCTACACCCTATTTAATAAAAAAAAAAAAAAAAAGAAATAAGACAAAGATACAATAAATTAAAATAGAAAACAAACAAACAAAAATCCATCACTGATTACCGTAATAGAACAAAGAATTAAAGAACAAAAAGAAAAACAGATTTAATGCATAAACTAGCTCCTCCTTAGTTTGGGGTTTGAACACGCACCACTAAGCATGTAATATCTGTGCACTCCGCTTTCATACTGTTCCACACTGCTGATGTTTAAAGCACCTGTTAACCTCTGAAAAAGGCCCTAGCTTGTAGATAATGAACCATGTGTGTCACCTCTAAAACAGTGTTGTAATTAAAACGTAATGAGGGAAAACAGCACCAATAAACACCCAGACTTATTACTGCCAGTACCACTTAAAAAGTCTCTGATTCCCTTCATAAACCCATAACTCAATCTCTACCAGGACAAAACCCCCTCACTATTTTTCTTGTTTGTTTGGGTTTAGACATGATTTAAAACTGCTTGTTGCCGCCTGACATTGTGTGCAAATGTCATGATAAATACACCAAAACAAATGGCTCGAAATGATTTGGAAAAATGTCAGACGTTAAAAGTAAAGTGTGCTTATTTCCTCTCCTGCAAAGTTAACATTTAGAAGATTTGAGGTTCTGCTCTGACGATCAGCGCTATGCATGTAAGGTCTGAACTAGAAAGGGAAAGTTTGTGAACGAACTTTGAGTTGGCTTGTAAAAGACTGATTATTACGTTAAAACGTTTAAAAGTTGAACTACCTTAAATTAACTGCCATTCTGCCACCTTAAATTCATGCCTACCACCTTAAAGTCCCTGCCACCTTAAATTTACTCCTTCCACCTTAACTTTGATGCCACCTTAAATTCACTTCTACTCTCTTAATTTCCCTACTACATTAAATTCCCTGACACCTTTAGTTTAATCATACCACCTTAAACTCTCTGCCACCCCAAGATCATTTTTTTCCACCTTAAATTCCCTCATACCACCTTAAATTCAATACTACCTTAAATTCACTGTTCCATATTAACTCCATTGTTTTAGCTGACACTGCTGCGTGTCTGTGGGTCTTTGTGTGAGAGGCCCATTATGACATCACTTGTGGCAGTTTTAATTTCGATTTAAAGATTTAAATTCGCTCGACATTCCGCCATTCATTTCCTATGGGAAAAAAATCGCCCGAAAAACGGCTGCCGTACGAAAACTGTACGTCGGAATTCTTAGAAAAGCACAAACAAAATTACGTGGTTCTACATCAAAAACTTGTAGGAGAAGAAACTGTTTAGATTTTCAGCATAGAATAATAAGAATAAGAAGATTATGAAGCCATTATTACAAGCCGACTGAATGAGTCACCTTGTGTGTTTACTGTGGTAGTAACATCAGATTTCAGTCTTCTCATAGATGGAGAGGAGGTGCTACAGTGCAGGGAATGTCTCGTTCCATGTGTGGTAAATGGCTCCAGAGCAGATGCTAATGATTGGCTGAAAGGAGGGGCTGCATTTAAGCGTGGCCAAAGACCATAGTGTGAAGGAAGTAGCTGAATCTGCCGGTGACGGTGTAGGGTCATACGGGTCTACCAGCAGTGGCTAAAATCCCAGTCTACAGGTAGTTCTTCTCAGGCTTGTGCCAGGGAGGGTAAACCAAATCTGGCCCCACTGCACCATTCTTTGATGCAAGAGTGTCTGAACGCTGACATGGCCTACATCTAGAAGCCTAGAATGCTACTGGCTGTGTTTCAGTCACATGTGATTATTATCTGACCTGCTGAGCTTGGTTACTTAAATGCAGTCTTATTTAGGGGGCTAAACTGGAACAGTACCCCCCCAACCCCCACACCCTCCCCCCCCGGGTAAAACATTCACCATACCATCAGCATGTCATCCTCCTCCAGGCGGAAGTCTCGAGCCCGGAGCTGGATGCCCTTGCCAGGCTGCGTCTGGATGGAGTAGATGCACTCGTGATTGTTGCCATAGTAACCAGGGTAGTTTGGCGAGAGGAGGACTCCTTGTTTCCCCGTCACAGAGGAGCCGCATTCAGCTGGACAGAAGAGAGGTCAATTGATACATGACCCCTACATCGGATATGCCCCCCCCCATACCCCACTAGTACATTTCTACATGCATGCAGCAGATTCATGCTGGGATGGGGGGTGGGCAGGGGAGCAGGACTGATTAAACATGGCTAGTGTCTTGCATTATTCTTACTGGAAATTTACATAAACAGATGTATAAACAAATTTGTCTTTATCCTCCCGACTGCTACCAAATAGGATGTCCTGATTAACATTAGCCGCTTGCTATATGTCAATTTAAGTAATCCCTGCCGCACATAGGCCAATACAAGTCAGACTAACCGCTACACTCTTATTTATTAGGAAATCGCTTGACCTAGTTTCACAAGAAACATAAACAAATAAACAGAAACCGTTGCCAAGGAAAACTATATGAAATGTAATTACTTGCTTCCACTGAAATGTCAAAATCACAACATGAACCAATTACGTTCTAAGTTTAGCACCGCCAGCCATTCTGCCACTGAATAATTAGGGGAAATCTGGCCTCCGAGATATTCCACGGTTTTATTGATACAGATTATGTTATTTGTCACAAACGGAATTCAGCTTTTTTTTCCTGCTGTGTTCCGGAAAGAGATGGGTTCAACAGTCTTCCGGCCGTTTTGCATCATGCACTAGCTTAGCATCAACCTCCACCTCCGCATCATTAGCCTGCGTATGCATGAACCTGTGTGCGCACATGATTTCCCCAGTACTGCGCTCAGTGAACAGTGCTGCTGGGGGAGGGAGGGGAGAGGGGCGGGGTTTGTTTGGGGGGGAGGGGGGAGTGTGCAGTATAAATAGTGAACCAAGCAAAATAAAAAGCATGTGACCACCTACCAACACACCTTGGGAGAGGGGAACTCCAGACCCGCCGCCGCCCCCCTAAACACACCACCCTCGCTGGCCCCTCCAAACGGTACCCGGGAAAGCAGGAGAAGATGAGCGCGTCCCCTACCCCGAACTGCAGCCCTTTACGGGTGCTGAACGGGGGCACGCCAGGGTCCTCGCACGGCTCTAGATCATACTCTGAAGAGAGGCAGAAGAGAACGGGCACCATCTGAAATGACTGGCTTTGTGCCTTTGCCTTGCACATCTGGGTAGTTCTAATACCAACAGGCTCCAGCTCTGGTCCTGGAGGGTTGAGGTTCACTGATATTAGATGATCACTCTACTCAAACACTCTCTGGTTTTAAAAAAACTCTGACAATTAATTGATGGATTAAAATGGACAGAGTTTTATCAACTGTGTTCAAGCAGAGGAATCAAAGATAAAAGTCTTACTGAGAGTTTTCTGTCCTACAGGATGGCATCAATAGGGTAAAGAACAGGAGCAATTAGGAAGAACTGTCAACATGACAGGCAAAATTATAAAGGAACAGCTGCTTGACATGATTTTTATTTAGGTCCATATATGAAAACAAAGCAGCAAAAATAAATAAATCAATAAAATAAACAAACAAATAAATAAAAATTTAATTTAATTTAATTTAATTTAATTTAATTTAATTTAATTTAATTTAATTTAATTTAATTTAATTTAATTTTTTGCTTTTAATTTATTTATTTAAATGTATTTATTTTAAATGTATTTAATTTAATTGTGATTCATATATATAATTTTTATTTTATTTTTCATTAAAAAAATAAAAAAAAAACAGCCTCCCATATTCCAACCCCACCCCACTTCCACATGGGATTAAGACAGAATAAAATTAATAATAAAAAGATCACGTTTTCATCACAAGGTCATGAAATGCAACACATATAGTATTTAAGCCAGTTCAGGACAGAGACGTGTAGCCCCGCCCATTCAGACTGAAGTTGTAAGGAGTGTTTCGGGCCAGGCTGCCTTCTAAACTTCCCGCTATGTTATGGATTAAACTGATGGTTTTAATGTTTATAATTCCAGGAAGAACATGTGTAATAATTACTGGAGCGTGAAACAATTTCTGCTGGGCTTAATTTGAGTGACGAACATGTAAAAGGAAGATGAGTAATTTAATGTTTATAGTTCTGCTGCACGTTAATATCGCACCTTGTGTTTGGGTCAGTTTGACCCAGCAGTGAGAATGGATTCTACAAACAGTAAAATATCAAATTTAGACCAAACTGGTTTGCTTTCTTTTCACATTGGAGGCAAAATGTGATTGGCTCCTTTTCTTTTTCTTTCTTGTTTTAATTTCTGTTTAATACATAATGAATACATAAATAATAGAATATAAATAGAATAAAATAACAAACATTTTGAATATCTAGTTTTTGCCAATGTTTTAGAAGAACTACATGGAAATGATTAAAAAAACAAGCAAAACCAAGAAAAACATGAAAAAATAATGACAACATTATACAAGATATTTTGAAAAAATCATTATGAATTGATATTAAGATAAGCATCCTGCACGGTCTGATGTGGAACTACTGCCCATCCTGTGCGGTCTGATGTGGAACTACTGCCCATCCTGTGCGGTCTGATGTGGAACTACTGCCCATCCTGTGTGGTCTGATGTGGAACTACTGCCCATCCTGTGTGGTCTGATGTGGAACTACTGCCCATCCTGTGTGGTCTGATGTGGAACTACTGCCCATCCTGTGTGGTCTGATGTGGGACTACTGCCCATCCTGTGCGGTCTGATGCTATTGCATTACTGGCCCTTACCTGCATTTTTTTTTTTTTTTAATGTTCAATGTTTTTCTCTATGACAAACTCCTTACAGTGGTAACTCGGTTCCCTGAAATCATTGAGTTACACTCAGACCTTCAGCTCTGTTTCTCATTGCTACTCTCATAGGACGGTTTATTCATAGGAGTTATAAGTTATTCCATATTCAGTGTTTCTTAGAACTGTAAAATCTGTTCTGTTTTATGTTGGCTTGTGCTTGTTTTGTGATCTGGTGTGGACCAGTGAAGAATGGATGCCTCTTCCAAGTCTTGGTTGCTCTCGAGGTTTCTTCCTCCTGCTCTGAGGGAGCTTATCCTTGCTACTGTTGGCCTTGGCTTGCTCAGTGGTGGCTTGGACCTGGATTCCCTGTAAAGCTGCTTTGTGACAACACTGTTTGTAAAAGGAGGCATATAAATACAGTATAAAACCTTGACTTGACTGAGGATTTCAGGAGAAAAAGATATACATCTTTTAACGACTTTCGGATGGTTAAACATGCATGTAGTCAATTCGACCTGGGAACATTACCGCTGTTCCTTACAGCTGAACATAACAGCAGGGTTAAATAATTCACCATACATGACAACCTATCAGAACAGAGCTCATTTACATATATCACTATTAAGGGTAGAAAAGCTAATGTAAACGGTACATATTGTGTCACTTGAAGGGATAAAGAGAGATTGGACTAATTAATTGTCCAATTTAACTGCTCAAATTAACTATGACTGTTTTTGTAACATGTGGAATTCAGCCAGATGGCAAATTTTCAGTTGCAGTCCCTGGGTGAGTCGGTATGAATATTAAAATGAACAATTGTGGTACATAAAGCCACACAAAAGATGAACTAAGGCACTTTGGGAATCACTACAATTTCCAAAATTCCATATGGAATTTTTGGGAATATTCATTTTAAATTATTTATTAATCTCACCATTACAGTTCATGCAGTTTCTGCCCGGAAAACGAGACTCTTTCATGTCGTCTGTGTCTTTGATTGTTTTGACTGTTTTCCACTCTAAACTCTGCAGGACCGAGGCCCTTCTGGACCGCAGTCGGACACCTCTATCAGGTACAAGGCTAAAATGAGACCTCCATACCTGAGAAGGTGATGTTGAAGCCCTCGTACGAGACGGAGAAGTCCGAGAGGAATCGGATCTGAGCGGTGTAGTTCCCAAACAGACCAGCGCTGAGAGGAGGGGGCAGAGTGGAGCCGGTCAGTCTCCACAGCGGCTGTGAGAAACTACCATTCTCTGTCACCAGTAGATGGTCATGAGGACTTTCCAGATGAAAGGTGTGGAAGGTGAACTGGACACCTGGCAGATGAAGAAAGCTGTGATCAGGGTGTGTCTAGTAAATAGCTATTTCTCTGAATCTTTTAATGGCCTGTTTTTCCTTAAGGACTTATTTTACTAATGTATATGTTAGAATAACTGTCCAAAGTAAAACATGTATCTTTAAAACGGCAACTTTAAATTCAGATTTAATTTGAATGTATGTCAAAGGGCCATTTGGGCCTTTTCTGTTGGTCCATTCTTCATAAAATTTTTCCTCAGTGTAAACAGTGGCTGCTGAGTTCAATTACTACATAAAAGTAAAAATGAAAAAAAAAAAAAAAGAACAAAAAAAATAGAAAAGAATTATATGTTTTTCTTAAGACAGCAACAATATAAATATTCATATTGTGCATTATGTATGAAAAGCTCAGTTTTTATTTATTATTTTTTTAATTATAGACCATTTGAAAGCTCCATGGGCCACTTTATGTGAGCATTGCATAATTGGATCAGTGGAATCAATCCCAAAATGACTTGCAATGGGAATCCTATATATGAACTCCCATTATGAGTATGGAATTAATGCACCCACCTCTGTAAAGCTTGACAACATGTTGCATTACTGTACATGCACACAAACTGTGTACTATTGCCAGTGACATCAGTAACACCTGTTTATTCTTTGCTTTCCAGCCTTAAATGGTCAACATCATTAACAGGCAAGCCATTTTCAATAGCTGCAGTGTCTGTGCTGCATGTGCACTTTCCAAACTTCACTCACCGTAGCAACTAAAACACAGCTCTGTACCTGGACGTGATACGCAAAGTGCAGAAAGTCCAGCCCATTTACCTTTGCCATGGGAGGTCTCGATCATCCAGGTGCAGTTGAGGTTATGGGGGTAGAAGTCCGGAAAGCCGGGCGACAGAATGGTGCCAGAGTTTCCCTGAATAAACCCGCCGCAGAGAGCTGGGGAAAAGGGGAGTACTCGTTCAAACACAGCACCTCCCACTGCCTTCACAATGCACTAAAACCGAGTTTACAAGAGGTGTCCTTCTGAAGGACATAAACATATGGAGGCAAATTATTCCTATCATTACCCAAAGGGAAAAATCAATATGGGCCTTAAGTATAAAAGCATTTACGGTGGAATAAGAGCAGGGGGTGGAAAGGGTAGCGCCAATCCGTAAAAGACCCTTCCAGTCTGGAAGCAATGACGCCGTCAGAATAAATGACCTGTCTCTAATTTGTCCTTTTTCGCCAAGAGTAGCTTTTTTAATAATAGGCAGGGCTGGGCCATACCATCACAGCTGGGGAGGGGCCGGTTCCACTGGAAGTTGGGTTCACATTCTAGAGGCTCTGGATCGCTCAGGGTGTATCCAGCTTCACAGCTGAACGTCACTAGCGCCCCCACGTAGAAATCGTTGCCATGCCGTTGGCCATTGACAGGAATCCCAGGGTCCACGCAGTGGTCAGACTGTAGCTGCAAGGCTGTAGGAGAGATTCCACAAACAAGCTGATTCAAAATGTAAAACAAGCAGATATCAATTAATAAAACAATAGAGGATAAGCCAAGCTGGTACCGGCCTGACGTCATACTGCATACTGCTGCAATGCAACGTGAACTGAGCTTATAGATGAATTGCCAACAAAACGTTGGATATATTGGATATATGTATGTATGATATATATATATCTCCTGCTACGGTCCTCCTGTCACAGTCTCTGGCACCTGTCATCAGCCCATAGGGCTAAGAGCTGTCATTGGTACTGGATTGGCCATCCACCTTTTATTTAGATGTCCAGTCTATTTGCACATGTGATTGAAGTCGAAGATGAATCATGCTCTGCCTGATTCCATAGTGTTCTGAGCTTAGTCATTGCTGCGCTGTACTACTTACACCAACAGCAATAAGACTTGTGATTAAGACTTTGTCATAATCCATAAATCTCTATTTTGATTAATTATGTATATTTATTTGAAAGCCCTATTAAAAACACACATTGGACACGCATACTGTACATCATATCAGACTTCAACTTATGGGCAAGACATGGGTTGTGAAGGGGCCAATCCACAAATGCAAAATGTCTTTTGTGTATCTTCAATAAATAAACAAATAAATAAACAAACAGGCTATTCCAGGTATTTCCAGTGCTGCTGCCTGCACACAATCACACACGTCTCCAATAACATCAACAGCACTCTCGGATTGAGCCGGTGCTGCTCTCAATCACTTCACCCAGGCTGAGATTTATGGAGTGACAAAGAGAAAAAGGTTAACACCACATGAGTCACACACATAAAAACGCCGGCCGCCGCTTTAAACTCCAAACACAATGCAGCTTTTGTGTGCGCTCGTGTACGCGGCGTGCGCATCTGTGCGTGCATTCCCGGGCTGCATTTGCATGTGCGTGCAGGCGTGAGCGCCCGCAGATGACTAGAATTAAAACAATCACCATCCTATTATTTCATAATTATAACCCCTGATTGAAATCATTGCACAGGAACACTACAGCATGTGGTGATCATTTTTAATGATACCTTAATATTTCCTTTCGTTTAGCCCTTGATAGTAGGCAATAAGAAATTCTCCACTTCAATTAGCAGCCTCCGATAACGCGATGATACATGCCATGGAGGAGATAATATCATGCTTTGCCCAAGTACTATTCATCGTACGAGAACTGATTTCCAGGAAACAAACAGCAAAAGAACAAAGACGAGCTGCGACATATCATCACATAGACGAACAGGAGTCCATACTTTCATATCTGATGCGGAAGCCGATGTCCGAATGGCTCTTGTCGGTGGAGAAGAGCAGGTACAGGAAGTTGGAGGTGCTAATGAGGAACTGGGGCACTTGGGTACCCTGGTAACTACCAATCAGAGGCGAGGAAGGATAGCGCCCGTCCCGAACCTCCAGAACGTCGTAATTCACCTCTGTTCGGAACCTGGGGATAAACACAGAAGCATGGAAAAGCACAATTGACTGCAAAGAAGGAGGCTAGATCCTTTTTTGGGGGGTTGGTTGGTTTAGGGACCATGGACAGCTCCATCATGAGCGGCAGGCTCGGTGCAGCTGCTATACCTTATTTACAGCTACAGTAAGAGAGGGGAACATCACTCAAGCTGTGAGCCAGGCATGCTCAGACACGGAGCAGACTGCGTGTCCTGCAGCAGTGTACTGAAGCCTGCTGCTCGCCACGTTCCAGCGCAGGCGGAGCACAGAAGCTTCAGCTCCAGGCCTGAGCAGCCCGCTTTCTGATGAATAAGTAATCGAGGGAAGCACATGCACACACGCTGATATACAGTACTGCGCAAAAGTATAAGGCCACCTGAGAAAATTAGATGTAAGGCTGTTTATCGGGGCAGAAGGTGCTTATTTGCCGGGCCTGTAGAATCAACACAACCATACGATAAATCAGACTTATATCTGGCGATGTATCAACCTTGCGCAAATCTCCACCACTTGCTAATCTCCCCACCATGTCATGACAAACTTATATTTGGTTTTGCTTATGGATTAGGTTAAATCTGGTGATGGAGGCCTAACCTGACATGTTGTTGGTGATCACCTGACATGTTTGTGGCCGGTGTTGGTCGTAGCAAACTGCAGCATCTTGTGAAATTGCCTTTTCTGTGCACTACCATGTTTTTATCACCTTATAGAATTATATGGTGACCTTATGACCCTTTACTGATGGATGCACCATGTTCATTTCGGAGTACGTGTGCAAACATATTCCACATGGAATTCACTGTGAGTTTTCGACAAGTCCCGCCTCCTTCAGATTACTGTCAAACTTTCATCTTAGGTGAAACTGGTACACTTATAAAAGCTAACCTTTGAGGGTTCTCAGGTAAAAACAATGTAACCATGCAGAACCATGAACACTAATACCTCTTATTGACCAGAACAACCTTGGTTCCAGCTGGGAACAAACTTTTCCATGGGTTCCAAACCCAATCATTTTAGCATAAATATAGGAATTAATTCAAGATTAGGTGCACGAATCAGAACAGAACCTGTTGGTGGAAAAGGGCTGGTATGCCTAAAAGGTCTACTGCTTGTTATAACGTTAAGGTCAGCTAGATAGTTATTCAACTGTGGTATAATGGTAACACAGGGGTTGGACAGATGAAACTGAAACACCTGGTTTTAGACTCCACAATCATTTATTAGTATGGTGTAGGGCCTCCCTTTTGCGGCCAATACAGCGTCAGTTCATCTTGGGAATGACATATACCAAGTCCTGCACAGATGGTCAGAGGGATTTTCTAAGCCATTCTTCTTGCAGGATAGTGGCCAGTGTCACTACGTGATGCTGGTGGAGGTTCGTCCTTCTTGGTGGTATGCTGACATTTTCCTGGATAACCGGTCGGCTCTTGAATCATCCACAAAGACTTGCTGTCTTGGTCACAGATATGCCAGCCAAGACGTGTTTGCACCAACAATTGTCCTCTTTTGAACTCTGGTATGTCACCCATAATGTTGTGTGCATTGCAGTATTTTGAGCAGAACTGTGCTCTTACCTGCTAACTGAACCTTCACACTCTGCTCTTACTGGTGCAATGTGCAATTAATGAAGACTGGCCACCAGGCTGGTCCAATTTTAGCCATGAGACCTCCCACACTAAAATGACAGGTGTTTCAGTTTCATTGTCCAACCCCTGTATATATTTATGTGTGTGTGTGTTCTATACTGAACCATTTCGTTTGTTGTATGTAGTACAGAAAAAGGTTCTGCTATGGTATGATGACATGCTTGCAACAATAAAAGAACCCTTTTTACTGCTTTGTAGAACCATTTACAACCAATTCTTCATCAGTCTGAGGAACCATTTCGCCCCGCAAAGAACCATTTAAGCTTGCAAACAGATCGATATAGAACTCAAGCAGCAGTTTAGGACCAGTTTAAAAAAAGTTAAGTAATGGTTCTATAGAGAACTGAAAAGTTCTGTAGTGGTCCAGTAAAAAGTTCAACAGTGGTTGTACCTCTGAAAACATTTGCTGTTCCAAAATCACACATGGATGTTTGACAAAAATTTGGAAGTAGTCCCAGGATTCTGGAAAACGTGTTTGCATTAATGGAACCAGGGAAATCTGTGATGTTAAAGTGTTAGCCTTTTATGTCCAGTAATAATGTGTAGGTTTGAGTGCAATGCTGTATACTGAGGAGAAATCATTGTTTTTTTTAGAAACCTAAACAAGATACTTTCTAGAGCTTTAATATTTTTTGTTATATAGTGATTTACAAGCCAATACACACAAACTGCCTGGTCTATGACTTT
>JAMWET010004106.1:205000-211105 GCA_024036415.1 Prochilodus magdalenae | reverse complement strand
TCCACCAGCACCAATAACAGCTGGAATTGGATTTGGCATGGACTGGACTACTGGATGTAGCCCACATCAATGTTCAGACACTCTAACATCAAAGAATCGGCCAGTTGGGCCAGATTTGGTGGATGCCTTACTTAATGTTTACAGGTTGTTCTAGTTTGTCCCACAGATTTCCAGGAGGATTCAAATCTGGGGATTTTGGGAGTCCAGATGTGTGAACGAACGCTCCTGAGTGCTCATCATGCCAATCAGTCATATTTGCAGCTCTGTGAACATGAGAACTGGCATCTTGGAATACAGGGGAAGGTATAGGTAGGGGTTATGTTCCTCAGTAAGAAGGTGAGGAAAGGTACAACCTGGTTGTCCAGCAGCTCAGTGTAGACACTGTGGTTCAAATCTACAGTCAGCTTAGCCAAAGAATCCATTTCCACAAAACTGAACACCGCCATAGCATCTCAGAGGGGACTTATTGTTTGTCCGGGAGCTTATAGAGACAACACATATGTGGGCCACTGGGGTCATTTTGGGTATTAAATAACTTATTCCATATGGTTATTCTTTGGACACTGCAACCATTGCATCCATAGACTGAACTTCACACAATGACTCAACAGCTACAACTGCAGATACCTCCAGGAGTCATTCCGTTAGTGCCGGCTGCACCACGCAGGACTACATGCACACAGACCGTTACGATGACTTCCCTTAACACCACGTCACCGTCACCAAAGACTGCAATGGTGTCGTACCAGACTGTCATGGAGTGACTCAGAATGGCAGCGGGTCATCTTCAGTGATGAGTCCCGCTTTTGTCTTGGTGGAGACGACCAACGAATCCGTGTGTGGAGGCACCGTGGTCAGCACCAAGATCGACAGTTTGTTGTCATGCGTCCAGAAGGCCCGGTGTCACTCCACCTCCATCCCTACCGCACCATCTACAGGAACTGTGTGAGGATCTTCAAGCTGCATGGGATGGATTGTCACCGGACACCATTAGGAACCTCTACAGCTCCATACCGAGACGTCTGGCATGTTGGGTTAGCAAACGTGGCAGCCCAACACCATACCGAGAGATCTGTACATCTCAATACATACCACTCATATCAGTCTAAATGTATCATCAGTAATTGTTCCTGGTAACCTTTATCTCCCTACCAACAGCACCGCACTCCCACACCTCCTTCTGGGTGTAGCTCTTCTTTTGATGAAGAGACCATACTTTCTAAATTTCCAAATAGTTTTCAGTTACTATATAATTTAGTTCGTCTAAAACCGAATAAATTGGGCTGTTGGGTTAAAAATCTAGGTTTACACAAAGCAAGCGAAACAGAATCACGTTGTGTACCCAGGTTGCTATAGGGACTGGAAAATGACCCTTATGTTTAACTACACTATGGAGGTCACTGTGTTCCAACAATGTAATCAAACATCATCATTACAGCTGCCCGATTAAAGACATGCATCAGAGCAGTGGGTCTAAGACACCACCACATTACTTTATAATAGATGTAATTACAGGCCGGCCACTAATGAAGGCATAGATCGGGGTCTGACAGCAGCTCATCAGACTGCGTGGGTCTGACAGCAGAGATGGTTTTCAGAGACAGGACAGAACGATAGTGTGTAATCAGACATAGCTCACACAGCCCCCACCATTACCCCCACGGCCCGCCGCCTTCTACAGCCAGCTAACGGACATCAGTCTCGTTTGAAGGGACCGATGATTAGGATGTATATCCGCTGACGTTTTGATGGGCTTGTTTTATAATACAGGGTGAGGATATAAGCCAGGAGCCATATTCATAAGAGGCTTACGGTTAGACTGATCACGGAAATGGAGATACATGTGACTGGAACAATGACCTAAGCATCTGTGTAAACAGTAATCTGGGAAAAGTCTTCTGTACTCTTCATTACATCACTGTGGAGGTAGTCTGGAAACTGGAGTCATGCCTGTACAGTTGAGCCGTCATCCAAAATCCTACCTAGCAAACATTAATATGGCTCAAAATCTGTGGCCATGTGATTTACCCCCGTACTGGGCTCTGTGGTTGATATGAAACGGTAGTGGATGAGAGTTAGCTCAGTTTAGTTGCTCGGCTTAGTAACAGTAGCGGTTATGTGGATATTGATTATGAGGAATTTTTTTCGATGGCCAGGCAGCCGAGGCAGCTAGCACCAAGACCCAAAGCGAGGGAGCCCACCAATCACAGTACAGTGCTCACTTTGGTTTGAGCTTGTTTTGATCTGTTGGACAGAGCTTGGTTCTAGCCAACAGAACCTGTTCTCCTTCAGTGCTGTTCCAGAAATGATAATAGGACATTAGAGCCGTAATAAATCATGCTCCTGTTACTTTCCATACTTCAGTACATCTGAAGGTACATACTTTAGTACTGTTACTTTCCATACTTCAGTACATCTGAAGGTACATACTTTAGTACTGTTACTCTCCATACTTAAGTACATCTGAAGGTACATACTTTAGTACTGTTACTCTCCATACTTAAGTACATCTGAAGGTACATACTTTAGTACTGTTACTCTCCCTACTTAAGTACATCTGAAGGTACATACTTTAGTACTGGTATAGGCTCCATACTTCAGTACATCTGAAGGTACATACTTTAGTACTGGTACTCTCCATACTTAAGTACATCTGAAGGTACATACTTTAGTACTGTTACTCTCCATACTTAAGTACATCTGAAGGTACATACTTTAGTACTGTTACTCTCCATACTTAAGTACATCTGAAGGTACATACTTTAGTACTGTTACTTCTCCATACTTTCAGTACATCTGGAGGTGTACATACTTTAGTACTGGTACCTCTCCATACTTCAGTACATCTGAAGGTACATACTTTAGTACTGGTACTCGTCCATACTTCAGTACATCTGAAGGTACATACTTTTAGTACTGGTACTCTCCATACTTAAGTACATCTGAAGGTAAATACTTTAGTACTGTTACTCTCCTCCATACTTAAGTACATCGAAGGTACTTACTTTAGTACTGTTACTCTCCATACTTAAGTACATCTGAAGGTACGGTACTTTAGTACTGTTACTCTGCATACTTCAGTACATCTGAAGGTAAATACTTTAGTACTGTTACTCTCCATACTTCAGTACATCTGAAGGTACATACTTTAGTACTGTTACTCTCCATACTTCAGTACATCTGGAGGTACATACTTTAGTACGGTTACTCTCCATACTTCAGTACATCTGAAGATACATACTTTAGTACTGTTACTCTCCATACTTCAGTACATCTGAAGATACATACTTTAGTACTGTTACTCTCCATACTTCAGTACATCTGAAGGTACATACTTTAGTATGGTTACCCTCCATACTTAAGTACATCTGGAGGTACATACTTTAGTACTGTTACTCTCCATACTTCAGTACATCTGAAGATACATACTTTAGTACTGTTACTCTCCATACTTAAGTACATCTGAAGGTACATACTTTAGTACTGTTACTCTCCATACTTCAGTACATCTGGAGGTACATACTTTAGTACTGTTACTCTCCATACTTAAGTACATCTGAAGGTACATACTTTAGTACTGTTACTCTCTATACTTAAGTACATCTGAAGGTACATACTTTAATACTGTTACTTTACATACTTAAGTACATCTGAAGGTACATACTTTAGTACTGTTACTCTCCATACTTAAGTACATCTAAAGGTACATACTTTAATACTGTTACTCTACATACTTAATTACATCTGAAGGTACATACTTTAGTACTGTTACTCCAGTGGAGGTCTAAAGGGAGGAGCTTCTATGATCACTGGAGGAGGAGATTACCCCGAGTATCTCAACTACATGGTTTGTGTGCTACATCCAGCACTGCCAGATCTACGGACAGATGTGTGGCATTGCCTCAGCATGATTTTTTCCAAACTCCATGACCAACGGGAAGATCTGCCTGGCTGCTATTGCTTAGACAACTAGTAGACTGCAGCTGCATCATGTTAATGTGAACACAAGGACGCAAGCAAGGTTGCAGCAAGCTTACAGTGCATGCTGCCACCTACAGTGTGAGAGCATACAGAGCATCAGTGCTCATGCAGTACACTACTGAGCTGTGTAGTGAATCTGCAGTCAGCAGTTGCCTCGAGCTCACAACTTTCGGGCAGTTGGATCAGTTTTAAATCACCACATCTAAAATCATGTTTACACTCTAGACATGCGAGCCAGAACAGTGACAGCTAACTGCCTGTCAGTAATTGACACCTCTCAAATCTCTGACACTGCAGGTTTTGTTGCTGTGCTCATGCTCAGGCCAATAAACTTTATTAAACTGAGCCCAACTGAGAGATAGAGAAAGGGAACAAGTGAGGGAGGGAGATGAAAACCAAGAAAGAGAGAGATGGAGGTATTGCAAAGCCTTTAAACAAGACCAAACAGTTGTATCTATATCTCTAATTAATAGAAAATACAATTTTCTCAATTTTTCAAAGAACGGATTTTGGTATTGTGTGCATACATTATTAAAGGGGACCTAATATGGTGATTTTCAGTGTCCATAATTTTATTTTTGGGGTCTATTAGAATAGATATACATAGTTTAATTTTCTCAAACCACCGAGACGTCCGCCTGTGTGAAGCTACAGTGTATTGCCAAAAGTATTCGCTTGTCTGCCTTCACCTGTATATCATTACTGTCCAAAGAAAAACAGGTATCTCCAAAATTGCAACTTTACAGGAGAAGCCAAAAACCTAATTTAATTTGAATGGAAGTCAATGGAACCAGACGCTTTGGGCCATTTCTGTTGGTCCATTCTTTATTAAATTTTCACACAGTGTAAAGAGACGCTCATGTGACCAAATGAGACATAAAAGTAAAAATCACCAAAAATGGAGATACATGTTTTTCTTTGGACAGCGACGATATGCCATCCCATTCTTTATCCATATGGTTTAACATGATGTCAGCCCATCCTTTGGACTATCAACTATTCTGGGAAGGCTTCCCACGAGGTTTAGCAATGTGCTAATGAGAATTTCTGACCATTCTTCCAGAAGAGCATTTGTGAGGTCGGACAGGTGAAGGTCTGGGTCGCAGTCTCCGCTCTAATTCATCCCACAGGTGTGTTTATGGACCTTGCTTTGTGCACTGGTGTGCAGTCATGTTGGAACAGGAAGAGGCTGTCCTCAAACTGTTTCCACAAAGTCGGGAGAATGAAATTGTCCAGTCTCTTGGCCTGCTGAAGCATTAAGAGTTCCTCTCACTGGAGGGAGCTCACTATAAGGGCTAAACCCAACTCGTGAAAAACAGCTCCACACCGTAATCCCCCCCCTCCACCAAACTTCACACTTGGCACAAGTCATCACTCCAGAGAACACGTCTACACTGCTCTAGATTCCAGTGGTGGTGCTTTACACCACTGCATTCTACACTTTGCATTGCACTTGGTGATGTGAGGCTTGGATGCAGCTGCGCGGCCATGGAGACCCATTCCATGAAGCTCTACACACTGTTCCTGAGCTGATCTGGAGGCCACATGAAGTCTGGAAGTCTGTAGTGATGGACTCTGCAGACAGTTGGTGACCTCTGTGCACTATGCACCTCAGCATCCGCTGACCCCGCTCTGTCATTGTATGTGGTCTATCACCTCATGGCTGAGTTGTGGCAATTCCCAATCGCTTCCGCTTCCACACTGACAGTGGACTGTGGAATATTTAGTAGGGGGCAAATTTCAGGACTGGGCTTGTTGCACCGGTAGCACGCTATCATGACACCACGCTGGAATTCCCTGAGCTCCTGAGAGTGACCCATTCTCTCACTAACGTCTGTAGGAGCCGTCTGCATGCCTAGGTGCTTGGTTTTATACACCTGTGGCCATGGAAGTGATGGGAACACCTGAGTTCAATGGACTTTTGATTGTATACTGTATTTATTATATGATGGGCCTATTTATTCTACAGCAGTTTAACTGTTTCTGCAGTTTCCTACCAAAGTTATGAGGTGTGGTTCAGCCTGGACTGCTTTTGAGTCAGACAGAATACCGGGCAGCCAATCAGAACAGAGGTCGTTTACATAAAATCACAGATCAGCCATAGTCAACCAAAACAGCCTGCTT
>JAMWET010004106.1:197500-200000 GCA_024036415.1 Prochilodus magdalenae | reverse complement strand
ACTGGACAAGTTTCTGGATGTAGCCACATCAGTGTTCAGACACACTCACATCAACATATTGGTCAGTTGGGCCAGATTTGGTGGAAGCCTTCCCTGGCACAATTCCGAGGAGAGTTAACTGTAGACTGGGATTTTAGCCACTGCTGGTAGACCCGTATGAGCGTACACTTCCATACACCTGCAGATTCAGCTACTTCCTTCACACTATGGTCTTTGGCCACGCCCACATGCAGTCACTCCTTTTAGCCAATCATTAACATCTGCTGTGGAGCCATTTTCCACACATGGAACGAGACATTCCCTCCACTGTAGCACCTCTTCTCAATCTATGGATCCCGTCACTCACACCCCGCAGGTATTCATAGCCCTATATCTTTCTATCCATGTTTTTAAACTGTCCCCTGATCTGTGAAATCAGTTAAGATGGACTTTTATTATCCCAGATGGGGAAATTTGATATTTATCAGCAGATATTTGAAGATATTACAGTTGTGATCTCTTATACCAGCTATATACATGTCCTGAAAATATGCCAGTCGCCTAAATACTGATGGTATAGGGAGTGCATGAATGAAGTGACGTTGGCAGTCAGTACAGGACGTATAGAGGCGATGAGGTGCAGCAGCAAATATTGCACAATAATGAAGTTACATTTAATATATAGATGGAATATATAGAATATAATGATACAAGTTGTTGGAAATGATATCATTTGATATATTATGCATTATCAGGACTCATAAAAATTAAACAAGGTTCAGTTGAGATGCATGGAATCGCCCATGGATTGCTACAGCTGCAGGAAGCCTCCACTGTGTTAAGCCAGCCTCTCTGTTGCACTAGAGCTACGAGGCCTCTGTAGCACAGGGCCAGTTTCTCATGGTGGGAAGGCACCTCTCCTGAAACCACACCGGGTAACCAAATACCCTCATACAGACCTGTTTACGACCCTGTATGACACACGGGCACTATCAAAGCCTGACATAAAACCTTACCCAGCTAAAACCAGGAACAGAAGCCACCTTCGGGGTACAGAAGTGAAGAAAGGGAGGACCTTCCTATGAAAAGCACATCCACCCCTTTCCTGCATTAGCAGCATCTACCAGGTGTGTCTATATTCGCCCCCCCTGTAATGGCATGTCATTTCTGTAGGGGGAAGCGTACGACGGGCACCATCTCCCGAGCCAAAACCAGCGTATGAACTCATCAGAGGCGGAGGCCTGCGAAACACTGAGCCCAGCTGTAATTTATGACACATTAGCGCACACTTACACAGCTGGATACACGCGGGGTGGCGCTCCGAGCGCGGGTGTAATAAGGCTATTGTGGGGCTGTGATGTATGACTCTCAGCCCGCATTACTCGCTCATTACCGTTCGGCCAGCCATGCTTTATGGAGGTGACTTACTCTCGGCCGCCCAAGAGCCACATTCACACGTATCATAAAACATAAAAACTTTGCGGGCCTCTCAGACCGTGCCGGGCCTTCCCGTGTCTGGGAGCAGCCGAGCGGGCAGGACGGCGTCCTCTAAAATAAATAATTTCTTGCTCCGGCGCCAAAAACGGAGCCGGGTTATGGCGAGTCCGACCTGTGGCTAATGGAAGACTCGTCACGCCATCAAGGTTATGGCTTCCCTCTCCTCCTTTCCCTCCCTCACTCTCACTCTTTCTATGGCTGTTTTGGACCGACCTCTGCCGCCGAGTGAAGACCAGCGAGGGTCTTTGTTAATTCTCAGGTGGCCAGAGGTATTGCTGTGGTTTAAAAGCAAATACATAATTGTCCATGTAGACTCATCAAGAGAAGAGCTGCACCCTGAAGGAATCAGCCAACGAATGAAACGTGGTGGGTAGGTTTGACATCATGCAGATGAGTTTCACGCTCAGCCGCACATGGGACGTAAACAAGGACGGACCTTATCACTGTACCCAACAGCCACAATTGTGGACATTCACTGGGCGGTCATGCCCTTCTTGAGTCATCCTGTTAGTGCCAACACCATTGGCACGTGATGGTTGCACGACACAGGACTACATGCACACAGACAACCTCCCTTAACACCACTTCAACGTCACCAAAGACCGCAACGGTGTCGTGCCAGACTGCCATGGAGTGACTCAGAATGGCAGCGGGTCATCTTCAGTCACGAGTCCCACTTTTGCCTTGGTGGAGATGACCAACGAACATGTGTGTGGATGCATCGTGGTCAGCACCAAGGCGAACAGTTTGTTGTCAGGTGTCTCTCCACCTCCACCCCTACCGCACCATCTGCGGAAGCTGCATTCCTTTAGTGTGTTATAGAGCTGTTGTGCATGTAAGCAGTGTCTTTGTTACACAGTGACATCATCTTGTAACACAATCCTTATTGCCCGCCTACCGGTAAGCTAACACAATGGAGGGAGAGCTACACAGTAAAAACTGACCACTCTGAAATGTCCTGCCCCAAGGGTAGCAAGAGTAGATCTATTGACACCATTGTAGAAAAAAACACTGTGGTGTGGGG
>JAMWET010004106.1:165000-192500 GCA_024036415.1 Prochilodus magdalenae | reverse complement strand
ACACATTACACTTACTGAGTTACTGTACACCAACACGCTACTTACAGCACACTAACACATTACACTTACTGAGTTACTGTACACCAGCACATTACTTACAGCACACTAACACATTACACTTACTGAGTTACTGTACACCAGCACATTACTTACAGCACACTAACACATTACACTTACTGAGTTACCGTACACTAACACATTACACTTACTGAGTTACCGTACACCAACACACTATTTACAGTACACTAACACATTACACTTACTGAGTTACCGTACACCAACACGCTACTTACAGTACACTAACACATTATACTTACTGAGTTACCGTACACCAACACGCTACTTACAGCACACTAACACATTACACTTACTGAGTTACCGTACACCAACACACTACTTACAGCACACCAACACATTACACTTACTGAGTTACCGTACACCAACACACTACTTACAGCACACCAACACATTACACTTACTGAGTTACCGTACACCAACACACTACTTACAGCACACTAACACATTACACTTACTGAGTTACCGTACACCAACACGCTACTTACAGCACACTAACACATTACACTTACTGAGTTACCGTACACCAACACATTACTTACAGCACACTAACACATTACACTTACTGAGTTACCGTACACCAACACATTACTTACAGCACACTAACACATTACACTTACTGAGTTACTGTACACCAACACATTACTTACAGCACACTAACGCATTACACTTACTGAGTTACTGTACACCGACACACTACTTACAGCACACTAACGCATTACACTTACTGAGTTACTGTACACCGACACATTACTTACAGCACACTAACGCATTACACTTACTGAGTTACTGTACACCGGCACACTACTTACAGCACACTAACGCATTACACTTACTGAGTTACTGTACACCGACACACTACTTACAGTACACTAACGCATTACACTTAGTGAGTTACTGTACACCGACACACTACTTACAGTACACTAACGCATTACACTTAGTGAGTTACTGTACACCAACACACTACTTACAGTACACTAACGCATTACACTTAGTGAGTTTCTGTACACCAACACACTACTTACAGCACACTAACGCATTACACTTAGTGAGTTACTGTACACCAACACACTACTTACAGCACACTAACGCATTACACTTAGTGAGTTACTGTACACCAACACACTACTTACAGCACACTAACGCATTACACTTAGTGAGTTACTGTACACCAACACACTACTTACAGCACACTAACGCATTACACTTACTGAGTTACTGTACACCAACACACTACTTACAGCACACTAACGCATTACACTTACTGAGTTACTGTACACCAACACACTACTTACAGCACACTAACGCATTACACTTACTGAGTTACTGTACACCGACATACTACTTACAGCACACTAACGCATTACACTTACTGAGTTACTGTACACCGACATGCTACTTACAGCACACTAACGCATTACACTTACTGAGTTACTGTACACCGACACGCTACTTACAGCACACTAACGCATTACACTTACTGAGTTACTGTACACCAACATACTACTTACAGCACACTAACGCATTTCACTTACTGAGTCACTGTACACCGACACGCTACTTACAGCACACTAACGCATTACACTTACTGAGTTACTGTACACCGACACGCTACTTACAGCACACTAACGCATTACACTTACTGAGTTACTGTACACCGACACGCTACTTACAGCACACTAACGCATTACACTTACTGAGTTACTGTACACCAACACACTACTTACAGCACACTAACGCATCACACTTACTGAGTTACTGTACACCAAACACACTGCTTACAGCACACTAACGCATCACACTTACTGAGTTACTGTACACCAACACACTACTTACAGCACACTAACGCATCACACTTACTGAGTTACTGTACACCAACACACTACTTACAGCACACTAACGCATCACACTTACTGAGTTACTGTACACCAACACACTACTTACAGCACACTAACACATTACACTTACTGAGTTACTGTACACCAATGACTGTTAGATCGTGTTAAGGAGCTGTTTTATTGCGTATGACTTTCTATATGATCTGTCCATCATAATACAATCATTCACTGGGAATCTGCCTCATATTCATCTGCCTCCCACCATCTCGGGGTAAAACTGCAGTACGCCAGATCCAGCCCTGGAGAAGAGGGAGAGGGATTGTGTGTGTGTGAGAGAGATGGAGATGTGTGTGTGTGACCTCCGTGCCACAGTAAAATGATCCTCGCCGGCTACAGTCCCTGTCTTTTCGCCGTTCGCTCCCCTTTTGTCTCCAGGCTCCTTGTTTACTGTCAGTGCGGGAAGACAGAGGGAGATAGAGAGATGGAGAGAAGGAGGAAGAGAGAGCGAGAGAGACAGACGGTGAAAGAGAGAGCGGCAGGGTGATTTAGTGCTGCAGGAGTGTCAGGCGGTGTCTCATAAAGATGAAGGAGGGAGTAAGGCTGGCTGGAGACGAGCGAGGATGCTGGGACGGAGTGTAAGAAAGAAAGAGAGAGAAAGCGAGAGAGAGGGGGGCTGCCTCCCGCGTCCAGCTGATGTATGTGACAGCCTGGATGAGCCAACACAGTCAGCTACGAAACACACAGAAGCCTTGTCACGGTCACGCACCCTCTGCCGACTGACTGTGGGTGTGTGTGTGTGAAACCAGCTACGACCACATATTTATGACAGACTGCATTCATTTATGGACAAAATGAATCAAGACCTGGATACCTGATCATGAGTTCATGATTAGTGATGAAGCAAGGGGTCTTATAAACTCGTATGATCGTTAGTATGTGGTCTTGTATTTATGACATTATGGTTTTTCCAATTTGTTTGCAAACCTCAGGAAAAATGTCACCACACAGTTTGTGAAAATACCTTCCCGTATTCATAATGTACTATAACTGCATTTATGAACCATTATATGGCATACATTACACCTTATGATACTTGGCATCAGCCTGTTGAATGCCTCTTATGACATGCACTGTAATGTCCGGTTACATGACACCTTAAATCTGCCTTATAACCATACTTATGAAATACATGTATGCCTTATACATGTCCTAAAAGCAAATCAGATAGGAAGTTATTCTATATTATTATTATTTTATTTTTTGTGTCAGATCTACATAAAAAAGAAAAAGAAAAAAAAGATATATTTTTTATTATATATATATATATATATATTTTTTTTTTTTTTTTTTCTTTATATATATAGAACTACATAAAAAGAAAAAGAAAAATATATATACATAATTTTTTTAAAAATTATTTTATATATATATATATATATATATATTATATATATAAATAAACTAAAATATATTATATATTTATATAAATATATTTTTATTTATATATATATTATATATTTATATAAATATATACATATATATATTTTTTTTTTCTTTTTTCTTTATATATATATATATATATATATATATATATAAATAAAATAGAATACATAAAAAGAAAAAAAAAAATAATATATATATATATATATATATATATATATATATATATATATATATATATATATATATATATATAGAACTATATAGTAATAAACAAAAGAGCCATGAGAGGTGGCATAAGTTCAGCATCCGAGCCCCAAGATGCAGAAAGCAACATGACCCCTCAGCAGCAGGCCTCATCCAACATCCTACAGGTGCCTGCAATTGTTGTAGTAGCAGGCACCAAAGCTTAGCATGCTACATACAGGGCTGTGTATTGACGAGAACCTGGCGATATGATATGTATCATGATACACGAGTTACGTCATGATACTGGATGATATATTGTAATTTTTTTTAATCAGATTTAGCAAAGCTGCCTTACGTTGCGTTCACACTAGCAGGCAACACCTTGCTTAGGTCGCCAAGTTTGTGTTTTGTGGGTGAGTTCACATGCATGCACATACAAAGTCCAGGAAAGCTTGCTAAGTTTGAAAGCACATAAAGATGATACCAACAAATTTGGATGGAAAGCTAAATGCTTGCATTCATGGTTAGCTTTATTAGCCGGTTAGCATGCTGGCTAACCTAGCTAGCTATCGAGTGACCTACCTCTCTAGAGACACCAACAATGTCTGCTATTTTCTTCAAATGTAAATATATAAATACGCATCGTATCAACTGGGGAAAGAGGAAACAGCGGTTCTGAGCTTCTCCTCCATGTTTACCACCACAGAGAACTGGAGCCAAATGCCAGGAGAAATAAAAGGTCAGGACTTTGATTTGGCTATTCAAACCATTAACTTCATCCCCATTTTTTATTCTTTCGTTCTTTGGTAGAACATCTTGAGCTCCTAGGGTCTTTGCCTTGCTGCTTGACCCACGTTCTGAGGACACACTACCACATCAGTGTCACTGCAGTGCTGAGAATGATCCACCACCCCCATAATACCTGCTCTGTGGTGGTCCTGACCATTGAAGGACAGGGAAATGAGATATGCAGAGAAACAGATGGACTACAGTCTGTAACTGCAGGAGTACAAGGTGGTCCTATATGGTCAGTGGAGCCGATTAAATGGACACTAAGAGTTGATACAATGAGATACAATGGTGCAATGGTGTACCTAATAAAGTGGCAGGTGTGTATGTGTAATGCCATGGTCAAAATTAGTCGTACAGATCTCTTTCACTGTTTGAAAGCCGAGCTCCTAAAGCATATGGGTGGTCTATGAAATGAAACGAACACCCTCATTGACAGGGAACAGGAGGAGCATCTCCACACACACACATCCACACACACACACGCCTCTCAATCATCCCCCTCAGACGAGGCTTAGAACGGGCGCTTCGAAACAAAATGAGCTCCACTCCTTTGACCAGAGTCAATCTTTAACCTCCCCCCGCAGCCCAGATTAGCACAAATCCCCCCGAGCTGCAGCCAGCGGCTCCATACACTCTCACCTTCGCCGCGCTACAGCAAGGTCACTGATCGGCCCACCGCGGGGCAACAAACACACGCGCGCACACACTGCGGTCTGGCGCCTGCGAGAGATGGGGGTCTTATTGGGGCAAAGCCAGAGGGATTAGCCCTGAGACTGAAGCTAACACAGCACTAGCACTGTTCAGAAGGAGCTGGTCTACTGACACTTAGATAAATGCTAACTGTCTGTCTGTCTGTCCGCCTGTCTGTCTGTCTGTCTGTCTGTCTAGCCTCCCAGCAGATACTGAAGAAATGTATACAACAGATTAACCCTACCAAGTCAAGACAGCGGCCCCTTAAAAAGACCCCCAGCACTGAAAAACACCATCTGGGGGGCTTAAACGTTATACCTATAGACTGATGATTGTATCAAATGGGTTATTACAGTAAAGACAAAGCTGCCGGTGGCATGAGTCCAGTGTACCCGCCCCAAGCCATAGAAAGCAGCATTGACCCTCAGGGCCAGGCCTCATCCAGCATCTCGCAGATGCCTGCCACAGGTGTGGTCGAGGCATTTGGTGGTAGGGACACTACATAGGGACGAGCATTGGCTCAGTATGATGAGTATTCATGGTTAGCTTTATTGGCTGGTTAGCATGCTGGCTAACCTAGCTAGCTATCGAGTGACCTACCTTCCTAGAGGCACCAACAATATCTGCTACTTTCTTCAAATGTAAATACATAAATACACCTGATATAACCTGGGGAGAGAGGAAACAGCAGGTATGAGCTTCTCCTCCATGTTTACCACCACACTGCTGAGAACCGGAGCCAAATGCCAGCTGAAAAGCTCAGACGCAGGAGCTGAGGGGGACACGCGTCCAGTTTTAGGCCAGACAGCTGGGCAGTACCTGGACGGATGCCTATTAGTCCTGTTTTCGGGATGAACTATTTAAAGTGTCCATTCAAGGATGACATCATGTGTGTCGTCGTGACTGGTCTACCGGCTAACCCCAGGTCATCCCTCTAAATGCTAGTCAATTAGTAAGCTCCCATCTGACTCACGAATGTCATCCATTCCATCCAATTAGGCGAGTACAGCAATCATCATGTGTCAAAGGTCAAGTTATGGTTTTAATTCTGTTCTAGTAACGTGCCGGACACCCAGTAAAACTGTCTTACCTCTAAGAATGGACTACCACACTGCTGCCTAGTGGTCTTAGATTTAAATCGCTGTATGTAAGCTATAGATTAAAACTCCATACTGTTTTTAAGAATCAATTCGGTATGGCGATTCTTCTCAACATCGTCTTACACCCCTAATGAGTCAACCCAGCCCACTGAAACCTCACTGACATAAAGTCTGAGAATAAAGACTTATCTGTGTGAGCGGTATGTGGATTTGCGTGTAGCGCTGTTAGCCTGAGCTACTTTTTCTCATTAGACCAGATACACTAGCATTAGCTTAGCAAGAACACATCAGCAAAATCAAGGTGATCATTGCTGTGATCCAGGGTCGAAGACAGTGAGACAGACGGACGTCGATAACCAGGAAGTCAAAAAAATCAGGCAAACAGATCAAAAAGGGAAGAGCAAAAGAGAATAAGTCAAGGTCAAAGGAGGTCAAAACCAGAGATACGAGCAAAAGGCAAGAGAGACACGTTAAGAGTTGCTAACGGAGGTTTGGCAAAACTTCGCAAAGACTGCGTGTGTGTGTGTGTGTGTGCAGGGTGTACAAACAGGAAGTGATGAGAACATCAGCTGGCATCAATCTGTATTCTGGTGAGCTAGAGCCTGAATGATTGGTTGACTGAGGACATGTGTGTGTGACGTCATCAGGTTGTGCACTCTGGGAAATGGAGTCCGGGAGCTCAGCGGTGTCAGTGAGACCCAAGGACGTAACACATACATTCTTATTGTCACGCTTCCGGGTTTTCCCGGCTCCTCCGCTCTGCCGGACTCAACTTCCCAGAGGGCATCGCTCAATGACATCACACCCACATGTCCCCAACCGCCCAATCAGCTCTGCTCTAGGTGGAGTTCTAGCACTAGCTAACTCCATTCATTACCAGTTGCATTCAAGCCCTATTCACACACACTCTCTTTGTGAAGTTTTGCCAGACCCCTGTTTGCAGTCCTGAGCCTTTCTATCCGGTTTGTCTACGCTGGTTTGGACCCCTGTTGCTCTCTGACTCCTCCCTTTGTTGCGGTAGCCCCTCTGACTTCCTCTCTGGCTCGTTTCATGACTCTGGCTTTGCTCTCCTCCCTCATGCTAATCCCTTCAAATTTAATCAAAGGTTATTGCTGCATGTCATATATCATTTCTTATATACATGTATTAATTTTGGAATCATGTTATTTGTTATTAAGTGCTGCCAATTTAGTTACTCCTAACTACCATATGGACAGATCCTCCAGAATATCCCGTACCATTTCCTATAAATACACATGGAATGTACATCAGATGTATACCAAAAGATCCTCTGATGGTTGAGCAAACCCCGTCACATGACCAGCACACGGAGCTGTACACTGAGAGATGGAGAGAGAGAGAAAGGGGGATGTGATTGTACAAAGCAGGAAGAGAGTAGGTTTCCCCAGAGGACAACACTTTCATCTGTTCAAACTGTTTTAGAGGGAAACAGAGTAAGAGTGGCGTGCAGGCCTAATGGAGGCCTAACAGGCATTTATAAGCAGAGGAGCGGACCGGGGAGGGCTGCCGGGGGGCTCGCTGTGTGGCATTAATAAAAGGACAGGGGGTGGAGCTGCCCCACTCATGTTAACACTTGCTGCTGGTGCTGATGTTAACCCTTTGCTGTGATAGCGATTACTGTCCACTCTGCAGAAATCCTGGTCAGCAACACTACACTGCATGAAGAGAGACCTACAAAACTGACCCCAGGCTGGCCAAGCTCACCTTTCTGTAAATCACTGGCACGTCTGGCACATGATTTCTGCTTGAATAATGCAAATTTCATGATGTTTTGGTTACTATTACACATGCCAGGGGACGTTTACCACCACTGACCACTGGCTCCTCTTACTGACAGGCAGAATTCCTGGATAGTGTTTAGGAATCAGCCAGCCAGTAAACGTCTTCCCCCCTGGCCATGTGTTTGGGGGATGTTTACTAATGTTAGCCGTAGTTATATTAGTAGTGTCACTGGTGTTTGCTGATGTCACTAACACCAACTCTAGTCATGGATAACCCTTGCTGACCTTCCTAACCCCACTCATGCAGATGTTTGCTTCATGCTGACTGTACTGGTGTAAGGCTGTGGTCATGCTGAGGTTTTCCTATGTATTCATTCTGAAGCTTGCCTACGTTACTCATATTAACTGTAGTCATGCTAATATTTGCTGATCTAACTGATATAACCACCTACGTTTATGCTGTCTGTCCGTCCATCCCTCCCTCCCCCTTCTGGGGGGGCTTAGTGGTTATAGCTATAGACTAGTGAATGGATGAAGGAACAATGTTGGTGTATGGATAAAGGAATGAACGGATGAAGGGACAATGGTGGTGTATGGATAAAGGAACAATTGGATGCAGGAGTAGTGTTGGTGTATGGATAAAGGAATGAACGGATGAAGGGACAGTGTTGGTGTACGGATAAGGAATGAACGGATGAAGGGACAATGGTGGTGTATGGATAAAGGAACAATTGGATGCAGGAGTAGTGTTGGTGTATGGAAAAAGGAATGAACGGATGAAGAGACAGTGTTGGTGTATGGATTAGGAATGAATGGATGAAGGAACAATGTTGGTGTATGGATAAAGAAATGAATGGATGAAGGGACAATGGTGGAGTATGGATAAAGGAACAATTGGATGCAGGAGTAGTGTTGGTGTATGGATAAAGGAATGAACGGATGAAGGGACAGTGTTGGTGTATGGATAAGGAATGAATGAATGAAGGAACTATGTTGGTGTATGGATAAGGAATGAACGGATGAGGGAGTAGTGTTGGTGTATGGATAAGGAATGAACAGATGAAGGGACAATGTTGGTGTATGGATAAGGAATGAATGGATGAAGGAACTATGTTGGTGTATGGATAAAGGAATGAATGGATGAAGGGACAATGGTGGTGTATGGATAAAGGAACAAACGGATGCAGGAGTAGTGTTGGTGTATGGATAAAGGAATGAACAGATGAAGGGACAGTGTTGGTGTATGGATAAGGAATGAACAGATGAAGGGACAGTGTTGGTGTATGGATAAGGAATGAACGGATGAAGGGACAGTGTTGGTGTATGGATTAGGAATGAACGGATGAAGGGACAGTGTTGGTGTATGGATAAAGGAATGAACAGATGAAGGGACAGTGTTGGTGTATGGATTAGGAATGAACGGATGAAGGAACAATGTTGGTGTGTGGATAAAGGAATGAACGGATGAAGGAGTGATGACGTTAACTGCTGTCA
Source organism: Prochilodus magdalenae (assembly GCA_024036415.1). Taxonomy (NCBI): domain Eukaryota; kingdom Metazoa; phylum Chordata; class Actinopteri; order Characiformes; family Prochilodontidae; genus Prochilodus; species Prochilodus magdalenae. Next base: position 183,137 of record JAMWET010004106.1, on the reverse strand, counting down.
TGTTAACGCTGGCTGATGTTACCGAGTCAGTGTGATGCATGCTCATGCTGCCGTTGCTGATGTTAACCCCAGGTGTGCTTCATGTTGACCGGAGCTACTGCCGCTAACCGGTCATGCTAATGCTTGTCGATGCTAGTCATGCTCACCGGCGTAGTTTAACGTTACACCAGGGTTAATGTCAGTAATCTCTGAGTCCTGCTTCAACACACTCAGTCACACACTCTCTCTCTCTCTCGGCTTAGTCACACCAGCACCTTCTCCTCTAGTGCCTTCTAATTTACACTCCTTTACTCCATCCCACACGCACACTCCTCCTCAGGCTCTGCCTCCTCCTTTAACCCAACTCTATATATAAAATTCTACATTTCGTTTTGCTTCTTAAACGGCCGGGACGGAAGGATCGATACGCTGCTCGAGGATTTTTGCCTTTCATGGCTTCTTTACTCCACGCTGCGCTGAAAGAGTTGCCAATTAGCCCTTCTCAGGCAGCTAGACAGACAGATGCTCGGAGAAGAACGAGGCCTTAATTGCTTGGGTCAATCGGCAAGCGAAACCACACATATAGGAGTTTGCTTTGGCGCTTCTGCTGGAGTCTGTCACGATTTGAAGCACTTCACCGAAAGACTGAAGTGCGAACCACAACGTTTAAGCCGTGTCTGAGGCACTTAATGCTGAACTCCCTGTTTTCCACACTGAGAATACTAACGCACCAACACTGAGGCTGAGCAACAAGAACACAGCATCACAATGTAGGCATTTCCATGAGTTCCACACACATATCACAATGATTACCTCACATTTACCATATGTTGGGGGCGGGGTGATCTGGGGTGGCCGGTCAGATTTCAGGAACGGCGTTTGCCATCCCATTTAAAACAACTCATGAGCTCAAAGCAAAGGTTGTGGCCGGATGAAGTGTTGGCGTATAGATGAAGGAACAGTGTTGGTTTATGGATAAAGGAATGACTGGATGAAGGAACAGTGTTGGTGTATGGATAAAAGAATGACTGGATGAAGGAACAGTGTTGGTGTATGGATAAAAGAATGACTGGATGAAGGAACAGTGTTGGTGTATGGATAAAGGAATGACTGGATGAAGGAACAGTGTTGGTGTACGGATAAAGGAATGACTGGATGAAGGAACAGTGTTGGTGTATGGATAAAGGAATGACTGGATGAAGGAACAGTGTTGGTGTATGGATAAAAGAATGACTGGATGAAGGAACAGTGTTGGTGTATGGATAAAAGAATGACTGGATGAAGGAACAATGTTGGTGTATGGATAAAAGAATGACTGGATGAAGGAACAGTGTTGGTGTATGGATAAAGGAATGACTGGATGAAGGAACAGTGTTGGTTTATGGATAAAGGAATGACTGGATGAAGGAACAGTGTTGGTGTATGGATAAAAGAATGACTGGATGAAGGAACAGTGTTGGTGTATGGATAAAGGAATGACTGGATGAAGGAACAGTGTTGGTTTATGGATAAAGGAATGACTGGATGAAGGAACAGTGTTGGTGTATGGATAAAAGAATGACTGGATGAAGGAACAGTGTTGGTGTATGGATAAAAGAATGACTGGATGAAGGAACAGTGTTGGTGTATGGATAAAGGAATGACTGGATGAAGGAACAGTGTTGGTTTATGGATAAAAGAATGACTGGATGAAGGAACAGTGTCGGTGTATGGATAAAGGCATGACTGGATGAAGGAACAGTGTTGGTGTATGGATAAAGGAAAGAACAGGTGAAGGAACAGTGTTGGTGTATGGATAAAGACATGACTGGATGAAGGAACAGTGTTGGTGTACGGATAAAGGAATGACTGAATGAAGGAACAGTGTTGGTTTATGGATAAAGGAATGACTGAATGAAGGAACAGTGTTGGTGTATGGATAAAGACATGACTGGATGAAGGAACAGTGTTGGTGTATGGATAAAGGAATGACTGGATGAAGGAACAGTGTTGGTGTATGGATAAAGGAATGACTGGATGAAGGAACAGTGTTGGTGTATGGATAAAGGAATGACTGGATGAAGGAACAGTGTTGGTGTATGGATAAAAGAATGACTGGATGAACGAACAGTGTTGGTGTATGGATAAAAGAATGACTGGATGAAGGAACAGTGTTGGTGTATGGATAAAGGAATGACTGGATGAAGGAACAGTGTTGGTGTATGGATAAAGGAATGACTGGATGAAGGAACAGTGTTGGTGTACGGATAAAGGAATGACTGGATGAAGGAACAGTGTTGGTGTATGGATAAAGGAATGACTGGATGAAGGAACAGTGTTGCTGTATGGATAAAGGAATGGCTGGATGAAGGAACAGTGTTGGTGTATGGATAAAGGGATGACTGGATGAAGGAACAGTGTTGCTGTGGAGCCATTTTCCACACACGGAACGAGACATCCCCTGCACTGTATCACCTCTCACTCTATAGATCCCGTCACTCACACCCAGCAGGTATTTATAGCACCATCCTCCTCATGCAGCGCCATCTGCAGGAGCCTGAAGTTCCTACCACCTTAAACACACAAGGTGACTCTCTGGTGAGCTTATATGGTCATATCTCCCAGCCCTGAGGCCGAGGCGATGAAGCCAGGAGGGCGAACAGCTTTAACTCCATCCGTATTCTTATTGGCATGCTTTCCAACCTCTAGTAGTGCCTATAAATCATTAAGCCTGAACACAGGAAGGCACGACCAGCATCATTCAAAATCCTCACATCCATCCTTCACAGCCTCACACACGCACACACACACACACACGCATGGGGGAAAAACCCATTACGGAGATGTGAGCTGCTGTCAGACATTTCCCATTCGAGCTTATCAGCTGGGCCACTGATGTCTGGAGCAGCAAACAGGTGTGTGCAGAAAGGGCTTAAATAAAGCATGAAATCAACAGGCGGGGTGGACAGCTACGTATCTGGACCAACATCTCACCTGCTACCGGACCCCCACTGCTCTCACCTTCACACCACACACGCAGGCACACACACTTCCAATCTGGGCCGGGCCGCAGCCCAAAGCCGATGCACACCGGCCACAGAGACACACATCTAAATCAGTCAGAGGCCACCATTCACGTACACTCATCATCGAAAGGTTAGCTGCACCCGGAAGGAATCAACCGACAGGAGTGAAAACCGTGAGACATGGGAAGTTTCACAATCAGCTGCACATGTGACGTAAGCAAGGACGGGCCTTGTCGCTGTACCTGACTGTCCCAGTTGTCACGATTATGGGGCGTTCAGTGAGCAGTGATGTCCTTCATGAGTCCTCCAGCACCACTGGGAGACAACTGCACGATGCAGGGCGACATGCAAGCAGGCCGTTACGACGACTGTCCTTAACACCATGTCACCGTCACCAAAGACTGCAATGGCATCATGCCAGACTGTCATGGAGTGACTCAGAATGGCAGCGAGGCATCTCCAGAGATGTAGCCCAATATTCATCATCATTTATTGTTTCTGGTTACCTTTATCTTTCTCCCAACGGCACCACAGTCCCACACTTCCTTCTGGGTGCAGCTATTCCTCTGACAATTAGGGGGAAGGTGAAAAAACTGAACTGAAGTGCAAAAAAGACAGCTACAGAGAAAATGGGACTCCTAACAACCACCTGGAAGACTGGGCAGACCTCCAAAACGGTCCGCATCAGATAAACAACACTTCCATCTTTGGGTCTGAAACCATCCAGAGGGGTTTCTGTCCATCCTTCCAATGTGAGAAGACACTTCAGCAATATGGGTCTGAAAGAATGTGTAGCTGTTCAAGCAGCTCCTCACTGAGAAATAGAGACAGACACATCAAACTGACCACCCCAGTGTCTGACTGGACGGACTACCCCAGACCTCAACATCACTGAACGTGGATCATGAGGAGCAATACGCTACAACCAACTTCTAAGACTGAACTGTAGCAGTGGGGCGCTGCACACTTCTGTGGGGGGTGTAATGAAGGTGGATGGTGATGGTGGATGCTACATGCTGATACTTGATAATAACATGTCCTTGTTTATCGATTTGAGTTGCTCATGTGGGTGGTCTCTGACTTCTGCACAGTACCGTATACATGTTTCTCCTGTGCTGTTCTATTGTATGGGTGGGCACGTCTGAACCTGTGCCAGATACCATATGCATTCGGTGTGTATATTAAGTCAGGCAGCCTCGTTTTTCCCGCGCTCTATCCCAGCCTGAACCAAATACCAGCGGGAAAATGTCACTTAAGTGTGTTCATGAATTTAAGAATGGCATGTACGCATTTATTTGCATTAATATGACATGCCCGCTCGCTCGCTCACTTACCGGGGAACTGGTAGCTGTAGCTGGGGGCGAATCCAGTGTATCCACGGCCGTACGTTGCAACGATGTTCGGGTAACCTGGGAAACAAACAGAGGGAGAAATGAGAGCTCAGGTGACCCCTCAGAAGAAAAGAAAAACACAGCTATCTGTCTCTGGACGGTCACTCCACAGGCCGGTGGAGAGAGGGGGGTAAAACACCCAGCGTGAGCTATTCTTACCACCACTGATCGATTGTCTGCTATTCTGGGCCAGCTAATCAACAGAGAATAAAGGGGGATATGGAGGGGAGAGAGAGAGAGAAGGGAGACTGATACAGAAGGACAGAGAGAGAGAGAGACAGGCAGAGAGGGAGAAAGACAGAAAGAGAGAACGACAGGCAGTAAGGGAGAGAGAAAGAGGCAGAGACACAGAGACAGAAAGACAGAGAGAGGTAGAGAGGGAGAGACACAGAAAGACAGAGAGAGAGGCAGAGAGTGAGAGAGAGACTGATACAAGAAGAGAAAGAGTAAGAGAGACAGAGAGGTAGAGAGACTGAGAGTAAGAGAGAGAGACTGATACACAAAGAGAGAGAGAGACCGAGAGAGAAAAAAGAAAGAGTAAGAGGGGAACTGATACAGAAAGGCGGAGAGAGAGAGGCAGAGATGGAGAGATAGAGAGGGAGACTGATACAGAAAGACAGATAGAGAGACAGAGATGAAGAGATAGAGAGGAAGACTGATACAGAAATACAGAGAGAGGCAGAGATGGAGAAATAGAGAGGGAGAGATGGAGAGATAGAGAGGGAGAGATGGAGAGATAGAGAAGGAGACTGATACAGAAAGACAGAGAGGGCCGGAGATGGAGAGATAGAGAGGCAGAGATGAGAGATAGAGAGGGAGAGATGAGAGATAGAGAGGGAGAGATGAGAGATAGAGAGGGAGAGATGGAGAGATAGAGAGGGAGAGAGGGAGAGATAAAGAGGCAGACTGATACAGAAAGAGAGAGAGGGAGAGATGGAGAGAGAGAGAGATGGAGAGATAGAGAGGAAGAGATGGAGAGATAGAGAGGCAGAGATGAGAGATAGAGAGGGAGAGATAAAGAGGCAGACTGATACAGAAAGAGAGAGAGGCGGAGATGGAGAGAGAGAGAGGGAGAGATGGAGAGATAGAGAGGGAGAGTGATACAGAAAGAGAGAGAGGCAGAGATGGAGAAATAGAGAGGGAGAGATGGAGAGATAGAGAGGGATAGATGGAGAGATAGAGAGGGAGACTGATACAGAAAGAGAGAGAGGCGGAGATGGAGAGAGAGAGAGAGAGGCAGAGATGAGAGATAGAGAGGGAGAGATAAAGAGGGAGACTGATACAGAAAGAGAGAGAGGCGGAGATGGAGAGAGAGAGAGGGAGAGACAGAGAGAGAGAGAGGGAGAGATGGAGAGAGAGAGAGGCAGAGATGGAGAGATAGAGAGGGAGAGATGGAGAGAGAGAGGGAGAGATGAGAGATAGAGAGGGAGAGATGAGAGATAGAGAGGGAGAGATGGAGAGGAAGACTGATACAGAAAGAGAGAGAGGGAGAGATGAGAGATAGAGAGGGAGAGATAAAGAGGCAGACTGATACAGAAAGAAAGAGAGGTGGAGATGGAGAGGGAGAGAGAGAGAGGGAGAGATAAAGAGGGAGACTGATACAGAAAGAGAGAGAGGGAGAGATGGAGAGAGAGAGAGATGGAGAGATAGAGAGGAAGAGATGGAGAGATAGAGAGGCAGAGATGAGAGATAGAGAGGGAGAGATAAAGAGGCAGACTGATACAGAAAGAGAGAGAGGCGGAGATGGAGAGAGAGAGAGGGAGAGATGGAGAGATAGAGAGGGAGACTGATACAGAAAGAGAGAGAGGCAGAGATGGAGAGATAGAGAGGGAGAGATGGAGAGATAGAGAGGGAGAGATGGAGAGATAGAGAGGGAGACTGATACAGAAAGAGAGAGAGGCGGAGATGGAGAGAGAGAGAGGCAGAGATGAGAGATAGAGAGGGAGAGATAAAGAGGGAGACTGATACAGAAAGAGAGAGAGGCGGAGATGGAGAGAGAGAGAGGGAGAGACAGAGAGAGAGAGAGGGAGAGATGGAGAGAGAGAGAGGCAGAGATGGAGAGATAGAGAGGGAGAGATGGAGAGAGAGAGAGGGAGAGATGAGAGATAGGGAGAGATGAGAGATAGAGAGGGAGAAATGGAGAGGAAGACTGATACAGAAAGAGAGAGGGAGAGATGAGAGATAGAGAGGGAGAGATAAAGAGGCAGACTGATACAGAAAGAGAGAGAGGGAGAGATGAGAGATAGAGAGGGAGAGATAAAGAGGCAGACTGATACAGAAAGAAAGAGAGGTGGAGATGGAGAGGGAGAGAGAGAGAGGGAGAGATAAAGAGGGAGACTGATACAGAAAGAGAGAGAGGGAGAGATAAAGAGGGAGACTGATACAGAAAGAGAGAGAGGGAGAAATGGAGAGATAGAGAGGCAGAGATGGAGAGATAGAGAACACTCAGTTATCCATACTGGCGTAGTCCGTTATGAGCTTTAGCACCTCCAGATGAAGATGAGTATTATGACGGTATGTTTGCAAGCAAACGCGGAAAAGCTTAAACCGGAATGCATCATGAGGGAATTTCTCCGCCATCTGCTCCCCTTCACTGGCGCCGCCGAGAGACACGCCACGCTGTTGTTGTTGATACTGCAGCAGTAAGTTATTCCTGGCCTTTTATATGTTTTTTTATTTACATGCTTTATTGATTTTGTTGTCCAAAAGGAGGAGAAAAAAGAGAAAAGCCTGAGAACGCTCGCAAGCCAGGCGCCGAGAGAGCGAGCACGGAGGAAGCGTGGTAAATAAAACCTGGCAGGCGGGCCCGCTTCATAAACACGCGCAGGCTCGCTGACGCTTTGAATATGTACAGTGGCAGGCATTCATATTCATACAGCCGCTCACACGGGCGTACGCACAGCACTCGCCTGGGCTTCCGAACCTGCAGGGGTGAACACGCTCACACTCTGATAGAGGGATCCACCTCAGACAGGACAGGAAGGGGCGGAGCCGAGCACGGCCTGTTCTTCTGAACTTCTGAAGGTCAGTATTAGGAGCACTTTGTGGCCCTACGGTTACAGACAGTGGTCCATTTAATTTAATGGTCAGGACCCCCACAGGACCCCCACAGAGCAGGTATTATGTGGGTGGTGGATCATTCTCAGCACTGCAGTGACACTGACGTGGAGGTGGTGTGTTAGTGTGTGTGGTGCTGGTGTGAGTGGATCAGATACAGCAGGGCTGCTGGAGTCCTTAAACCATGTGTCCACTCACTGTCCACTCTTCTTCTACCTCCATGGTCCACCTTGTAGATGTACAGTCAGAGACGATAGCTCATCTGCTGCTACACAGTGCAGCGTTGGTCATCCTCTGGTCCTCCTCCATCAGTGGTCACAGGACACTGCCCAGGGAATGCTGCCCAGGGGGCGTCCTCTAGTCCTTCAGCATGGTCACAGGACACTGCCCACAGGACGCTGGCCACAGGACACTGTTGGCTGGATAGTTAGGTTGGTGGGCGTTTCTCAGTCCAGCAGTGACACTAAGCTGTCCAGCAGCACTGCTCTGCCTGATCCACTCACACCAGCACAGCACTCTGACCATTGAAGCACAGGGTGAAATAGGGCTTCACTGACCTTTAACCCTGAAGATCAGAATGACTCCCGGTCACATAGCAATGCAGACCAAAGTCTCGTCTAGTTACTAGCTAACGAAACGGCAGGAGAAAGATTCAAAGATGACCTCCTTTGCTATTTTATGCGTTCCAGCTGGATTACCCGGTATGATTGATCTGCGACAGGAAACTGTCAGTCATCAAAAGCTCCAAGATCAAGAGACAGAAAACTGTCCTGAGGGACGTCTTGGTATGGAGTTGTAGGGGTTCCTCATGGTGTCCTGTGATAATCCATCCCATGCAGCTTGAATATCCTCACACAGTTCCTGAAGATGGTGCGGTATGGAGTGTAGGTGGAGTGACACACGACAACTACCTGTTCATCTTGGTTCTGACCACACCGCCTCCACACACAGACTCGTTGGTCGTCTCCACCAAGGCAATAGTGGGCCTCGTCACTGAAGATGACCCATACCAATCTCCATGACAGTCTGGCACGACACCATTGCAGTCTTTGGTGACACTGACGTGGTGTTAAGCACAGTTGTTGTAATGGTGTACAGGCATGTAGCCTTGTGTTGTGCAGGTGCCTGCCAATGGTGCTGGCACTAACAGGATGACTCCTGGAGGGCAACACTGCTCGTCGAATGACCGCAATCATGGCAGTAGGTCAGGTACAGCGTCAAGACTGGAATCATTTGCATGTCTCATGGTGGTCAAACCTACCCAAGTCTCATTCCTGTCGGTTGGTGGTTCCTACTGGGTGCAGCTATTTGTGCAACTATGCTTTTGACGATGACTGCAGTATGTCACACCCAATGACTCTACTAGTCATCTGGGTTGCCGTTTCCTGGTCTATCACTGTTAGTTGTTAATGACACCAGAAATTAATGACCTCACTGTAGGCTACTTCCTGTGTGCTGTAGAATCACTGCTCACTTCCTCATAAAAGTCCTGGCTCCTCCCCCTGACCAGGAGGGCCCATGCATCACGTCTGGTCTGCGGTGTCGTGAAGTCCTGCTAAGCAGTGCTGAATGTATTCATGCTTTTTTGGTCTCAGGCCACATCCACTGACATTTCGGCACGCAGCCCTGGCTAAAGTGCGTAGTCCCCGAAGAGCAGCAGACGGCGTGATGGCTGCGGGTGTAGCTGCGCTAACCTGCTAAGACAACGTTATCTGCATAAGCCAGAGTAGATCAGTGCTAATAGGCCTCGGAGGGGTTAGCAGGGGGAGGAGGGCCTGTCCTGCACGTTTAAACCCTCTGGAGATGCCCTTTTAGGATCGGTCTCCTCTAATCAAAGCCTGGCCGCAATCATTAGAAAATAAATCGCAAAGCTGGTCTCGGGTCAGCGGAAGAGAGTTTTAGCGACGGCATTAGCAGAGAGGGCAGACTGCTCGACCCTCAGTCACGGAGTGACTCGTCCAATCTCGGGGCAGACAAGCTGAGCCGACATGTTCGTCTGGCGAATGAATATCAAACTCCACTTTGCTGCCCATGACAAAGTTCAATTTAACCCCAGAGCGGGCCGGCAGAGCTGCTCACTGGGGGCGCGTGAGGTGGGACGGATGGAGAGGGAGGAAAAGTGAAGGAATGGAAAAGACTCTGAGCCCTCTCGCAGGCCAATACACACCTTGGCCACTTTATTAGAAACCTCTGCTCTGTAGCTCCACCTTACTGGAGGGACTGTAGCCCATTTGATTTGGCTGGTGCGTAGTTTGCATTAGCAGTCCTCCACTGGATCTAATGAGCCCTGCGTTGGATGGTCAGTTTCTGACCACAGGGCTGCTCTTGACTGGATGTACTAGGACGTGCTCCGGAGTCCATACAGCACTGCATCTGCTTCCAAAGGAAGTGCCACCTGAGGGTCCAAAGACCATGGCCATCCAGTGGTGGTTTTGGGCATTGTCCAGCATAGAGAGAAATGTAAAGACTTGTATGTCCCTGCTCATGTTACTGACCCATGGCCATTTAATCGTGTTGCCATTTGCCATTTAGCCACTCTACCTGTCTTTTGGTCTTTCCTGTCTCAATTTTTTGGGAACAGGTTGCAGGCATCATATTCTAAATGGGCCCATAATTTTTTTTTAAGCTATTTTTATAATTTTAATGTTTAATATGTTGTCTATATGCTGTTAGCATTTAAATATAGCCTTTAAACTATTTGCACATCACTGTATTTTTTTTGATTGACATTTTGCATGAAGTCCCAGCGTTTTTTGTAAACGGGGTTTAACTATTCATATACACTCAGGGTCAAAATAATAGTTGTGCAAGTAGCTGCACCCAGAAGGAATCAACCGACAGGAATGAAATTTGGTGGGTAGGTTTGACATTATGAGACATACCTATAATTTGAGTTTCATGCTCGGCCATGCGTGTGTTAAGTAAGCACGGACGGCCTTATCGCTGTATCTGACCGACCCAACAGCCATGAGTGTGAACATTCATTGAGCAGTGATGTCCTTCAAGAGTCATCCTGTTAGTGTCAGAACCATTAGCAGACGCAGTTGCACAATGCAGGACCACACGCACACTGACCTTAACACTACCTCAACATCGCCAAAGACTGCAACGGCATCGTGCTAGACTGTCATGGAGTCCTGCTTTGACCAATGAGTATGTGTGGAGGCACCATGGCCAGCACCAAGATGAACAGTTTGTTGTCACCCATCTAGACGGCCTGGTGTCACTCCACCTCCACCCCTACCGCACCATCTGCAGGAACTGTGTGAGTACATTTAAGCTGCATGGGATGGATTATCACAGGACAGCATTAGGAACCTCTACACATCCATGCCGAGACGTCTGGCGTGTTGCGTTAGCAAACATGGCCGCCCGACTCCATACCGAGAGACTTCTGTATGTGTAGCTCAATAAACATTCCCCATATCAGTCTACATCTATCATCACTTATTGTTCCTGGTAGCCTCTATCTTCCTTCCCAACAGCACCGCACTCCCGCACTTCTCTCTGTGTGCAGCTATCCTTTTAATGATGAACGTAAATAACGGGTGGTCCGTGTCTTCTCCACAGTACTGCGCACAAGGTGGGTGTTTCGAATGAAACAGACAGCGACATGAAGCATCGAGCATGCTAGCAATTAGAACCGCACGGCGAGACGCCATCATGAAGCTCACTGTGAAAGCCAGCAGAGAGTGAACGCTCAGAGACGTTCAGGTAAACGAAAGGCAAAGCAGAAGCGACGTCAAGAACCCCCCCACCTCCACAGCAGCCCCTTTCCCTGGTGCATGGTGGGTAAATAAATCCTGTCACAGTCATTGGCTGCTGCTGTTGCTGCTGTCTGGCCCTCCTCTTCCTCGCGTTATTAATATGCATGCTAATGCACCTATTTTATGGCTCAACAGTTCTGATTCACTTTAAAATCAATTATCCATCTGGTACACCCATACTCCGCACCGGCTCAAATGTGTATTAATTTCGGCAAACATACATGCGGCACCACACAATAAAGATAAATGGCTCGATTAGGAGTGGTAAACAAAAGGAGCTGGGGAGGGAGTTTTAATGAGATCAGGCATGGAAGGAAACCTACAGTTCCTTAAATAATGAGCCCTGATCTTCAGCTGCCTCGTGTTTTTTTTTTTCTCCCCTCCTTCTTTTTTTTTTGTTCCTTCAAATGCAAATTATACTAAGTTATGTCGCGCTGTCCTGCGTTTTCCAATTTCATTTAGATAAGAGCGAGTGTGGATAAGTCTGGAGTTAATATTTTCACATGAGCACTCCGCAGACTCTCTCTCTCTCTTCTCTCTCTCTCTCTCTCTCTCTCCGGAGCTCTCCCACAGCTGAGCGTTGATCCATAAGAACTTGTGAAAAGTTCACGCGCCTTGTTAAAAGTTCAATCTGACCAGCCTGCCATTTACATACTGCTGCCAGCAGCCGTGCTCCCTCTGAAGGATATTAATCCGGCCCCCCGTTCGTTTTAGGGTCACCTCCTCTGTGTGGCTGGCGAGTGAACTCGGCGGCGCTTTCGCGACTGGGTATGCAGATGTGTGCACGTGGTAAGGATGAGGATGATGAAGTGGAAGCTTCGGCCGCTGCTGGCGGCTCCTGAGATTCCGCCGTGCTGTCATTAGCCAGAGCAGAGGTCAGGCAGATGGACTGGTGAACCCCTAATAGAACATTACCCCAATTTTCCTCTTCATTTGCGCCGGTAATGCGGACGGCACCCGGCTGGGCGCGAGGCCAGAGGCGACCGGCTCCGCCTCGCTTCTGCAGGAGACGACCCCAATCGGCGGGCTAACCAATGGTTAAAGGGCGGAAAGTGTCAAACAGCCAATCAGGTGGGACCTGGAATGTCATACAGCAAATCATCAACTCCTTCTCCGTTGGAGAGCTCCTCTGGACAGCAGCATTGTGCAAACAAAAGGCTTGGGCCAGCACCGCCTCTGCAAATTGGGGTACTTAGCACTTGTTATAACGAAGGACTAGCTGCACCCAGGAGGAGGTGTGGAAGTGCGGTGCTGTTGGGAAGGAAGATAAAGGTTACCAGGTTCAACACATACAGAAGTCAGTCTCTCAGCATGGCGTCGGGCCGCCATGTTTGCTAACCCAACATGCCAGACATCTCAGTATGGAGTTGAGGAGGTTCCTCACACAGTTCCTGCAGATGGTGCGGTAGGGGTGGAAGTGGAGTGACACCAGGCCTTCTAGACGTGTGACTAGTGACAACAAGCCGATCATCGTGGTGCTGAACATGGTGACTCCACACACGTTGGTCATCTCCACCAAGACCCGCTCCCATTCCGAGTCACTCCATGACAGTCTGGCACAACATCATTGCAGCCTTGCAACGTTGATGTGGTGGGGTCTGCCAGTGGTGCTGGCACTGACAGGATGACCCATGGAGGGCGTCACTGCTCTGAATGTCCACAGTCGTGGCAGTTAGGTCACTCAGGTACAGCGATAAATCCCATCCTTGCTTACGCCACATGCATGGCTGAGTCATTCGCATATCTCACAACGTCAAACCTGCCCACCAAGCTTCATACCTGGCGGCTGATTTCTTCTGGGCACAGCTATAGGTATTCATATGCTGTCACGGTATATCAGCACACATTTGGTTAACTTAGGTTAACTTTGATACCGCTGTGTCTTACAGCAGATGTTGTGCATAGGTAACAGTAGTGCAACTACTGGGTGGTATGGGACAGAATTGCTCACAGAGGTGGCGAATGGAAGCAGATGTCCGAAGCGTCTGATGCCTCTAAAAGCTCCCTCACTGGAAGTTAGAACATGAAATGCTGATGATGACATTCCTTAGGCTGTTTGGACACTTCAACCCCGCTCCCAGGACTGATTCTGGGCTCGTTAAAGGGGGGGCTCATTATCCCTGGTTTGCTTTCCATCAGCACCGTGAAGAGCAAAACGGTAAGCGCCATCTTCGTCCCATTTGCACTCAGGAACAGCACTTCCCAACAGTTCTTTCCTCGTCACCATGCACTAACTGGATAGGGGAATGTGATAAGTTGAAACAGCCAAAAGTAATCAAGTTAAACTGAGTTGGATCAGCGCCAGCGAAGTGTGGGGAAAAGTGGGTTTTGAGAGGGGGCAGAAATCCTCCCCAGTCACTCTTGCTCAGTTACTCATCTTCTTCAATCTCTTTTGGGCCCCTGTGCAGAGATATCCCATATTTTGACTTTTTTTTTTTTGACTATGTAAATATGCTGTTTATAAAGCAATTTAATTGCATATTACAGAACTGATGTTGGGCTAACTTAGGCTACTCCACAGCTGACTATTGGTCAAGCTCAGAGAAAACTATTTAGGAGTCCATCAGAGTGCAGCAGGAACGGTTTAGAACCAAGGACATGGCATGACTATAACGAGAAGCATTGCTTATATAGTGCATGAGATATTTTATTGATGCTAGGCCTCTTATATTCATACTAGGCCTCTAAATCGCAGAAGGTACTGGGGCCTATCCCAGCATTCAGTGGGCAGAATGCAGGAAACACTCTGGACAGGCTGCCAGTCCATCACAGGGCTGACACAGATATACACATTCACACATACACTCACACCTAGAGGGTAATGTAGCAACTCCAGTTTATCGGACTGCATGTCTATGTCTTATGACTGTGGGAGGAAGCCACAGGCAGACACAAAGAAAACGTAGTCTGGGGTCCTTACTCCACACAGAAAGGACCCCAGATGCCATAGCTGGGAATCAAACCCAGGCCCTTTTTGCTGTGAGCCAACAGCACTACCCATTGTGCCACCTTGCCAGCCACGCACTCAATATAGAACGACTACTCAATAGCACGACTATAGATCGACTAATCGATAGTACGACCATAGAACGACTAATCGATAGCATGACTATAAAGTGACTAATCAATATCACAACTATAGATTGACCAATCGATAGCACGACTATAGAATAACTAATCAACAGCACGATTACAGAATGACTAATCGATAGTACGACTATAGTATAACTAATCGATAACATGACTATAGATTGACTAATCGATAACATTACCATAAAATGACTAATCGATAGCATGACTACAGATCGACTAAACGATAGCTTGACTATAGGATGACTAATCAACAGCACGATTATAGAATGACTAATCGGTAGTATGACTATAGATCGACTAATCGATAACATGATCATAGAATGACTAATCAATAGCACGGCTATAGATCAACTAATCGATAGTACGACTATAGAATGACTAATCGATAGTACGACTATAGAATGACTAATCGATAGTACGACTATAGAATGACTAATCGATAGTACGACTATAGAATGACTAATCGATAGTACGACTATAGAATGACTAATCGATAGTACGACTATAGAATGACTAATCGATAGTACGATTATAGAATGACTAATTGGTAGTATGGTGATACGACTATAGTAGGACTAATCGATAGTACAACTAGAGTATGACTAATCGATAGTACGACTATAGTAGGACTAATCGATAGTACAACTAGAGTATGACTAATCGATAGTACGACTATAGTATGACTAATCGATAGTACAACTAGAGTATGACTAATCGATAGTACAACTAGAGTATGACTAATCGATAGTACGACTATAGCATTGACTAATCGATAGTACAACTATGGAATGACTAATCGATATAACGACTATAGAATGACTAATTAACAGCAAAACAACTTCGAATGGTTTCGGCTTCGATACACTAGACGGCTTCCCGTGACCTTTTGTAGCTACGAAGGGAGAAGAAGTCTAGCTATTCACTCACGACACCATAAACTAGCAGCTCAAAGGTTTACTTCCAGGGTACAGTCTCAGAGCCAGAGCCTTTTATCTTAGACCATTTCTATAATTATCACTAATGATAAATACGTAATGCCGAGGATCTACTTTGCTTTTTGTGCTAACACGTTTAGCCTTACTGGACTCTACGTGACAGCATTACCACCATCACTCTCTGCAGTAATCTGTCAGACTGTACCGCTAAACGGGGTCCAAACATAATCCCTGTATCAGTGTGTGATGCGGCGGGTGCCTCTGAACTCACTCAGCATGCCCATCCCCAGCATGAAGGCGTCCATGGTGTAGGGGAGACCCCTGGCCCGGCCTCGCGTCCCAGGGGGAAACATCACCTCCTTCGGTTGGGCCTTCTTACACTCTACCTGTGGGCGCAGAGAGAGAAGCTGTTAGCAGCCGTGTCAACATGAGTACATGCCATGAAAGACGAGAATCTGGGGGAATCACAAATAGCTCCCCCCGGAACTTTCCAACCAACCAACAGGACTGAAACATGCAAATGATTCAGGTTCCCCCTCGACCACACATGACGTAAGCAAGGACGGGACTTATCGCTTGCCCTTGACTGACCCAACAGCCATGAGAACCTTCAGCGATCAGTGATGCCCTCCATGAGTCATCCTGTTAGCGCCAGCACCATTGGCAGACGGTTACACTACACAGGGCCGTGGCCCCAGTACCACGTCAACGATGTCCGATATGCACGTCTGTTACACACTCAAGATTAATCACACGCTCACACTCTCCCCCAGGCAACCCCGTACCCCCGCCACCCCCACCCCCCGGAAAAAGATCTGATACTGCATGCGATTTTGAACATGTCACTCACACGTGACCACGCCCCTGTCCCGCCCCCGGTCCTTTATTTTCTTTTCTGAAAGGTGGCAACCCCAACGTCAACGTCAGCACAGACAGCAATTGTGGCGTGCCAGACTGTCATAGAGTGACTCAGAGAGAGAGAGACACTACTTCTCTACTTGTAGCTCAATAACTATCGTCCATATCAGTCTATTTATCATCATGTATCGTTCCTGCTAACCTTTATCCTCCATCCCAGCAGCACTGCACTCCCACACCTCCTTCCGGGTGCAGCTGTTGCTTTGATGGTGAGGATATTAGAGGTGGAGGTCATCAGAGTATATGTGGTATGTCAGGACATGTACTGTTTCAGACTCTCCTCAGTTGGAGCAGTTAAGTGTGAGCCTGTAGAGCCTGTAGATCATCAACACCATCCAATTAGACGGGTGTGTCTAAACTTTTGACTGGTCGTGTACATCAAATTGAGTACCTAAACATGCCTGACTGACATCAGCTCATAGATGACAGCTCACCACCTTAAGCTCAATCCCAGCAAGACTGAGCTGCTGTCCATCCCCAGCACTACAGGTCCTCACTGTGATCTTGCCATCTCACTGGGGAACTCGTTGATCACCCCGACTGAGGACGCAAGAAGCCTTGGAGTGATTCTGGATGACCAGTTATCGTTCTCAGCTCATATAGCGAACCTGACTCGGTCATGCAGATTCCTCCTCTACAACATCCAGAGGATACCACCCATCCTTTCTCAGGAAGCCACCCCAGCTGCTGGTCCAGTCTCTGGTCATTTCAAGGCTAGGCTACTGCAACTTGCTCCTGGCTGGTCTTCCTCTGCGGGCCATCAGGCACTTGCAACTTGTTCAGAACGCTGCAGCCCGTCTTATCTTCAATCTTCACCCACGTCACTCCACTGCTGCGCCCCCTTCACTGGCTTCCTGTTGTTGCCCGCATCAGATTTAAAACTCTGATGCCTACAAAGATTGGACCAGCGCCTCCCTACCTTATGGCAATGGTGAAGAGGTAGACTGAAGACCCATCTCTTCGTAATGCACCTAGGTGAGTGAGCTCTAGTAGAGGTGTAGGTTGTGTGTACTGTGTTGCACTTTAATGACCTTTCTCCTCTATAGGAATGAGCACTGGGCTGGGGTTGCCAGGTAATGCTTTACTTGCTCTATGTCTGTGTATTAATCTCTAGGTACCAGCACTGGCCCTTGTTCGGGCAGTGTCTGAGCTCGTGGTGAGTTTTAGGCTCTAAACTTCCTACTAGCTGGAATATTATCCAACGGAACACTAAGCACGGTTGTAAGTCGCTCTGGATAAGAGCGTCTCCTAAATGCTTAAATGTAAATGCACCTAGAGGCAGCGTACTTTAACCATTTCATGAAATGACTTAAGCCTTCGAAGGCATCAAAGGCTGGTCTGGTTCCACTGCTGTGAACAATTCGGACCCTTCTCTGGACCGTAAGCGTCTCACATCGATTTATTGATGGAGGGAATTCTGAAGAGTCGGTGGCGTTCTCCTTTAGAGAGCCAGGCGACAGCCAACCAGCTGGCCCAGTTTCCTTTTCGGTACTGTAAGTGCTCATCGGGACGCCGCAGACACTTCCTCAGGTTTGTGCTGTTTTATTTAAAGCACTTCGCTTCTGCTGAGGCACGACGCAGCTCCAGATCTCCACTCTGCGTGCCTCCTACCGCTCCTCTCCCTCTCCCTTTTATATGGACTGTACCACTGCCCCCCCCACTCCTCACCCCTCTGTCTGTGACTGACGTGCCCGATCTGGGTGCATGTGTGGAGTGGCCCACCAGTGGACAGCAGATACAGCGTCATGGAGGGACAGGAGGAGGGCGTCTTTGGGTGCTGGGAGTTGAAGCAGCACTGTGCCAAAGCCACTCACTTAATCTCCGGTGAAGTTGCTCATTTTCCGGAAGCAGGAATGTCTGTTTGCACGGTGCTCTATTCCTCCCAATGAAAGGAGGAGAACAGGGGAGACAAAGGGCACGTGTGGCACATACATACCGAGGGGAGCAACTTCATTGACACACACTGCATGTATACACCTGCTCTCACCATCG
>JAMWET010004106.1:150000-160000 GCA_024036415.1 Prochilodus magdalenae | reverse complement strand
GAGAGAAAGAGAGAGAGAGAGAGAAAGAGAGAGAGAGAGAGAGAGAGAGGAGAGAGAGAAGGAGAGAGAGAGAGAGAGAGAGGAGAGAGAGAAAGAGAGAGAGAGAGAGAGAGAGAGAGAGAGAGAGAGAGAGAGAGAGAGAGAGAGTGATGCATGGACATCTATCACTGATAGTTACTGTAATACTGTCAGTCGGTGTTTCGGACATTCTGTTCTGCAGCGTGTCAGCTTCATCCCACTTAATGCAGGACGGCAAACACCCTTCCAGGCATTTCTGCCCAAAGATAACATCACACACCCGCACACACACACACACCCGCACACACACACACACCCGCACACACTGGCACACGCTCGCACAGTGCCATTGTACATATGTGCAATTACATAGCTGCGCACTGAGCACACAATGACTCGACTCTCAAAGGAGAGAGACAGCGCATAATTCCAGGCATAAAAGAGCTTCCGCTGAATGGAATTAAATGAAACCTATAGAAAAAGAGGTAGGCGGCATTATTAGCGCACATCAGCTCAGCGCAGTCAGTGGGAAGGCTCCGAATACATTATCTGCTCCGGCACAGCGTGTGTACAACCCTGCCAAGCAAGAAGGAATCATTATTGTGCTGTACTGAGCTGTTTTCACTTATCTGATGTATGCTTCAATCTGCCACTGACTGACAGACAGGGCCTGTGTGCGTGCGGTAGTTTGGGTGCGTGCGGTAGCGTGTGTGTATGACTTGTTCGTTCACAACACAATCATCCGAACTGTACGGGAGTGCACCGCCGAGCACCCGAATCTCGCTCGGAACGCACGTGCTAAATGGGCTGGCACACTTTTTCGAAGTGGGTGATAATGCTAGTTCAAGAAAAAGCAAAATATATACCGCAGCAATCCGGCTAAGCCAATGACTCAAAACACCGATACTGAGCGGCTGAAAACCACAAACTGTGTGAAAATAAATAATTAAAACTAAAAAAAAAAAAAACTGGGGAAGAAAAAAAAAGCCATCCAGAGCGGCTCTTGGCAGCACGGCCCGGCGGAAACGCTGCCTCCTCCTGCTCCCATAATTGGTAGGCCATGTCGGGGGAGCGGACTGAAAAATTGACTACGAGGGGAAAATTCATCCCCGAGGCGGCCATCATTTTCTACTGAGGAATATCATAAATGACACGTTTAAGGACATTAGCTCCCAGCGCTTCACTAAAACCAATATGTGGCCCTTTAAACTGCGCCCATCCGGCCCATACGGCCACGCGGTGCTGCCGTAACCCGCTCTGCTATTAACCGCGGCCCAGGACGAACGCTCACGCTGAGCGTGCTCAGTAGCGCTGTGGAGCTTCAGCCTGAGCTGACTTGCTGACCCCATTGCACCGTCTACAGCCACTGAGGAGGCTAGATATAATATCCACCTGCATAATGAAGAGGAAAGCCATAAGTATGAAAATCTGGAACTCATTATCAAGAGCGGAAAACCAGACCCCTAACAACCACCCGGAAGACCTGGTAGACCTGCCAACGTTATCAACATCCACATGTGTTTCTCTTCATCCATCATTCCACTGTGAGGAGACACCTCAACGCTATGGAGGTCTGAAAGGAGGTGTAGCTGTTCAAGAAGGTCCTCACTGAGAAAAGGAGACACACAGGTCCAATAAAGAACTGCTGGAGTTCTCAGAACATTAAAGGACTGAGTCCAGAACCTCAACACTACTCAATATTCATTCATGATCAGTTCATTAGAGGAGTAGCACTGAACGCTAAGAGAAAGAGGAGTCCAGAGAATATTTACTTTACATGCTCAAAAGTGTTAATAAACACTTCTAGCCCATCGCAGTGCCTCCTTCTGGGGGGCTGACTAGCCTGTGTACTTTACAAAATGAGCCCCAGTCTTTAAACATATTCTCAGTAATCTCAGCGATGAGGTATACGGGAACTGGTTCCATGGAACCGGCGCTAGAGAATAACGATGACCCAAAAAAAGGCTGATTAGGCTGAAAAGGCTGATTATTACGTTAAAACGTTTAAAAGTTGAACTACCTTAAATTAACTGCCACTCTGCCACCTTAAATTCACGCCTACCACCTTAAATGTCCTGCCACCTTTAATTCATTGCCACGTTACATTCACTCCTACCACCTTAAATGTTCTGCCACCTTAAATTCATTGCCACGTTAAATTCACTCCTACCACCTTAAAGTCCCTGCCACCTTAAATTTACTCCTTCCACCTTAACTTTGATGCCACCTTAAATTCACTTCTACTCTCTTAATTTCCCTACTACATTAAACTTCATAATTGAATCATACCACCTTAAACTCTCTGCCACCCCAATATCACTCTTACCACCTTAAACTCCCTCATACCACCTTAAAATCAATACTACCTTAAATTTACTGTTCCATATTAACTCCATTGTTTTAGCTGACACTGCTGTGTGTCTTTGTTTGAGAGGCCCATTATGACATCACTTGTGGCAGTTGAGATTAGAATTCGCTCGACGATTTCCTATAGGAAAAAAATCGTCCGAAAAACGGCTGCCGTACGAAAACCGTACGTCGGAATTCTTAGCAAAGCACAAGCACACTATTCGGGTATAGGACCTACGATCCTGCAAAATTACGTGGTTCTACGTCAACACCTGTAAGAGAATTCCCTGTAGACTGGGATTTTATCCACTGCTGGTAGACCCGTACGACCGTACGCTTCCATACACCTGCAGATTCAGCTACTTCCTTCACACTATGGTCTTTGGCCACGCCCACATGCACTCACTCCCTTTAGCCAATCATTAACATCTGCTGTGGAGCCATTTTCCACACATGGAACGAGACATTCCCAGCACTGTAGCACCTCTTCTCAATCTATGGATCCCGTCACTCACACCCCGCAGGTATTTATAGCCTGTGTGCAGCGCCATCTGCAGGAGCCTGAAGTTACTACCACCTTAAATACGCAGGGTGGCGCAAGATTTTGTCCTGAGAGCTGTTACGACGGCTGCCCTTAACACCAGGTCAACGTCGTCAAAGACGACAACGATGTCGTGCCAGACCGTCATGGAGTGACTCAGAATGGCGGCGGGTCATCTTCAGTGACGAGTCTCAAACTTGGCTTGGTGGAGACGACCAACGAATCTGCATGTAGGAGCACAGTGGTACGCGTTACATGTCCACAAGGGCTGGTGCTACTCCACCTCCACCCCTACTGCACAATCTCCAGGAACCGTGTGAGGATGTTCAAGCTGCATGGGATGGATTATCACAGGACACCATTAGGAAGCTCTACAGCTCCATACCGAGACGTCTGGGGTACGTTACGTTAGCAAACATGGCGGCCTGACCCCATACTGAGAGACAGACTTCTGTATGTGTAGCTCAATAAATATTGACCATATCATTATTGTTCCTGGTAACCTTTATCTTCCTTCCCCACACCACTGCACTCCCACACCTCCTTCTGGGTGCAGCTATTCTGTTGATGATGAGTGTGTACGTACCTATAGAAATTTGTACCCCTTTAAAATCACATCACAGTGGTTAACATACCCCAGCTCAAATTCCCCCCACAGCATCATTCCAAATCTCCAGCCCTGTCTTATAATAAATACACAGAGGCCTTCAGTGAGGCCACAGGTCAACCGAAGGCTCCTGCGTTCAGGATCACGTACCCACACACTCACTCCCGCAGCGCTCCCTCGCTCACATTAAAAAGCGAGAGGAAAAAGTGTTTGATTGGCTGTTCAAAGCCATCAGACGGAGGCCCAGTTTAACAGCGGCGTGTAATTCGCAGCAGCTTGAGTGAGATTACTTCGGAGACTTGGGAGCGCGTGCATTATTGATACACTTTAAGCAACTTCGCCTATGACACAGAAATCTATATTCCCCCTCCATCACGGCCTCCTCCGTCCCTCCCCTCACAAAGAAACGCTGTCAGGAGCCATACGCCTCCGCCCAAAACCCGGAGAACGGCTATATCTCAGCACACGCGGCCTCGCCGCTACAAGCTGAGCACATGCACCATACAAACAGCTCCGCCTCGGTCCCCTCAAGGCTGCATTATACAGCCCCCTATCCCTCTCCTTCTCTCACTACCCCGAGGACGGCTTTTCCTCATCCCCCTCTCTCCCCGTTCCTTCGGCTGATGTCGGAAAGTGAGCTAATGTACTGGACGAGTTAGCCTCTGCCAGTCTCCCTGGGCAAGGTCAAGGCTGACTGAAAGCTCTGCTTTTCTGCTCTCTGTCACTGCCATTGCTCATTAGCTTGCTTTCTTTGGGGGGGGATGAGGGGAATGGGGGGTTTCTTCTCCACTCTGCTGTCCACTCACAGCTGGACCGAGCAGCTCTGGGGTGGGATTGCTTGTCATTGGGCTTGGCAGTAGTGTTAAAGGGGAACTTTACATCACGTCTGTGTAAGATCTAAACTAAGTCATTCAGAGTCACTGGTTTTAATGGGAACCAGACATCTAAAGAGTTTAAAGGCAAAGTCTTTGTCTGCAGTTCCACATCAGTAAATGGTTGGGATGCAGACAAAGACAATTCCGAGTGGTTAGAGGTAAAAAGCTAGAGAAGCATACTGAGTCAGAACTCTGCACTGTGGTGATGATTGGAACCGGACGTCTGATGAGTTTAAAGGGAAAGTCTGATGATGGTCCTAAATTTCTAGATAGATAATGGAGACATAAACAAAGTAATTCCAAGAGGTTTGATGTGAAATACTCTGATCTAAAGAAACTTACGGAGTCAAAATTATTTTTTACTGTGGTGGTGAATGGAACCAGACCATCTGAAAAGCTTAAAGGGAATATCCAGTCCACAGAATTTTCATAATTAATGCTTAACTAAATGATTAAGATGTAAACAAAATCATTCAGAGTGATTTGATGTCAAATAGTTTGTTAAAAAAACGTATTTAGTCATAATTGTTGACAGTGGTGGTGAATGGAACCAGATATTGGAAGAGCGCCCAAAGAGCTTAAAGGGAAAGTCAAGTCCACAGATTTCTCATAACTGCTGCTTGACTAAATGAGTAAAATGTAAACAAAGTCATTTAGAGTGGTCTGATGTGAAATGATCAGCTCTAATATGACATATTGAATCAGTATGGTTCACAATGGTGGTGAATGGAACCAGACGTCAATGGAGCATAAAGGCCTTTTAAAGGGCCCGTGTTCAACACAGCTCCTGGAGATTTTGCAGTACAGGTGGAGGTGGAGTGACACCAGGCCTTCTGGACATGTGACACCTGATAACAAACTGTTGGTGCTGACCACGGTGCCTCCACACCCAGATTCGTTGGTCGCCTCCACCAAGACATAGCGGGACTCGTCACTGGAGAGCCGAGGAGGACTATTATGCATGCGTATGAGACTCATTCACAACATGGTGAAAAATCACCCAAATAAATATTCATACAGAAGAATATTCATAAAGTTTTGTTGCTGGTTAATTAATGAAGACACGTTGTGCGTTCTCTCAGTTCTTTCATGGTTGCTTCCCTCTTCCCTCGCTCCAGTGCCGCAAGCCCAGCTAGCGGAGGAGAACTCCGGCGGCGGTGTGTTTCTGAGAGATGCTCTGAGCGACTGCTTGTGTTTGTATTCTAATTGACTAACAGACACTTAATTGCTTGCTTAGATCAATGAGAGGTCAAACATGCACAGGCCCACCGAGACGGACCACCTGAACAGTGGATGTGGAGGGAGTCAGTGAAAGTGAATGGAACATCAATGCTGACTGACGTTTCATCAATCAAACGATTAGCTCAATAATCAGTGGATGGACGCCTGGGTCTCTCGGGGTCTGTGCTGAGGCAGAGGTGGGTTTGAGAGGGAAGGCAGAAGGAGTTGAGTGAGATCACTTCCTGTAGAGGGTCCGGATCTGTCAGCAGTGCCAGTGTGTGTGTGTATGAGTTACAGTGCTGCTCATCCCTCATCATCACTCACTACATCAGTCCATTAGTCGCATCCCACAAATTAATCACATTCTGAGTGACGGTGATAAATGTTGCATGAGAGAGCGCAACGGCTTTGATCTGCTCTCTCTCTCTCTCTCTCTCTCTCTCTCTATATATATATATATATATGGATGGATGGATGGATGGATGGATGGATGGATAGATGGATAGATAGATAGATAGATAGATAGATAGATAGATAGATAGATAGATAGATAGATAGATAGATATTCTTCTTATACTCTCTCTCTCCCAAATCCCCTTTCAGTTTCTCTCTTTCTCCTTCTGTCTGTGAATGTAATGGTCAGACGGTCAGGTCATTATCAGGGTTCTTAGAGAGAGAGATAGAGAGAGAGGAAGAGATGGTTAGGGGCAGAAAGAGTGAGAAAGAGAGAGATAAAGTAAAGAGAGTGAAGAGATAGAGAGAAAGAGAGTGTGTGAGAGGGGAGTAGAGAGAGAGAGTGAGAGAGAGGAGAGTGGAGAGATAGAGAGAACGAGTAAGAGAGAGGAAAAGAGGGAAGTAGAGAGAGAGAGAGGAGTAGAGAGAGAGAGAGGGAGAGGAGTAGAGAGAGAGAGAGAGAGAGAGAGAGAGAGAGAGAGAGAGAGAGAGAGAGAGAGAGAGAGAGAGAGGAGTAGAGAGAGAGAGAGAGAGAGAGAGAAAGAGAAAGAGAGTGAGAGAGAGAGATGAAGAAAGGAGACTGAAGTGATAGAGAGAAAGAGAGTGTGTGAAAGAGGGGAGTAGAGAGAGAGAGTGAGAGAGAGAAAAGGAGAGATAAAGAGAACGAGTAAGAGAGAGGAAAAGAGGGAAGTAGAGAGAGAGA
The DNA here is from genome assembly GCA_024036415.1 of Prochilodus magdalenae. Lineage (NCBI taxonomy): Eukaryota > Metazoa > Chordata > Actinopteri > Characiformes > Prochilodontidae > Prochilodus > Prochilodus magdalenae. The sequence goes on along the minus strand of JAMWET010004106.1, from coordinate 153,233 downwards.
GAGGAGTAGAGAGAGAGAGAGGGAGAGGAGTATAGAGAGAGAGAGAGAGAGAGAGAGAGAGAGAGAGAAAGAGAGTGTGTGAGAGAGGGGAGTAGAGAGAGAGAGAGTGAGAGAGAGTAGAGTGGAGAGATAGAGAGAGCGAGTAAGAGAGAGAGAGGAAGAGAGGGAAGTAGAGAGAGAGGGAGGAGTAGAGAGAGAGAGAGAGAGAGAGAGAGAGAGAGGAGTAGAGAGAGAGAGAGGAGTAGAGAGAGAGAGAGAGAGAGATGAGGGCTGATTGGTATGCGCTGCTGTTTCCTGCGTTTCGCTGATGAGCCAGAACTCACATCTTAACAAACAAGAAGGGAGTTAGTGATCAGGAGCCATTGAGGAGAGAGAGGCAGAAAGAAAGAGAGAGAGGCAAAGAGAGAGAGAGTGAGGCAGAGAGAGAGAGAAAGAGAGTAAGCCATTTTCTCAATCACTCTCTCGTGCCTGATTCCCAGCGGCCCAGGAGAGAGCGAGCGACAGCAGCAGCCGTAATCACATCTGAAAAGTCTGAATGAATGAATAGAGAACACTCTCTGTCTCTCTCCTTCTCTCTCCGTCTCTCTTTCTCTCTCTCTGCCGTCTGCATGTCTGCTCTGCGGACAGGCTCGACTAGAAGAGCTTTCAGAAGAAGGGCTTTGCCGTCATCCTGACAGGAGGAGTCCCTGAGCAGCTGGGAGACCCCCCTCCTGTGAGCATGTAGGTTTAACCCTTACAGGCCCAGAGTTATTACAGCAGCGGTCCCACAGCGTTCCATCCAGCTCGTTCTGCTACTGCGCTGGTAAACGTGTAGCACAACACAATCCTGAGACATGCAAACGACTGAGTTCAAGCTTGACCGTGCATGTGCCGTAAGCATGTGACTGACTACATAAGGTCGTCCTATTGTGAGTGCTTTATATTCTGACTTGTGCTGTCATGTTGATTGTATCCGTTGCTAGCGAAGTACAAAAGGAATGGAGCAGTTGGAAGAGTTGGAGAGGGGTCGCACCGGAGAGCTCCGGGAAGCAGGACAGTCTAATCGGTGTATTGCACACCATACTGATTCAGCGAACAGTGATGTCCTCGATGAGCACCATTGGCAGACTGCACAACACAGGACTGCATGCACAGACTGTTACCATGACTGCCCATATCACCATGTCAACGTCCCCAAAGACTGCCATGGTGACAGTCATGGAGTGAGTCAGAATGGCAGTGGGTCATCTTCAGTCTTGGTGGAGACGACCAACAAATCTGTGTGTGGAGGCACCGTGGTCAGCACCAAGATGAGCGGTTTGTGGCCACGCGTTACACGTCCAGAAGGCCTGGCGTCACTCCACCTCCACCCCTACCACACCATCTGCTGGAACTGTGTGAGGATATTCAAGCTGCATGGGATGGATTATCACAGGACACCATTAGGAACCTCTACAGCTCCATACTGAGACGTCCAGCATGTTGCGTTAGCCAGACAGACTTCTGTATGTGTAGCTCAATAAATATTGATCATATCAGTCTAAATTCATCATCAGTTATTGATCCTGGTCACCTTTATCTTCCTTCCCAACAGCACCGCACTCCCACACCTCCTTCAACCTTAATGATGAGATTACACCATCATTACATTATTAGTTACATAATTAATAACGCTAAGTCATTCTGGATTTATGAATCTGAGTTCTCATTTATCGCCATCTTCTGTTTAAATACCAGCAACGGATGTAAAGGACGGTATGTAGACACATGTACTGTCCATATATGTATTCGTTACGGCCAGAGGGAACCATGACTTCTAAGGGTTAAGCACAGAGCAGCTCTCTCAGGGTTGAGCAGAGAGCCGTGAGTCTCCAGCAGGCCGTAAATAAGCTCTCAGGGGCGTCTAGACGGCTGCGTTCGGTGTAGCGTTTGGCATAGCGGTGTGCTGGAGGAAGTCCCGCGGGAGCGGTACGAACACGGGACACTTTGATCACAGCTCAGTGTGCAGTCACCCCGCTGCCACCGAGCGGATGGGGAGGAGAGAGGGGGGTGGAGTGACGGGGGGGTGGGGTGAAGTAGCTTTAGACGACGGGGGAGATCACTAAAGACAGACAGGATCAGGTCTCGCCACTAAAACAAGGAGACGGGCACTCCTGGCACTGGAGGAATCTTAAAACACACTGGACTCCAATACAGACTCAGCCAGTTACTGGGATGGAGTGAAAGTGTATATGTGTGGAAGTAATGATGATATATGGAGGCGATTACGGTAGTAGAGTGAGGCTCTGGTACCCTGTTAGGCCGCCTCCAGCCTGGATACAAGACCGGATATGGATGGGCATGGAGGCATACAGGTTCCGTATGGCATCCTGCGGCACGTTCACCCACAGATGCTGCAGCTGGGACTGTCGATCCTGCACACTGGTAGATAGCGTCCCAGCTGGTCTCATAAAGGCTGGATAGCCTATAAATCTGGTGACCGGGCAGGCCAAGTCGTGCTGCAATCTGGCTGAGGCATTCCTGGGAAACCCTTGCTGTGTGTGGGCGGGCATTGTCCTGCTGGAAAACGGCAATGGGAAACACCGCCATGAGAGGCAACACGTGTGACCGGAGGATGTCCTGCACGTATCACCGCGCTGTACGTGTCCCTCGTATCACTACCAGGGGTGACCGGCTGTGGTATGTAATGGCTCCCCAGGTCATCGACCCTACAGCAGGGGCTTCCACACTTGAATCTGTCATTGCATCCTCGACTTTGTGGGCACTCTCTAGTGTTTCCCGGCCATCTCCGATCTCCCGGACTCCCTCTCCCAGTCCTCTCCTGGATGACATCACAGCCACATGCTCCAAAACACCCAATCACACTCCACTTCCTCGATCTAGGTCTCCAGAGTTATGATTGCCCACCTGCACCTTATTCCCCATCACTACTGAGTACTGAGTGGTCTCTCTTGTGGTACTCTGACTGTTATTCCTGTTATCGACCCCTCTTTGTTCCTGACTCTCTCCTTTGGATTTCCCCTTCTGGTTTTGTTCACTACTCTGTTGTCCGGTGGGCTTATCTTTCAAATCAATCTTCAGAAATCTCCAGCTCCTTCAGAAGACTACGTTGGACCATGCTTGGAAAAGGCCTAGGGATAAATCAACAAGCAGCCAACTGAACGACACGAGAGTGGAAAGCTCCAGTTTCCCTCAAGAATCCATAAACTGGAGCCATTATTTATTTGATATGCACATGTTATATATCGTCACAG
>JAMWET010004106.1:142500-145000 GCA_024036415.1 Prochilodus magdalenae | reverse complement strand
CGGACAGGATGTAGCACACTGCACTTGTGTCATTCTGACAGGATGTAGTACACTGCACTTGTGTCATTCGGACAGGATGTAGCACACTGCACTTGTGTCATTCGGACAGGATGTAGCACACTGCACTTGTGTCATTCAGACAGGATGTAGTACACTGCACTTGTGTCATTCGGACAGGATGTAGCACACTGCACTTGTGTCATTCAGACAGGATGTAGCACACTGCACTTGTGTCATTCGGACAGGATGTAGCACACTGCACTTGTGTCATTCGGACAGGATGTAGCACACTGCACTTGTGTCATTCAGACAGGTTGTAGCACACTGCACTTGTGTCATTCAGACAGGTTGTAGCACACTGCACAAAGTATATAATAACCAATTCCTGGTTAGCCGCCCCTGTGGAAGCTTTAAGCTTTTTTCTTTCAGGTGCAACAACACCAGCATATCGCCCCCTATACTTTGTGCAGTGTACTACAAGGAGTCCAAATGACCACTTGTGTCATATGAGCACTATAGAGAAAGGCTGCCATATTGGCCTGCTAAGAGAATGTATTATTGACATTCATATATTTTATTTTCCATTTAAAGAGAAATCAAACAGCATCCCACATTCTCAACCCCAACCCCAACCCCAACTTTTTTTGTACTCGTATGCATCTTTTGAACATAGCAGCTGCTATGAAATCTGGTCCATTGACTTCCATTCAAAATGATTGGGGTTTTTGGCCTCTCCTGTAAAGCTGCCATTTTGGAGGTACTTGTTTTTCTTTAGACAGGGAGGATATGAACATGAGCCATACTTGTGTTAGCAAAAACCCATGCTGGTATTTTTCAAGTCAGTAACAGCAAGTAACAACGAGGACAGGCCATAACAAACAAGGAAGGGTGGTGTAAAAAAGTAGGTGAAGGCTTCACACATGTGCCTCATGAGCCTCGAACTCGAGGAGTAAGTGGGTGGAGCTATGCACAGTTTGCGTGATAAGCTGCAGTCTTAGTCAGCCAGTCTTAGTTGACTAGGCATATATCGCAGTTGCTTCATATCCTATTCTGCAGTTCTCCACTTATATGTACATATAGTCCTGGAAGAGGGAGAGAGAGAGAGAGAGAGAGGGAGAGAGAGCGAGGGAGAGAAAGAGAGAGGGAGAGAGAGAGAGAGAGAGAGATAGAGAGAGAGAGAGAGAGAGAGAGAGAGAAAAGTGGTGGATAAGTGCTGCGATGGTCACAACTTGAGTAGGTGAAAAGAGCAGCAGGGCCAACTCCTTCACATCACAATGTGGACTTATCAGCGGCAGATCTGAAGAAACTTCAGGATCCCCTCCGAATCTGAAGGCCGGAAAACCACCAGAGCCTTGAACGTGGGCTGAGGAGACATTGTCTTTCTGAAACGGGGGCCAATGATGAAAATCTCCGACATTATTAGAAACAGCGGAGAGGCTCCTCCACAAAGAGCAGAGGAGATGGGAAAACAGCACAAAAGGCCCCCTTAATGAGATTCATGGGGACCCGGTCGCTGGCATCTGAATTTCATTAAACGCATTTTGTGTTCCCTTCATTGAAATTTCACTGTATAACAAGCTCTCGTTTTTATGGTAATGCAGCACTCGCCCGTATCTGAAACATGCCGCTGAACGTGGGCCTCCTTCTCCCCCATCCCCTTTACCCCACCGCCTCCATATTGATGAAATAAAAGCTTAACCCTTTTCCTCCTGGCCAAGAACCAGCATGCACTGGATTCGGCTGGAGATGCACAAAGAGCAGCTCTGTACTCCGGCGCCTCAGAAAGGGGGAAATTATTAGCTAGCGATGGGTGTTAATAGCGGCCTTACTGCGGGAACACAAAGCCAGACGAGCCCGGATGAATGGCCCCAGCGCTCGTCCGCCGCTTGTTTATTCCGGCCGGCAAGTTCGGCAGCACCTGCCAATGCGGGCGCACTCGCGCGCACTTCATCATCATAAACATCATCTCTATATTCAAGAGCAGCTGTGTTATGGAGACAAGTGACACTCATACAAAGGGGGAGGGAGTGCGCGAGGAGATGGCTGTCGTGCGGGGTTTCTGCTGACAGGCAGATATGTTTGCCTGCGTGATACACAGTCCCAGTCAAAAGTTTGGTTACACCCACCAATGGCCCGGTTGGGCCGTTATTGGTTTTCCACAAGCTTCGGAATTATGCAATGAGCCCCTGTGCAAATGTCAGTCAGACGTAGCTAGCCATAAATTGAATCTGTCCTCTTCAGCTTTGATCGCTCTACTGTCGAGCATCCTTCCGCTTTGAGAGAGGACAACCCAGTGCTATGGGTCTGAAAGGATGTGCAGCTGTCTGGAAGCTCCTCATAGGGAAGAAGAGAAAAAGCCAACCATATTCTTTCAATTTCTGAAACCACTTGTTGGAATTCCAGCTCTTCCCTATGTAACACGATGATGTCATCATGTAACACTTTACCTATTAGTCGTCAACTGGCAAGCTAAGTACGCTCTCACACAGTGCACAGCAGC
>JAMWET010004106.1:125000-137500 GCA_024036415.1 Prochilodus magdalenae | reverse complement strand
ATAATAATATTATAATATACTATAATAATAATAATAATAATTATTATTATTATTATTATTATTATTATTATTATTATTATTATTATTTTTATTATTAATAATAATAATATATTATTATTATTATTATTATTATTATTACTATTATTCTTATCTTATTATTATTATTATTGTTATTGTTGTTACTGTTATTATTAGAATTATTATTATTGGTTTGCTATTATACTACTACTACTACTTCTACTACTACTACTACTACTACTGGTAATAATAATAATAATAATAATAATAATAATAATAATAATATTAACAGTTATAATAATAGTCAGTATTTATTATTATTATTATTATTATTATTATTATTATTATTATTATATACTGATGTTGTCATCAGTCATACATCTGAAAACATTAGGGCACTTCTGACAACCACTCCTCTTTCTCTCCCAGCCTGCCTTTCTCTCCTGGTCCGCTGGCTCCTGCTGGCTGTTTCCCTTTCCTCCAGCTCTTCTGTTCTTTGTTATTTATGGTTGTCAGTGGAGCTGACTGCGGCTGTAATCAGACAGGCCAGGAGCTCTTTTACACGGCTCTTATCAGGCTGCTTTAAGAGGGGGGGGGGGGGCACTAATTGAGCAGCTGAGAGGAATAAGCATGAGCTCAGAGACGTAACAGCTCCGCTCAGACTAATCACCCTCCCTTAAATACACATCCAGCACCGCAGGTGTGAACCGAGAGCGGCCTTAGCGGAGAGCGGCCAGCACAGGTCGTTTACCTATACACAGTGTGGTGGTGGAAGGGGTGGGTGTCCTGGGCTGAGCTGTAGGCAGACGCTGGTTAGTTTGTTTTAGGGAAGCTCCAGGTTGTTTTGGTTCTGGAGGGTAATTCCAGGTTTTGGATTAGAACATTCTTAGGGCACACAGGCAGTTCCGTCGTCACTGTGTGGAAGATTTATGTCTCCAAAGCTGCAACTCTGGAGGAGAAGGAAAACAGCTTCTTCACTTAACATCTGGTCACGCCATTTCAACAAACTTTCTGTTGATCCAACGCGTCGTCAAGCGTTCGCACACTCTGAAGGACAGCTGGTGTTTTCCAGCCGTCTACAAAAAATAATAATAATACAGAAATATATATTTCTGTGCAGCAGACACCCTATTTATTTCCTTTCCAGTCAAAACAGCTATTAAGTTCTTAAGGTCAAAAGAACAGTTTCACAAATAGCTGCGCCAAGAACGAATCAAACCCCTGGAAGGAAACTTGGTGGGTAGGTTTGACATCATGAGACGTACATGTGACGTGCCTTATCACTGTACCTGACTGACCCCACAGCCCTGACTGCAGACACTCGACAAGCAGCGATGCCCTTCATGAGTCATCCTGTTAGTGCCAGCACCATTGGCAGATGGCAGCAGGACCACATGCACATAGACCGTTACAGCGACTGTCCTTAACACCACATCAACATGACCAAGGACTGCAATGGTGTCCTGCCAGGCTGTCATGGAGTGACTCCGAATGGCAGCGGGTCATCTTCATTGAAGAGTCCCGCCTTTGTCTCGATGGAGACCACTAACGAAACCATGTGTGGAGACACCGTGGTCAGCACCAAGATGAATGGTTTGTAGTAGGCCTGGTGTAACCCCACCTCCACCTTCATTTTGCAGGAACTGTGTGAGGATATTTAAGCTGCATGGGACGGCTTATCACAGGACACCATTAGGAACCTCTACACCTCCGTGCTAAGACGTCTGGTATGCTGCGTTAGCAAACATGGCCGCCCAATGCCATACTAACATACAACTAAATATTACTGTGAGGCACCATCTGGAGAGAAGTTGAGTGTGCGGGAATGCATTAAGTCTATTACTAAACCTAAACCTCTAACCTCAGGCCTATAACCCAAACCCTGTCTTTACATTTAAGCAACCAGATCTCTAAGTATCTAAACTCTGAGGTCAGTCCAGCAAGGCCACCAATCAGGGTACAGCGGCCACCTTGTTTAGAGCTTGTGTTGACCTGTTGGACCGAACTTGGTACTAGCTAATTGAAACTGTTCTCCTTCAGTGTTCTGTGCTGATGATGTGAATAGACGTCAGTGTCGGACTAATGAATGAGCTTCTATTAAAGACTGGTGGACTGAGAGACACTAGAGTTTCTTCACCTACACTGAGCTGATGAGGAGTCTGTTCCAGAAATGATAATAGGACATTAGAGCCGTAATAAATCATGCTCCTGTTACTCTCCATACTTCAGTACATCTGGAGGTACATACTTTAGTACTGTTACTCTCCATACTTCAGTACATCTGGAGGTACATACTTTAGTACTGGTACTCTCCATACGTCAGTACATCTGAAGGTACATACTTTAGTACTGTTACTCTCCATACGTCAGTACATCTGAAGGTACATACTTTAGTACTGTTACTCTCCATACTTCAGTACATCTGAAGGTACATACTTTAGTACTGGTACTCTCCATACTTCAGTACATCTGAAGGTACATACTTTAGAACTGGTACTCTCCATACTTCAGTACATCTGAAGGTACATACTTTAGTACTGGTACTCTCCATACTTCAGTACATCTGAAGGTACATACTTTAGTACTGTTACTCTCCATACTTAAGTACATCTGAAGGTACATACTTTAGTACTGGTACTCTCCATACTTCAGTACATCTGAAGGTACATACTTTAGTACTGTTACTCTCCATACTTCAGTACATCTGGAGGTACATACTTTAGTACTGGTACTCCAGTGGCGGTCTAAAGGGAGGAGCTTCTACTGAGTATTTTACCTAGGGGAACTCCACTACATGGCTTGTGTACTTTGTCCACCCCTGGTCATGGTCAGCTGCACTGAAGGTGGACTATATCTCCAATGGAAAATGAAGTAGATGCTATCAAATGTGAGTAGAGTCAAGTCAAGCTAAGCCACAGCGACAGCTTTATATCCTAACTCCTCAGGAATATCTCCTTGGGTCAGTTTAGATGCACTAATGGGGGCTGCTATGGTGGTCTAACAGGCCTTTGTCCAGTCTTAGAAATACCTAGCAGCAAATCAGTAGCTGGTACTTAATGACTGATACATGAAGGATGGTGCCTCAGACATACAGCTCTAGCAAAATTTGAGAGACCACCTCAGAATGATCAGTGTCTCTAGCTGTACAGGTTCTGGGTTTGTGTTGGACCAGAATTCCTCAGCTCTGTTTGATTCTCTACACTACTGGAACCATGTCTCCCAAACTCCAGATCAGATATTGTATTAGATCTGTTTATTTAGAAAATCACTAATGACCTCCAGAAGCCTGTTTTTAGAACCATGCTCGCTGTGCGGTTCACCCCAGCCACCGCTCGCCAGTCTCTCTGTAGGTCACTCGAGGTCATCTTACGGTGGGTAAGGGACATTGGAATGAGGTGGTGCTCATCACGGTCAGTAGAGAGTGGGTTTGGGAGTGGGTGTAGCTGTGTGGTTCTGTGTGTTTGCTGCTGGACCTTGTTCTTATGAACCAGACGCTCACTGTATCTGCCAGTAAAGCTAGAACCCAACCTTCGGTTCCTCACTAAGAACCTGCTGTGCATATGGAGATGCTGATGTAAGAAGAAACTAGAGTGGGCTCTTATTTATTTCCAGAGCTCTATATACCCCCACTGTCCGGACAAGACGCCAAACTGTGTGGAAACTATGTGCGGTAGAGGCTCAGCTCTCTCATCTCTTGCTCACGCGCCACTTCTGACAACCAACAAATCAGCCGTCAAGATTCATCTGTCACGCTGACGCTCGACAGGGGGGAGACACACTCTCCGGAGGAGGGGTTAACACACACCTGGCCTCGCCACCAGAGAGAGTGCCGCTGTCGCAGTGTGCGCATGAAAGCACATACAAGTGTACACAAGGTCAGATTCAATGCCACCGTACCGTACGTCTACTGACCTCATGGGGGCAGCACTGAGACGGCTGCCTCACAGACAGAGTGACCTCTGTGTTCACCAACAGCACATGGGCACTCAGATGGCCTTCCGTCGACAATACAGTGTTAAAGAGAACATGCACAGCACGGTCACCCAGACTGTTTCACATGAGTACACACTTTTATTCAGTTATGATTCATATTTTTTAATAACTACTGAATCAGGGATACAAAATACACTGCCTGTTAACTGTTATTCTGAGAGTACTAACAGTCCAATACTCCAGCACTGTCAGCATCCTGACCAATCGCAGCTCTAGTATGTTGGAGGGTGCTTTAAAGTGCCGGTATCATGGAAAATCAAAATTTTCCAAAATAATATGATATAGCTTTATAGCTTCATATCACACCATTCACTCCGCAGTCCATACGGCACATACAGGGGTTGGACAATGAAACTGAAACACCTGTCATTTTAGTGTGGGAGGTCTCATGGCTAAATTGGACCAGCCTGGTGGCCAATCTTCATTAACTGCACATTGCACCAGTAAGAGCAGAGTGTGAAGGTTCAGTTAGCAGGTAAGAGCACAGTTCTGCTCAAAATACTGCAATGCACACAACATTATGGGTGACATACCAGAGTTCAAAAGAGGACAGATTGTTGGTGCACGTCTTGCTGGCGCATCTGTGACCAAGACAGCAAGTCTTTGTGATGTATCAAGAGCCACGGTATCCAGGGTAATGTCAGCATACCACCAAGAAGGACGAACCTCCGCCAGCATCACGTAGTGACCTGGCCACTATCCTGCAAGAGGAATGGCTTAAACTCCCTCTGACCACTGTGCAGGACGCAGTATATGTCATTCCCAAGACCAACTGACGCTGTATTGGCCGCAAAAGGAGGCCCTACACCATACTAATAAATGATTGTGGTCTAAAACCAGGTGTTTCAGTTTCATTGTCCAACCCCTGTATATATATATATATATATATATGAAAGTGTATATGTCAGTAAAAGGCCTGTTTTTGAATAAATTGTTTGTGTGATGTCACAAAATAATACAAGAAATATGACATATTCACTATTTTGAGGTGATTTATGATTTATGTAGCCACCAAGCCAATCACTGACAGCATCCTGACCAATCGGAGCTCTAGTACTGTGGGTGCTTTAAAGGGCCTGTATAAAGGTGATTTAAATAGCATTATGTAAAATACACAGCTTTGCAGTCTCGAATCATGAATGTCCTTCAACCCGTAGCGCTTTAACTGTGACTCTGATATCCGTTATGCCTGCTGGGTACTGAATGAAGAACATGAAAACTCTACATTAAACAGGGAATTCTGTGAAACCAAAGCGATGGAGGGACACACCGCTGTTCTACAGAACACCACATGCCATACTGAACGCCAGTTCTGGGCCAGAATGCCCCTTAAAGCCGGCCCAGTAGGAAGAAAGCTGAGGCACGTTTTTATTTGAAGTTGTCCAGCTTTCCGAGACATTCCTGCTTTATGAAATGCCCCCCGGAGCGCCCAAGCACGCATACACAGTAGAAAACATATGCACGCAAATCTTTCCTCCTCTATTCTCCCAGCTCCTGTACCCAGCCCCACTACGCCAGATGTTGAGGGATCTAGCAGATATGGAGGCTGACGTCTCTGTTACAGTTATTGATGGAGAGTTACTGCTGGAGCAGAAAGGGAATAAACTACACAATGTAAGGAAAAACACACTGCCCTTTAGCTATCTCCCCCTCTTTATCATCGCCCCACCTCCTCCCGGCTAACAGCATTATTTCTGGACCTCCCACACACTGATATCCAGGCGGCTGGGTTGTTTTCTGGTGTTGGGGGGGGGGTCACAGTGAAACCCAACCCCATCTCCAACTGTCTGATGTCCAGATCTTGTTGTTCAGTTACAAGGTTGTTATGAACGGGCACTTGCTAATATGCTAATATGCTAACATGCTTGCATCTATGTAAGCGCATAAGCGAAGACTCAAAACATGAATATGTACTTTGAAGGTGTTTTGTCTTCTAACCCACGACTGTCCTGCGGGAATAGTCAGCTAGCCTCCAACATGCGCTAGGAAAACTTAGCCGAAAGGAGAGCAGCTGCTAGTACTAGCTAATCTGAGCTAATCTCACAGCTAACATCAGATGCTTGGAGGACTGTTGATCAGGGACTAGTATATTCCTGTAAAATATGTTATATGTCTATATATAGTAATGTTTGTATCATTACTAGCATGCTACCCTTCTCTGGATCGCTAACAGCCGGCAAATGTTCCACTTAGACATGGATATCTATGCATGTAAGCATGATAAAGGTCAACGTGCGTTACAATCAAAATTGCTAACCTAATTAATGATGTACTGAAAGCGCGGCAGGTCCTGCTCGGATACAGGCTAGGCTAACTGAACCCTTCTGAAAACGTTAGCATATAATGTGGGACTCAACTCTTATGTTCCCAGGATTCCATTTTCCCAAGGGTATTTTGCTTTTAACACTGAGAGGTCTAGGTAGCAGCCCAAGGTTTACAGGATACAAGTTTACAACTTCCTTTGTCATTTGGGAAACAGGCTCAAAATTCCAGGATCTTCCATCATTGTAATTCTTAACATAGCCAACATCCAACATTTTTCCAAGACACCATTTCTTTGTCATTTGGGAAACAGGCCTACAATTCCAGGATCCTGGCAGGAAGGAACACATGTGGAGAGTGGACACCTCAAACACCAGTCACCTAGGTCACAGTTACTACGACCCGCACTACTGCACTAGTAACACCTCCACTGCAACAGCAACCTACGCCAGAGAGCCTCTCTGCATGGCCATGCCTCCTATGCCCCTATAGCACCATGCCCAGTGGAGGGATGCTACAATTTTGAACATTATCCAAGTTAGCATGAGTGCTAACAGTGGAATACACTGTCACTTTATTCTGCTATTGCAACTAGCAACAACAGAAAACAGGGTCAGTGCACCACATGTGAAGTGGATGTATTCTCCATTCTTCTCAAAGTAGCTAGGCTTCTTAGCATACAATGGAACAGTGCATTCCTCCTTATCGCTCCTGAACGTCCCCCCTTAAATGACCTTTACCATGACCTTGTGAATGCACTCATAGGCTGTAATGTCATAATTTTTTATTTCTTTTGTGGTTTATTGAGCTTGGGAACATCAGGTACCCTCCCACTGTCGCCATGCTAGCAGCATAAACATGGCGCCGTAGCTAAAGCTAGTACCAGAGAAATTCTAAACTTGGCTAAGCATGGCCTCTACATTACAGGAAGTCCTTTACATTGTTGGTCACTTTGTTGGGTGTTTGCAGATTGTCACTGTTATCCCACAAGTGCTCCTGAAACACTAGCCAACGTTTATTCCCCACTCAAATAGTGGAGCCTTGGCCTTGTATGACGAGGGGCATCGCTAAGATTTCTGTTGAGTGGACAAACGCTCGGGTCAACTCCTATCCTATTACAGTGTTGCCAAACCACATACATTCAGTCCTTCATTCGGCCTAGAAGCAGTAGATTTCTTCACTCTAAGGAAACAGAATAGCAGAAAAATACGTCATGTCAGTCAAAATCGATCGGTCACGTCAGTAAAGCCACAAATCTACTGACCGCAACCACCTGCTTTGTCCCTCCTGATCCTGGCCTTGCTTCCCTTCCCTCGTCACGGCCTCCCCTGGGGCCACTCTAGCAGGACAGATGGCAGAAGCGGCGGCCATCTTACCGTTATTAGGCACGGACTGTGTGCCCCCCTCCCCCGAAGCTCTGCGGCGCCAACAACACCTTTCACTTTCTTTTCTCCTTTCTCTCACTCTCTCTCTCTCTCTCTCCAACTTCCCCTCGACCTTAAACAATCGGCTTTTACCACAACACGCCGATTTTCCAATTGCGCGGCTGGTAATAGGTGTTAGCGCCCGTTAGCCGAAGCGTCGTGGATGACTGCGCTGTATCTCACACTTATTAGCCAGGCGCTAGAAGCCTGTGTCTCCACAGACCGCGGTACCTCTCTCTCCCTCTCTCTCTTCCTCAGACAGCTTTCTCCAACTTATAATCCCATTCCCCTCTCCCACAAAAAAAAAAGAGAAAACTGCTAAATGCTAAATTGATGAAACGTCAAGTGACCTTTGCTTTAAAAGCAGACTGTGCTGGTGGCAGTTTAATGTATTTAAAGCAGAACCAATCAAGAATCTCAGAGAGACTTTTACGAAAGTTTCCTGAAGCGCCATCATTTCCATGAGCCGAAAGAAAAGGGAAAAAAAAGTAGGAGCGAGCGAAAGTTAAACTTTATGTTCAAACTGTCAGCCTCCATTTGAAAGCTTCAACTCCCACATCTCACACTGGGGAGTTATAAATGAGCCTAAACGCTTCCACTCGCTAATGTCCTCTCTCGGCTCTTTCAAAGCATTTACGCAAGTGCATAAGAGAGGCCAATGGGAGGAATATGCGCTTTTTTCTCCGCTTCTTTTAACAGAGTGAGAATCGTAAACGCAACTCTGGCCATATAGCCATAGGAGCACACTCCATATGTACATATACACGCATGTACAGTCCGTTTTCCTGGAGTGGAAAAACACAACTGGGCCTAAATGAGGCCCCTGTGGCACACCAGCGAGGAAGCTTTTTGCTTACAATGGGGCTAAATTGACAGCAGCATGCTAGCTCCGGCTAATTGGAGCTAACCTGCATGCCACAGCTGACCTGGAATTGACCTCTAACTGTCCTCAACTGAACAGAGGTTTAACCACAGGATATAGAGCTTAAGGCAAAGAGGGAAACAGTTAACTGAGGTAACTGAATGGATCGTTTCAGCTCCAAAATCCAACTGGCCACGTTTTAAACCGCATCAAGTACTACATGCATTGTCCCAGAAAATTCCAGAAGGAATCAATGGACAGGAATGAAACTTGGTGCGAAGGTTTGACATCATGAGACATGCCAATGATGCAAGTTTCACGCTCGGCCATGCATGTGATGTTAGCAAGGACAGGCCTTATCGCTGTACCTGACTGACCCAACGGCCACATTCAGTTTGCAGACACTCCGTGAGCAGTGATGCCCTCCAGGAGTCATCCAGGAGTACAACGTCGCCAAAGACTGCAATGGTGTCATGCCAGACTGGATGTGCCAGTCATGGACTCAGAATGGCAGCTGGTCATCTTCAGTGACGAGTCCCGCTTTAGTCTTGGTGCAGACGACCAACGAATTCGTGTGAGGAGGCACCGTGGTCAGCACCAAGATGAACGATTTGTTGTCACACATCCAGAAGGCTTGGTGTCCCTCCACCTCCACCTTTACCGCACCATCTGCAGGAACTGTGTGAGGATATTCAAGCTGCATGGGATGGAGTCACAGGACACCATTAGGAACCTCTACAGCTCCATGGCGAGGTGTCCAATGCCATACTGATGCCATATGGTACATCTGTATGTGTGGTACCATCACTGTACAACACGGCTTATACTGGCTATTTCACACGATCCCATCGTTGATATATAGGAGGCCCCAACCCCTATATAAGCCCCACCCATTTTATAAGCTCCGCCCCTTTCCACTCTCCTTTAGACTGGCAGGATTTTTAGTTTCTAGCCAGATCTGAGACCCTGGCTGGCAGGACAGGCAGTCTCCGGAGCGGGCCGTGTGTTTATTTTGGTTGTGCAAGCGTGTGTCCTTTAGTCGCTCATATCTCCTGCTAAAATCATACATCAGCATGTTCTCGCTCAGGAGCCTGCTGACTCACCCACAATGTGCTTAGGGTTCTGTCTCGCGAGCACGACGGGCCCAGGTACACGCACATACACACGCACGCGCATGCCAGGGATGCATGACAGAAGTGGCACTCCTTAAGAAGACGCACGGCTCCAGTCTTGCCGACGCAGGAACAAGTGCCACATTTGATTAATGGCAACATTAAATGTTAAAACTAATGGGAGTAGGGAAGAGGAAAAAGCTCGCTCCCACTACAAACACAATGTGCAAAACAACTTGTAGAACAAAACAAATCACTCTTGACCAAATCACTAATGATCTCTGCTCTACTTTCCCCTCCTTCCGCGCCGAAGCGGTCTGGATAATGAGCGCAGGCCGTGCTGATGTAGCAGCAGCTGGGGAAAGACGTACGCGGAGCAGCAGCAACAGCAGCAGCGGTGAGGGAAGAACAGAGGAACAGCCCCATACAGAAGACAACACCCCCACCCCTCCGCCACCGCTACAGACGTATGCGCTATAGAGACCCCTGAGAGCCCTGTGGGAAAGGCCCTCTCTATCATCCTGGACCAGTTTCAGCTTCTGTTTACTATTCCGTACCCGCCCTCCCGACAGCCAATCAGAAACAGGTATGCAAATACCACACCTCTGTACAGACCAACGGTTGGAGGCAGTTGTGGGGGTGTTGGAGGGGCTTCAGTGGTTCAGTGTGTTAATACAGCGAAAGGTAAAAATACTCTACTGGCCTTTCGCTCGCTCGCTCTCTCACTCACTCGCTCTCTCACTCGCTCGCTCTCTCACTCGTTTGCTCTCTCACTCGCTCGCTCTCTCGCTCGCTCTCTCACTCTGGTTCTTACTGTCTATCTCTGTGGTGTTCACTGTCTGTCGCTCTCTGTCTTTGGTTCTTACTGTCTGTCTGTCTGTCTGTCTCTCTCTGTCTTTGGTTCTTACTGTCTGTCTGTCTGTCTGTCTCTCTCTGTCTTTGGTTCTTACTGTCTGTCTCTCTCTGTCTTTGGTTCTTACTGTCTGTCTGTCTGTCTCTCTCTGTCTTTGGTTCTTACTGTCTGTCTGTCTGTCTCTCTCTGTCTTTGGTTCTTACTGTCTGTCTGTCTGTCTCTCTCTGTCTTTGGTTCTTACTGTCTGTCTGTCTCTCTTTCTTTTTGGTTCTTACTGTCTGTCTGTCTGTCTCTCTCTCTTTTTGGTTCTTACTGTCTGTCTGTCTGTCTGTCTCTCTCTGTCTTTGGTTCTTACTGTCTGTCTGTCTGTCTGTCTCTCTCTGTCTTTGGTTCTTACTGTCTGTCTGTCTGTCTGTCTCTCTCTGTCTTTGGTTCTTACTGTCTGTCTGTCTGTCTCTCTCTGTCTTTGGTTCTTACTGTCTGTCTGTCTGTCTGTCTCTCTTTCTTTTTGGTTCTTACTGTCTGTCTGTCTGTCTCTCTCTCTTTTTGGTTCTTACTGTCTGTCTGTCTCTGTCTTTAGTTCTTACTGTCTGTCTGTCTGTCTGTCTCTGTCTTTGGTTCTTACTGTCTGTCTGTCTCTGTCTTTAGTTCTTACTGTCTGTCTGTCTGTCTGTCTCTGTCTTTGATTCTTACTGTCTGTCTGTCTGTCTGTCTCTCTTTTTGGTTCTTACTGTCTCTCTCTCTCTCTGGCTTTGGTCTCTGTCTGTCTGGATTCTTACTGTCTGTCTGTCTCTGTCTGTCTCTCTGTCTTTTTCTTTCTGTCTGTCTCTCTCTGTCTCTCTCTTTGGTTCTCTGTCTGTCTGTCTCTCTCTCTCTGTCTCTCTCTCTGTCTCTCTCTCTCTGTCTTTAGTTCTCACAGTCCGTCTGTCTGTCTGTCCTGTGGTTCTCTCTCTACTGTCTGTCTGTCTGTCTCTCTTTTGGTTCTTACAGTCTCTCTCTCTCTCGGTCTTCTCATGGACTGTTTGTCAGCCTGTCTGACTGTCTCCCTCTGGTTCTCACGATCTGTCTGTCTTTCTGTTTGACTGTCTCTCTCTGGTTCACACAATCTGTCTGTCTTTCTGTCTGACTGTCTCTCTCTGGTTCTCATGGTCTTTTACTGGTATTTGAGCTACTTGGTACTTATGAGTTAGGGAGAGAGAGAGACAGAGAGAGAGAGAGAGAGAGCATAAGGGACGACCTGACACCATGAACTCCCTTTTGAAAGACCTCCCTGCTCCTCCTTTATTTGAGGAGTAATGATCTTGTATAACGTGTGCTCTGTTTTCATATTTCGGTTTTATTTCGGTCTTATGTTTCCTCTGAACTGTTCTGCCAATATTGTACCTTGTAGCATCCAAGTCAATAAAGCACTGCTGAACTACAGAGAGAGAGACAGATAGTGAGAGAGAGAGAGAGAGAGAGAGAGAGAGAGAGAGAGAGATACAGTCTGAAAGCCTCTAGAGTAAACAGCAGTTAAAGAAAAAAGCAAGGAGAGAATAAACGACAGAAACAGCCCTGTTCGTACCAGGTTGCTGACTGAGCACGATTCCTCTTAACTGGAGCTACAGACCATTTATGGCACCGGGCGATCTGTGAATTAGCAGAGAGAGGGCCCGGGTGGGTGCGGGTCGGCCCGACTGGCCAGTACGTCAGCACTAGTGAGCGCTCAGAGTGCCGCACTGTTATTAATACTTATAAAATTATAATTAAAATGTGAAAATAAAACCAAAAATAGCTGATCGCCCCCACCGGCCCATTCAGCTGCCCTGCTGAGAGCCCTTAACGAGGACGCACTAACGCTACCGCTGCTCAGCTCCACTGACTCCTAACCCACTACAAAAACACTCTCCTGAACAATTAACAGCACCGAGGCCGGTCAGGAGCCGGTCAACAAGCAGCGTGTGCGGGAGGAGAGAGACGCCCAACAGACCTCTCAG
>JAMWET010004106.1:115000-120000 GCA_024036415.1 Prochilodus magdalenae | reverse complement strand
TCCTCCTCCTGTACAGCTCCACTCTGAGGTTTTTAAGGTGGACTGCATAATTCCATGAGTGTTAGTTTATCTTGTCTTCAACTCTAATGTAGAGTAAAGCATTTAGCATAAATATAAGCCTTATATGAGAAACAGTTTCTAAACTTTTGATTAATAGTGTATGTGTATAAATGTATGCATATATATATATACATATATATATATATATATATATATATATATATATATATATATATATATATATGTAGATGTGTGTGTGTGTGTGTGTGTGTGTGTGTGTGTGTGTGTGTGTGTGTGTGTGTGTGTGTGTGTGTGTGTGTGTGTGTGTGTGTGTGTGTGTGTATGTGTGTGTGTGTGTGTGTGTGTGTGTGTGTAGATGTGTGTGTGTGTGTGTGTGTGTAGATGTGTGTGTGTGTGTGCGTGTGTGTGCATGTGTGTAGGTGTGTGTGTGTGTGTAGATGTGTGTGTGTATGTGCGTGTGTGTGCATGTTTGTGTAGGTGTGTGTGTGTGTAGATGTGTATGTGTGTGTGTGTGTAGATGTGTGTGTGTTTGTGTATGTGTGTGTGTGTGTGTGTGTGTGCTGTTCAAGCAGACGTAGAATTTTGTAAGTTTGGTGGAGTTGCCCTTTGATAATGTAACCGATGCTGTCTATGGTGTCACATATCAGCACTGGAAATTTGTCAGCTCTGTGATCTCAGCCCTCAGCCTTTCTCTCTTCCTCTCTCTCTCTCTCACCCTCTCTCTCTCACCCTCCCTCTTTTTCTCTCTCTCTCTCTCTCTCTCTGTCACTCACCATCTCTCTCTCTCTCTCTTTCTCTCCCTCCCTCTCTCTCTCTCTCTCTCTCTCTGTCTCTCTCTCCCTTTATCTCTCTCTCACTCTCCCTCTCTCTCTCTCTCTGTCTCTCTCCCTCTCTCTCTCTCTCACTCTCCCTCTCTCTCTCTCTCTCTCTCCCTCTCCCTCTCTCTCCCTCTCCCTCTCTCTCTCTCTCTGTCTCTCTCTCTCTGTTTCTTTAATTGCATTAGAATGTAGACGGGGTTTTCTCGCCCCTCCGTCCCGAGGATCGCCGGGGACTGGTTAACGGACTGAAACGTGCGCGGCCGGGCCGTAAAGCGGCATTGATTAAACTTAATTAGGCACTTCTCCGGCCGCTCTTCTATTTACGAGCGCGCGTGGCGGAGCCGCGTTTTAAAAAGCGAGACACCGGATCAATTCGGTCATAATGAAGAACATCGACGCAGGCACTCGGAGAGCGCAGCGACGCCGCTCCGAGAAGATGGCTTTTAATGAGCGAGACGAGCGCTGGTGAGGCTCGGCTGCTCCCTCTATTTTCCCTCAGACGGGCCTCTCGTAAATGAAGGGCGGGTGGAGATGGCTGGTGTACTTAAGAGACGCCTGAATGTGAACGGCCTGTGAGCATTAGCGGAATGGAAACGCATGGGCAGACAGGCAGAATAGCTGCACCCAGAAGGAGGTGTGGGATCGCAGGGCTGTTGGGAAGGAAGATAAAGGTTACCGGGAAGAATAAACGGGCACGGGGAATATTTATTGAGCTACACATACAGAAGTGGTGTCTCTCGGTATGGTGTCGGGCCGCCATGTTTGCTACGTCACCATGGAGCTGTAGAGGTTTCTAATGGTGACCTGTGATGATCCATCCCAGGCAACTTGTATATTCTCACACAGCTCCTGCAGATGGTGCGGTAGGGGTGGAGGTGGAGCGACAACAGGCCTTCTGGGTGCCTGACGGGTGACAACAAGCCACGGGTGACCACGGTGCCTCCACACACGGACTCGTTGGTCGTCTTCACCAATGGGGCTCCTCACTGAAGATGGCCTGCTGCCATCTGATTCACTCCATGACTGGCATGTCTGGTCTTTGGCAACACTGACGTGGTGTTAAGGGCAGTCATGGTAACGGGCTGCGGTCATGTGGTCCTGCAATGTGCAGTCGTCTGCCAATGGTGCTGGCACAAACAGGATGACCCATGGAGGACTGTGGCCAACTGTGGCCGTTGGATCACCACCGGACAATTGGTCGGCGCTCCCTCTCTGTGGTTCACGTAGGTCTCCCAGATCCTCCATCTCGCGTTTGGTGCTCTCTTCTATCTACTGCCACCAACAGCGTGCTATGGTAGTATCCGCACCACCGGTACGACGCACGATGCGTAGATACGACCATCCCATTTCCTGGAGCCCTACAGTGTGGTCCCTCACCAGCTCTTCCGAATGCTGGAACTGTATTTGACCTGGTCTGGAGGAATACTGCACTTAGCAAAGGATGCTACCAACACAACCGCACACGTCAGAAAGGAAAGGACGTTGGGGTTGGTTGAGGGCTTCTTGGACAGCCCTAGGGTTGAGGTGTCCTCCTACAGGGGAGGGGTGGACAGAAGCACCTGTGGATGTCCTCAGATCTGAGGGAACATGTTTGAAGTTCCACCTCAGTTCTTTACAGGTGATATGGCTGCTGGGTTATTGGCCGGGTCAGACAGGTCGGACGGACAGATGCAGATAAACGAGTCGTCCGCGTGCCCCCCTCTCCCTCTCTCCTCCCTCTGCTGGGTTCATGTCGTTTCTGAGGAGTGGTATAATTGGCTGTATAATCGCACGTGAAAGTGTACACAGCGCTCTTCACACACACTTTAATCACAGAGTCTGAACCGCAGCCAGCAGGAATTATCCTCACTGAACAGCTCCCGGCCCAGCGGAGCCCGCGCTGTTTACTCCTCTCCTCATTCTCTTTCATCCACCCGCACGGAGCCTCCCTCCCGCTCCCTCGCTCTCTCTCCCTGTAGCTCCGGTCTCTCCCTCTCTCCTTTACTCTCCATCTCTCTCTCTCTGTACCTCTCTCTCTCCCTCTCTCCTTTACTCTCCATCTTTCTCTCTGTACCTCTCTCTCTCCCTGTAGCTCCATGTCTCTCACTCTCTCCTTTACTCTCCATCTCTCTCTGTACCTCTCTCTCTCCCTCTCTCCTTTACTCTCCATCTTTCTCTCTGTACCTCTCTCTCTCCCTGTAGCTCCGTGTCTCTCACTCTCTCCTTTACTCTCCATCTCTCTCTCTGTACCTCTCTCTCTCCCTCTCTCATTTACTCTCCATCTCTCTCTCTGTACCTCTCTCTCTCCCTCTCTCCTTTACTCTCCATCTTTCTCTCTGTACCTCTCTATCTCCCTGTAGCTCCGTCTCTCACTCTCTCCTTTACTCTCCATCTCTCTCTGTACCTCTCTCTCTCTTTTACTCTCTCTCTCTTCTCCTTTACTCTCCATCTCTCTCTCTGTACCTCTCTCTCTCCCTCTCTCCTTTACTCTCCATCTCTCTCTCTGTACCTCTCTCTCTCTTTTACTCTCTCTAACTCTTTCTCCTTTACTCTCCATCTCTCTATCTGTACCTCTCTCTCTCACTCTCTCCTTTACTCTCCAACTCTCTCTCTGTACCTCTCTCTCTCCCTCTCTCCTTTACTCTCCATCTCTCTCTCTGTACCTCTCTCTTTTACTCTCTCTCTTTCTCCTTTACTCTCCATCTCTCTCTCCCTGTAGCTCTGTGTCTCTCACTCTCTCCTTTACTCTCCATCTCTCTCTCTGTACCTCTCTCTCTCCCTCTCTCCTTTACTCTCCATCTCTCTCTGTACCTCTCTCTCTCTTTTACTCTCTCTCTTTCTCCTTTACTCTCCATCTCTCTCTCCCTGTAGCTCTGTGTCTCTCACTCTCTCCTTTACTCTCCATCTCTCTCTCTGTACCTCTCTCTCTCCCTCTCTCCTTTACTCTCCATCTCTCTCTCTGTACCTCTCTCTCTCTTTTACTCTCTCTCTCCCTCTCTCCTTTACTCTCCATCTCTCTCTCCGTACCTCTCTCTCTACCTCTCTCCTTTACTCTCCATCTCTCTCTCCGTACCTCTCTCTCTCCCTCTCTCCTTTACTCTCCATCTCTCTCTCTGTACCTCTCTCTCTATTTTACTCTCTCTCTCCCTCTCTCCTTTACTCTCCATCTCTCTCTCTGTACCTCTCTCTCTCCCTGTAGCTCTGTGTATTTCACTCTCTCCTTTACTCTCCATCTCTCTCTCTTTTACTCTCTCTCCCTGTAGCTCCGTGTCTCTCACTCTCTCCTTTACTCTCCATCTCTCTCTCCGTACCTCTCTCTCTCCCTCTCTCCTTTACTCTCCATCTCTCTCTCTGTACCTCTCTCTCTCCCTGTAGCTCCATGTCTCTCACTCTCTCCGTTACTCTCCATCTCTCTCTCTTTTACTCTCTCTCTCCCTCTCTTCTCTACTCTCCATCTCTCTCTCTGTACCTCTCTCTCTCCCTGTAGCTCCATCTCTGTCTTACTCTCCATCTCTCTCTCTGTACCTCGCTCTCTCTTTTACTCTCTCTCTCCTTGTAGCTCCATGTCTCTCACTCTCTCCTTTACTCTCCATCTCTCTCTGTGTACCTCTCTCTCTTTTACTCTCTCTCCCTGTAGCTCCATGTCTCTCACTCTCTCCTTTACTCTCCATCTCTCTCTGTAACTCTCTCTTTTACTCTCCCTTACTTTCTCTCTGTATCTGTCTCTTAAACTTTCTCTCTGTCTCCCTTGCTTTGTATCGCTCTCTCTTTTCGCACCCCTTCATCAGTCACTGCTTCTCTCTCTTACTACTCTCCTCATCTCTATCTCTCTGTACGTCAGATCCTCACAGCAATGTTCCAACATCAGTGATTCCCTTTCTCTGTTTCTCTTTCTTTCTCTTCCTCTTCCTCTCTGTTTCTCCCTCTCTGTTTCTCTCTCAGTTTCTCTCTCTCTGTTTCCCTCTCTCTCTCCATCCCTCTCTCTCTCCCCTTCTCACTCCCTCTTTCTGTTTCACTTTCTCTCTTTGTCTCTCCATCCCTCTCTTTCTCTCCATCTCTCTAATTATTTTTCTGTTTCTCTCTTTCCCTCTCTATTTTTCTCTTTTGCTGTTTCTTCCTCTCTCAGTTTCTCTTTCTCTGTTTCTCTGCTTCTCTCTCTCTCCCGCTCTCTGTTTCTCTTTC
>JAMWET010004106.1:100000-105000 GCA_024036415.1 Prochilodus magdalenae | reverse complement strand
TTTGTTCTCTTTTATTACCGCCATTGTAATTAGAAATAATTGAATTGCAGGGCAAAGGCATTCGCCATCACACACACACACAGACGTGTACGCACACCGGCAGCATCTGAGACGCTATCGCGCTCCGCTTATCAATTAGAGCCACAATCATATCTCTGTCATTAGCATTTTGATTGAACACAAAAGGAACACAAAGAGGGGGAACGCGCGCTTGGGTCCATGTTTTCAGCTCATTTCCACAGGGGACGTGTCACTCTCGGCCCCCCGAAAAGACAAACAGGCAGACAGAGTGGCGGAGAACGGTGGAGAGATGGAGAGATGGGCTCCGCTGGGAACCAAAGAACAAAAGAGGAGGTAGAAGCAGGTAGGAAAAAAAAGAAAAGTGAGGAAAAATGGCATTTGTGGGAAAAAGCGACAGGGATGTGGCATTTGGAGAAATAAAAAAAAATGAAAACGAGAGAAAGAAAGAAAGAAGGAAAGAGCAAGAAAGGGAAAAAGACACAGAGCGAGAGAGAGCCAGAGGATGCTAATGTAGGAAGTTTTGACGGATGGAGGGAGCAGAGAAGGATCACCGATTGGACTCCTCTGAGACCGCCGCTACAGAAAGAGAGAATCCTCAGGAGCAATGTAGGGGGCCAAGCACCTCTCCAGAGTGGAGGAGAGGTGTTCTAACCCCTGCGCTGGAGACAGAGCAGGATGGGGGGGGTCGTGGGGGGGTCAAAAAAGAGAGAAAGAAGGAGAATGGAGGACCTGGGCTCTGGTGTCCCTAAAGACTGGTCAGAATGTAGGTGGACCAGGGACATCTTTGGTCTTGTATTAAAGAGATAAGGGACTCATGACATACCTGCACTAGCTCAACACCCCAACCCTTCAAGCTAGAGCTTTTTGTCCGGACATGACAAAACTGCCTGGCTGCTCAGATTGGCGTCCAGTTTGATGGGGTGCGGGTTCAAATTCTGGTTCTGAAGCCGGACTCTGTCTCCATCTTTGGCAAGTGGACAGAATTCTACCTGACTTGGGTCAGTTTGGGCCGAATAACCTATCTGTGAAGTGAAGGACCGACATACGCACACACTAGTTAACACATGCTAGGAGGACCCACTTGCCCGGAACAGAGGGCAACCCTATCCCAGCACCTGCGTAACAGTTGGGGGTTAGGTGTCTTGCTCAAGGGCACTCCAGTCGTGTCCTTGTTTTGGGAATCAAACAAGTAACCTATGACTATGGTCACAAGGTTGATCCCCTAACCTCCAGCTCACAACTGCCCTAATCATGTGATTATCACATTAATAACATAAGTGCTTCAAACAAGACAACAGGTGGGCAGCCTGGTGATTTTGGGGGTCTGTATCTCCGTTTTGGATGAAGGCTAGCAATGCTATCCAGGGCTTGTTGGAAAGGGCACATCACACTCCAGTGACCTGTGGAGTTTGGCTTTGTTCCCCCAATCTACAGCAGTTCAAAGGTCAGATACTGAACCTTGCTATCTCAGGTTTCCCAAAGTCTACAATACGAGTGTACGTGGTAAAGAGGACATGATGGCCTACAGTCCTGTCAGGTCTGAAATCAGATTCTCTTGTTTCCAACAAGTCTCACTTCTCTAAATCTCTCTGGGCCTTTGGACCTCCGGACCTCCGTGTGCATTACCTTCACAAGCACCAATAACAGCTGGGATAGGATTTGTCCTGGACAGGTTTCTGGATGTAGCCACATCAACGTTCAGACACTCTTGCATCAAATAACTGAGCAGCTGGTCCAGGTTTGGTGGATGCCTTCCCTGGTACAATTCTGAGGAGACTATCCTGTAGACTGGCAAGGCTGCCTAGGGTGCACCTAACTTGGATACAATGACCAGCGTCTGGCTCTGATCATGAACTTTATCTCTGGGTGGGCTCCATCTTGCAGTTACTCCATCCTGGACTAATCAGACTGGTTCTAATAGATGTTCTAAAGCTCCTTTAGTTCTGTCTTTCCCTTCATCCGGGTTCAACCTGGGTTCCGCCCTTGAGCCTGGTTCCTCTCGTGGTTTCTTCCTTACTCAAGGGAGATTTCCATGCCACTGTTGCCTCTGCCTTGCTCAAGGGGGGCTTGGACCCCCACTCCCCCAAACCCTATGTCTGTACATTAACACAGTGTTTTTCTTTTATAACAAACTGATTTTCTGTGAAGCTGCTTTGAGACAATGTTGATTGTAAAAAGCGCTATATAAATAAATGTTGATTGATTGATTGATTGATACCAATTTGCATGATCCTGGGGCCTGTATCTCCAGTTCCATGAAGACTATCAATGATAGCAGATCTGGAATCCTTGGGAAGGGCACGTCATGCTCTACTGTCTTGTATGGAGGTTGGTTTCATCAGTGTTTAGAAAAAGCTGGGTTTTTAAATCCACATGCTGGAAAGCATTTCCTCCCTCTGTGGTTTCATTCATGACACCATCAGCGAATAATCGGCATTGACATGGCTTTCGTTACATAACCATGGATAAATGTGGAAGTTAGTTCCCACCTCTGTATCTAAAATGTCTCATACTGTGAACATCATAACATCCCTAATTAATATCCGTAGTGTGGACGTAGCCCAGCCCTGTCTGCAGAACAGGGAGTCGTTTCCAATGGGACAGCGGACTGATTAGTCATCACGTCCACCTGTGTGCATTTGTCTTGCTGCCTACCAGTACCCATCTTTCCACTCAGTATGTGTTGAGAGACCAGAGAGGAAGGAGGAGTAACATTTGTTTTCGCTTGTCTAATATAAATACGACTCCTGCCTCCGCTGTTCTCCCTTCCCCATGTCACGCCAAGGTCTCACACCTACAGATTTCAGAAGAAACTCTGGATATGCGACTTTTTGGTCGTGTTGTGACCCTCCTTCTGTAGGTGTTCTCTACTGAGCGAACGCCAAGTTACCGGTGGAGGGTTTGCATTTGGAGTAAATCCTACCAGCTCGAGTAGACAGAGAGCTATGAGTGTGTCGTCTATGTGTGTGTGTGTTGGAGCTGTCAAACACGCTTGGCACCTTTGCTTGGCATGTTTCCCTCGGAATCAAGACAAGCCCTAAAGGAAGACACTAAAAGAACTCCTGAATAGAGAGATGAAAGCCTCACAAGCACTACTAGCCAACAGAAGCAAGAGGTACGAATCACGGACCGTCCCTGCTTTCCAAGCAGTACCAGCACAGGTACACATACGCAGCGCTGTAGGTACCGTGAAAGAAGAGAGCGTTTGACTGTCAGGCAAAGTAACCAAGCACATGTCACTGTTTCAGTACGACATGGGGCCAAGAAAAATAAACTTCCGCCATATAACTTCATAATAAACCCTGCAACAAACAAGTAAGCTCGTAATAGCATGTGCACACATCACCACTGGATTGTGGGCCCTTAGTCATCGCTAGCCGATGTTCTGGTTGTTCTTGTGTCATTTTGCTGTTTATGGAAGAGATTAATAGTTGGAATGGCTAATTTGGTATATCAAAGATTTGGCTGTTCTTGTAATGGTTTGGTAGTACTTGTAATGGTTTGGTAGTTCTGGTTATGGTTTGGTAGTATTTGTAATGGTTTGGTAGTAATTGTAATGGTTTGGTAGTTCTGGTTATGGTTTGGTAGTATTTGTGATGGTTTGGTAGCTCTTGTAATGGTTTGGTAGCTCTTGTAATGGTTTGGTAGTACTTGTAATGGTTTGGTAGCTCTTGTAATGGTTTGGTAGTACTTGTAATGGTTTGGTAGTTCTGGTTATGGTTTGGTAGTTCTTGTTATGGCTTGGTAGTTCTTGTAATGGTTTGGCAGTTCTTGTTGTGGTTTGGTAGTACTTGTAATGGTTTGGCAGTTCTTGTTGTGGTTTGGTAGTTCTTGTAATGGTTTGGTAGTTCTCATGGTAGTTTGGTAGTTCTTGTGATGGTTTGGTAGCTCTTGTGATGGTTTGGTAGCTCTTGTAATGGTTTGGTAGTTCTTGTAATGGTTTGGTAGTTCTCATGGTAGTTTGGTAGTTCTTGTAATGGTTTGGTAGTTCTTGTAATGGTTTGGTAGTTCTTGTAATGGTTTGGTAGTTCTTGTAATGGTTTGGTAGTTCTTGTTGTGGTTTGGTAGTACTTGTAATGGTTTGGTAGCTCTTGTAATGGTTTGGTAGGTCTTGTAATGGTTTGGTAGTTCTTGTTGTGGTTTGGTAGTACTTGTAATGGTTTGGTAGTTCTTGTAATGGTTTGGTAGTTCTTGTAATGGTTTGGTAGTTCTTGTTGTGGTTTGGTAGTACTTGTAATGGTTTGGTAGTTCTTGTAATGGTTTGGTAGTTCTTGTTGTGGTCCGGTTGTTCTTGTAATGGTTTGGTATTTCTTGTAATGGTTTGGTAGTACTTGTAATGGTTTGGTAGTTCTTGTAATGGTTTGGTAGTTCTTGTAATGGTTTGGTAGTTCTTGTTGTGGTTTGGTAGTACTTGTAATGGTTTGGTAGTTCTTGTAATGGTTTGGTAGTTCTTGTTGTGGTCCGGTTGTTCTTGTAATGGTTTGGTATTTCTTGTAATGGTTTGGTAGTTCTTGTAATGGTTTGGTAGTTCTTGTAATGGGTTGGTATTTCTTGTAATGGTTTGGTATTTCTTGTAATGGTTTGGTAGTTCTTGTAATGGTTTGGTAGTTCTTGTAATGGGTTGGTAGTTCTTGTAATGGTTTGGTAGTTCTTGTAATGGGTTGGTATTTCTTGTAATGGGTTGGTAGTTCTTGTAATGGTTTGGTAGTTCTTGTAATGGGTTGGTAGTTCTTGTAATGGTTTGGTAGTTCTTTGTACTGATATATTAAATTGTCTGGCTTTTCTGACAGCTCACATAGATCAAAACCTAAAAGCCTAAAGATTTATTTTCACCTCCACAACAAACTGATGGTTTAATATTAGTCTTCTATGCTAGTTAAGATTTTCACAGTCAGGCCTAGGCCTTCAGTTTAGCCCGGTTAAAAAATGCAGTCCAGGTGAATAGTGGCCAAACAATTTGAAATAGATTTGGACATGTA
>JAMWET010004106.1:92500-95000 GCA_024036415.1 Prochilodus magdalenae | reverse complement strand
ACATGGCTTTAAATGTACAGGGTTCGATGTACGTTCCTGTTCTGCTGCTTTAAGGTGCTGACGTTTTAACGTTCTCCTCCTTCCTCCCACCCACACCACAAGTTTAGTCCAGGTCCTGTTGTCCAGGTTCCACCCCTGATGTCCATATTTGATGTCCACCCTTGATGCTTCGACGGGGGCCTGCGCCTAAGACTCTTCATTCCCTGAGTATTTTTATGATCTTAGAACATCAATTTTAACCTTCAAAATAAACGAGTGTATGTATGATGTATGTCCGGTGTATGTTTACGGAGAACCGGATAATCAAAACAAGCTACATCAGGTTTCTAGGTCATTCTCTAAGCACAGTGTACTACCACTAAGAAGGCAGGGCTTCAATGGACCACCTTTACCAAGCTAGGAATGTCTACTTCAAACCCACTCATGCAGTTTCACCAACACGTTCTTCTTTGTGATCAGGGTGCTCAGGGTGCTCGGGGTGCCAACAGCTCTGAATGCCTCATGAATCTGGCATAGCCTTTTTCATAGGACCTTTCTCAAGAACTTCCTGAGATATTGGAAGATACTGGTGAATGAGGCCCATCAACCTTAAATACGGTCTTGCCGTCTACCGTCTTGCTTTATCACGACTCCCTGGCTCTACTATGCAGCATTCTCTCCACCTTAGCCAGCTCCTACCTTCCTATTGCTATCACGTTGTCATACATCAATGCTCTCCCCCTACAATATCCAGCATTGGAGCGAATGCATCATCCAACCACTGGAAATCACCACCACACCCAACAAACCCTGACCAAAGATCTATACGGTGGTACTACAATCGGCTAGCCTGAGAACCAATCTGAAGATGCTTCCCGGTCAATCAAATCACAAAGCTAAAACATTCAGTGTTGTGGTCGTATGGGACGAGGCTCCATGAGTCATACTGGTAGTGCTAGCACCATTGTCAGACGGCTGCACCACGGAGGACCATATGCACACAGACTGTTATGACGACTGCCCTTAACACCACGTCACCGTCACCAAAGACTGCAGTGGTGTCGTGCCAGACTGTCATAGAGCGACTCAGAATAGCAGCGGGTCATCTTCAGTCCTGCTTTTGTCTTGGTGGGGACGATCGTGTGTGGAGTCACCTAGTCACCACCAAGGTTTGCTCCAAAAGGTCTGGTGTGACTCCACCTCCAGCCCTACCGCACCATCTGCAGGAACTGAGGTGTGAGGATAGTCAAGCTGCATGGGATGGAGTTTCACAGGACGCTATTAGGAACCTCTACAACTCCATGCTGAGACGTCTGGCATGTTGGGTTAGCCAACATGGCGACCCAACACCATACTGAGAGACAGACTTCTGTATGTGTAGCTCAGTAAATATTCCCCATATCAGTCCAAATGTATCATCAGTTATTGATCCTGGTGACCTTTATCTTCCTTCCCAACAGCCCTGCTACCCCACACTTGGGGGATAATGGTCAAGGTAAGGCAGCTGGTTCACTGTGCAGGGCAGCATTAGTCTTTACTTCCCCATCATTAAGACCACATGCTAGAAGCTGAAGGTGCTGGTACAGGTACTGGTGGTACAGGCTAAGGGTTGAACTGGGTCTGATACAGTGCTGCAGCAGCTTTCCGGCAGCTCTGATTCTTGAGCAAACGGGAAATCTATTAAATGCTGAATTAACAAGGGTCTGCAAATAATACTCAGCCATATCAATATTTGTGCAACGCCCGTAAAAAGAGAAGTGGCAGCTTTTAACTCTGAGCTGGGATGAGGGGGGCTGGGAGGATAAGATGGGCTCTGAGGAGTGAAAGAGGAGGCTGAGAGAGACCTGAGCTGTGAGATCATTCATAAAGGTATAGTTTAGCTATTACATCATACATCATACAGTGCCAGAAAGCACATAGGCCGGCCTGTATTAGCCGGATTACTTTAAAGGTGCAGTATGTATTTTCAAACTATTATACCTTTTCTCAAATTCAGTAAGTATCACCTTGATTCACTTGCCGTCCATTCTGTGCACATGCTGGGAAACAAATCGGTGTTGGTGCCAAAAGGGAAGGAAGGAAGGAAAGGGGCTACGTGCTAAAACTAGGCACTGAGATGGACCAAAAAACCGAAAGGAGAAGATTCTAGGAACCATGACTGAAAAAACGTTCTCGGATCAAGCAGTGCTGAAAAGCCGTGTTGGCGTCAATCAGCCACTTCAACAGTGGAGGGCCCTCAGAGAATAGACAAAGCTGAGGTTGGCTTTCTATACAGCAGCTTCTTATGGCAGTTTTTTTTGGCAGTTCCACCTTAAATGGCGCTGCGTATCAATTTTGCCAGCTGGGACCATTTAAGGTGGAACTGGAAAGTTCAAACAAAAAGCTGGACAGGTAGCCTGAGGCACCAGCATGGAACTGCTGTAGCACTATTGAATGGGAAACTCAAACACGAAGTACTGCATCATTTAAGATGGAATGGGAAAATTCAAACAAGACATTCAGACACCAAATTATAGCCTAA
>JAMWET010004106.1:80000-90000 GCA_024036415.1 Prochilodus magdalenae | reverse complement strand
ACAGACACACACACACACACACACACAAACACACACACACACCCAAACACAAACACACACACACACACACACACACAGACACACACACACACACACACACACACACACACACACACACACACACACACACACCAAACACACACACACACACACACACACACACACACACACACACACACACACACACACACACACACACAGATACACACACAGACACACACACACACACACAGATACACACACACACACGCACACACACACAGGTCAGCGGCTAGTGTGGACTCAGCAGTCTGTACTGGCCTCAATCTCTGCCCGAGCGGAAGGTGTTCTAAAGCCTGCAGTATTAAGCGGTGGGACAGTGATGAGTGTGAGATCGGCCCACTCCGTATCTCCCTCACCGCAGGATACGGCTCGCGGATACAGGAGCCAGGGGCTATTAAAAGGTCAAAGGTCGCACAACTCGATTTGATGACAATTTGGCAGGTGGGGTTTCATTTCCTGGACAGACGATCCGCACACAGCTGCAGGCTCCGAGCTGCTGCTTCCTCTCGCTTTTTATTATTGTTATTTGTTGAAATCTGTCCCGCCTCCACTTCTGGTCCAGCGGCGGGACACGGACAGGAAGCGGGCGCAGGCCGAATGCTCTGGTATATTAATATAGTGATCAGTTTTGCTGAAACACTGAGTCCAGAGTTTCAGTCACATCGAGGGTCCTGAGTGGGACAACCGACTGCTGTGGGTTTGGTATCCCAGGTGGCTGCTACGGTGCTGCTACGCTGTTCCAGGTGATTGCTATGGTATCCAAAGTGGTTGCTTTAGTATTGCTAGACTATTGCTGAAGTGTTGCTAGGCAGTTGCAATGATATCCATGGCAGTTGTTAGGTGGTTGCAATGCTATCGAGGTAAGATGCTACTAGGTGGTTACTACAGTGTCACAGGTGGCTGCTAAGACCCCGTAAGGCGGTTGTTACAGTATCACAGCTGGTTGCTGAGATGCACACACACACACACACACACACACACACACACACACACACACACATACACACACAAACACACACACACACACAGACATACACACACACACACGCACACACACACACACATACACACACACACACACGCGCACACACACACACACTCAAACACACACACACACACACACACACGCACGCACGCACACACGCACACACGCACGCACGCACACACACGCACACACACACACAAACACACACATACACACATACACACACAAACACACACACACACACACACACACATACACACACACACAAACACACGCACACACACACACACACACACACACACACATACATACATACATACACACACACACACACCCATACACACACACACACACACACACACACATACACGCACGCACACACACACGCACACACACACACATACACGCACACACACGCACACACACACACACACACAAATCCTCGGACGATTGTGCAAAACACCCGAAAGTAAGTTTGGTCTGGGTGTGAGTGGGCAAATTTGTCCTTCATGCCTTGCAGAGGAGATGAGGAGGGCAGGCATGACTAAATTCGGTTTTTAATGGCATTGCGCTCCAACTCCTTATCTGATTAAGATCGGAAAGTGGCTGAGTTCTGCTCTCTCTCTCCCTCCCTCTCTTTCTCTCTCTCTCTGCCCCTTAACCACGTCTCTCGCTCTTTTACTCGCCCTGTCTCCATTTCCTCTGGACAAGCTGTCACACTGCATTTTGTTGCCATCTTAACAATCTTGTAACCTCGTTTATTTATTTTCCCCAACAGAAATCTGGACGAACAGTGTGAAGCCTTTCAAAGCGTCTCATTACAGGTCTAATCTTCATTACAGAAGAACTTCGGATGCTTAGAAGCCTCTTAAGCAACATACAGCAAAATGAGAACTGACCATGTTTAGAAACTAGCTCAGCCATTTCAGTGCCCTGATTAAACTGCTAGAGTTAGCAGGAGGTAGTAAGTAATATCGGCAAGTACCCTGTCTTTATCTTCGTTATCTTGGAATGGTAATGTTAGCCATTAGCCTTTATCTTACATAGCTTATTTAGCAAAAGCAATGTTAACAAGTCTTCTATCTGTCAGCCATCTTACCTTACCTTAGCAAAAGTAGCATTAGCGGTTACCCATTCTCTGAACTATTTTAGTCAGCAAAGCTGCGTCCGCAATCGCCTGCTTAGTCAGCACGTACCAGATTGCGCACTGCTCGG
Organism: Prochilodus magdalenae; assembly: GCA_024036415.1. Taxonomy (NCBI): domain Eukaryota; kingdom Metazoa; phylum Chordata; class Actinopteri; order Characiformes; family Prochilodontidae; genus Prochilodus; species Prochilodus magdalenae. Next base: position 87,758 of record JAMWET010004106.1, on the reverse strand, counting down.
CCGATGAAGCAGTAGGCTCTTTCAGTATGCGAGTACGTAGCAACCACGCAACATCGGACGCACGTCTGCCATCTTGCCAACGTCATTTGACGTAAGGCATCACACCACCACTGTAGAAGCTGCTAAGTGGTTCATAAAGTTACTCAGTGTTGCACAAAAGGTTGTAGATCACACAGCCGACGCCCCGCTTTCCGCCATTTTTTCTTCCTCAGCTCAGAACGCCTCCACAGCTCCAGTGGAATCATGGGATAGCACTGTGCTGTGCTCTCATACCTGAAAATCTCACCAGAAGCAGTCTGTCATCCGGGGAACTTTCGCCTACTGCTTTATAACCACTGTGGATTCGGACACGCTACACATTCTCGCCTACTGAGTAGTATGGTAGTAGACGGTTTCGAACGCAGCACGTGTTGGAAAAGAAACAACGCGTGTTGGGAACAGCACAGACCATCTTGCATTGCCAGTTTAGTGCGGGTCTGCTAATGGTTTAGCCAGTCATCCCAGCCTAGTCACTGGCCAGCTTCGGAAACAGAGCATATACTGGTTTTGCTGGTGATCAGCCCCATAAGTTTAATGCATCAAACCAGCATCCAACAAACAAAATCTCTTCGCAGTCCAAGGACAAACATGGATCTCCATTTTTGTTCATTTTGACTCCAGTGTAAACACCTGCTGCAGTCATGAAAATTTCCTGATGAATGGACCAACAGAAATGGCCCATGTTTCCATTGACTCGCTTCATAATTAAACTGGGTTTTTCCTCTTTCCTGTAAAGTTAGCATTTTGGGGATACTTGTTTTCTTTAGATGGCAAAAATAGAATCTGTTATTCCAGTTTTTCTAGCAAAGATGTTAGCAATTAGCCTTTATATTAGCGATCCGAGCAACACACCCACAAGAGACAAACTTGGGGCAACATAGTAATAAAAATAGTAAAAATAACGTTAGCAAACAGCAATTAGCTTTTAAACTATCATAGAAAAAAGCTAAGCTTTTGACTTCATCTGGTGTTAGTGTAACTTATCTTAGAAATCTTAGCAAAGCAATGCTAGCAAATAGATTTCATCCACCTGACACTGGCATTTTAACTAACTTAGATGTGAATTTATGATTCAACTTGAACACTGCAAATTGACAAACAGGAAACGGTTCATGTCGAGGGTGTGAAAGCAGCGTGAGGCCGTGTGGTGAAAAGGAGCAGCGAGGTGTAATAAGCTGAGGAAATACGTGGGTGTAGGGGCAGCGGCGGGCGTGCCTCAGGCTGACCTGGGCGAGACTAGCACACGGCTGAGTGGCATTCAGGGTGTCGGGCGGCGTCTGCGTTCCATTCCATCACTCTCTCGCACAAACGCGCACACACACACACACGAGCACAAGCAGCACTTTCCCCCGGCAGCCGGTTGATGAGCTGAGCGGTGATTAAGAGTGAGTGAACACATCATTTCCTTTGTCATTGTGATGAGGCCTGGGAGAAAAGCCCTCAGGTGGGGGAGCAGAGCGAGAGAGCAAGAGAGAACGAGACACACAGAGAGAAAGAGAGAGAGATGGAGGGATGCATATGATTATGTGTGCCATTTAAATGACATTCACAATAATCGCTGATATCAGGTTAGAAAGGAAATACCGTAGAGAGTTTTCGGAACTAATGGCGACGGTGTCGGAGCCGCTAAAAGTTCGCCTAATTCCATTTGCCGAGAGAGTCGTGCTTAAGCAGGCGGACAGGCCTGTGGGAAATTACCCACAATTCCCGTTCCCAGGGCCAACAGCACACACGCCCTGAGCTGCTGACGGGCAATGTTTATCTCTTTCTCTCTCTCTCTCTTTCTCTCTCTCTCTCTCTCTCTCTCTCTCTCTCTCTCTCACACACACACTATAACCGTCAGTAACTCATCTCCTGTCTGTCTTTGCTTTTATTAGCTACTTAGCAAAACTAGCTAACGTGGGGCGTCTGTTTAAACGTGCATGTGGTGCCTAAAAACAAGCCTGAATTTCTCTTTAGAGGACAGGTTTATACATTTGATTGACAGGTGGTAAACACCAGGCAGTGGTGTGAGCAATAGCAAACCATGACCATTAGACCTAGGTCTGAACTTTGGCTCATAAATGTCAAAACACAACATCAATGCTAACTTCTGCTAGCACTCCCTAAGGGATTCTAGTAGCTTATTAGCGCTAAGCTAACAACAATTTGCATGGAAATTTTGGCAGTTCTAGGTTGAGCACATACATCTGAAGTTCCTCAAAAGTTTTTTGAACCCTGTGACATATATATTAAGCCTAACGTCATATTTGTTTTAATCAGGAATCAAAACTTAATTGGTTGACTCTTGTGTCACATGCTAGTTGATTCTCTTCAGCTCTTGAAGTTGTAACCAATAGGAGAGAGTTGTTTAGCTATGTCTAACATCTCTTGGGTCTTTGTTGTCTTAGCTAACAAAAAGGTATGTTAGCAATTTTCCTTTAGCTATAAAAAGATATGCTAGCAACGAGTTGTCATCCTAGTTATCTTAACCAAAAGATATGTTAGCAATTAGCCATTATCTTATCTATTTTAACAAAAAGGTGTGTAAGTAATTCACTGTTATCTAAGCTAACTTACAAAAAGGTATGTTAGCAATTAGCCATTATCTTATCTATTTTAACAAAAAGGTGTGTAAGTAATTCACTGTTATCTAAGCTAACTTAAAAAAAGGTATGTTAGCAATTAGCCATTATCTTAGCTATTTACCAAAACATACGTTTAGCATTTAGCTATTATTTTAGCTGACTTAACAAAAACAATAGAGCTTTATTATCTTTAAAAAATATAATGTCTTAGCTATCCTTGCAAAAGTAATGTTAGCAATTAGACTTCTAATCTAACTCTAGTTGTCTTACCGAAAAAGAGTTAGCACTTAGCATTTATCTTAGCTATAATGCCTATCTTGTCCCAATTACCTCTAAGTTAAGCTAGTTGTCTTAGCAAGTGTGATAGGAACAATTAGCATTCTCTATTCGTGTTTCTACCGTCTTTCTGTTAACTACGTCCATTTGTTTCACCATGTTTAGGGGCAGGTTGTACACTTTAGCAGCATCCCCTCCGCTAGCCTGCTCGGCCCTCGGTCACAACAGAGAGAAGAAAGCTGCCTTGTCTGTCTCTTTCCAACACGTTGCGTTTCTGGCTAATATATCAAAGTCTGCGTCTGAAGCCGTGGCGTCTTTCCGCCGGGCTGGAAAAACTCCTCCATTTGAACTTTAATCCCCTCTTTCCTTTCACAAACAGCACAGAGAGGGAGAGGAGAAGAGAGGAGGAGAGGTAGGGGGCTTCAGCTTGAGAGGGTGGTAAATAGTAGTGGGACATCTTGGGGGGGATCGGGGTGTAGAGAGAGAGAGAGAGAGAGAGAGAGAGAGTCAATATATAGTCTCTCTCTCTCTCTCTCTTTTCTCTCTCTCTCTCTTTCTCAGTTGCTCTCTTTTCTCTCCTCCTTCCTTCTCCTCCTCCTCCTCCTCGTCTCTCTTTTTCCCATTCTTTCCTCCCTCCCTCTTTATTTCTCTGTCCATCTGTCTCTAGGTATCTCTTCTGAAGAGATGAATGTGTAGTATATGGTTCTCTACAGAACCACATAGAACCACATACAGCATCACATTCTCCAGCAGACTAAAGAACCATACCACAAGGCAAAGAACCATTCGGGCATGGAGTAGTTCTATGTACAGTCTTACATTCTGACAGTCTAACAGTAGGTTTTAGGTTCTACATAGAACCATCTACAACACATTCTCCAGTAATCCAAAGCACGAGGAAGGAAGGGTTCTATTTAAACGCCTACATGGTTCCTTGCATGGTTCTGTTTGCTTCTGTATAGAACCTTTTTGAGCTATATAGCACCAGAAAAGTTCTTCTGTTGTTACAAGCTTGACATTCTAACAGGAGGTTTATGGTTCTATATGCTGTATACAACTACATATTGTGTATATGCTATATTCTATATATAACACACTCTCCAGCGATCTGAAGAACCATGGTGCATATCTGATACAAAATCGCGTATATGTTTTATATAGATATATATATAATATTTCAAAATGGTTCTATATAGCACTATATAGAACTATAGCATAGTTCCTCTGTTGTGTAAGCCAATATGGTATATGGTGTTATATAGAACCATATGCAACACCAACTCAAAAACCAAAAACCTATATGAGCAGATGAAATGATTCTATATACAACACATGGTTCTACATGGAACCATACCCCTTACTAAAGAACCCTCGGAGAACCCTCTTCTGTGGGGTTTAGTGACAAGGACGCCACTCTGGACACATCAGTGGTAATTCTAGATAGTACACAAAGTGGCTATGTTCGTGGGACTCCTGCTTCCCTGGTTCTCCCACCATGGTAAAGGGATCTGGTGAGCTCTGTCTCCAGCTTCCCGTCTGACCACTCGGAGGGACATCTCAGTAATTACTGAAGCCGGTAGCACTTAAAGAGAGGGATGAGTGTGACCAGAGCTCTATTAGCCTCTCAGCCTAGCAGCAGCGTTTAAAGCAACTCATTATATCTGATATTACAGAGCGGCAAACAAAGGAGGTGCGAACAAAACACGGAGACAGACAACAAACTTATCACGCACAGACAGCCGCGCGTACACAACACAGCGCTCTCTCCGAGCGGCAGGCTGGGAGCCGAACGGGCTCCCTGCGCATCCCATCCAGGTAAGGAGATTAGAAACACACACACACACAACACACACACACAACGGCAGCAACACACAATACAGCCCTCTGTTCCTCCTCCAGGAGCAACACCTCGTCCACAGCCAAGAATCCCTCGCTCGGCCCAACACCTGTGTCTCTCTGTCTCTTTGTATCACGATCCCCTATTTCTCTGCCCCCTCTTTTCCGCTCTTCCTCTCTCTCCGTCTCCGTCCCTCTCCTGAGCCTGAAACGCTCTCACCGAAGCAAATCGTCATTCATCCTCCTCCCCGTCTCCCTGTGACCAATCGGAGACTAAGTTACTTATACTTGCATCATTTCAGAGAAGAGAAAAAAAAAGAAGAAAGAAAGAAAAGAGAGAAAAAGAAGAATCGCTGAATTTAACCTGTAATCAGACACATTCTTTGTTAACTCTGTGGACTGGATGCCATCTGGATGCAAACTCTTCCATGCGCGCGCCGCCGTGACGTTTCACGCCGTTTCATCATCTACCGTTTCATTAAAGGAAATAAAGTGGGGGGGAGTGGTGGTGGGGGGGGGCACCGGAACATTGTGTACGGGGACATGAAGGTGATCCTCAATGGCTTCTGACTTGTGCTGTACAATAGATGCTACAATAAAACTACAGCTACCAGTTGCTGCCTCTGTAGAGTCACACTTGTGGATGGTAGAATGGCATCATGGGAGATGGAGTTCGTTACACCTACTTAAGTCTCTCTCCATAACGTGAGGGGGGGAGGGGAGTGTGGCGGCGCATTCGGAGTTGATCCGCATGACTAATGCATCCTCATCACCTCTCATACACACACACACGCATGTACCCAGCAACCTCAACGCCGCCGCCTCGCTCGCATCCACTACCTGGCAACTCCAGGCGCGGCTGACAGGAAAATAAGGGTTTAGATGGCACCTAATCGTAATGCGGCAGCCGGCTGGACGTGCTCAGGTTAAACCGGGGTTCGTCTGAGGCCCAGCTAACGTGGCACCCTCAAATTAAACCCGCCACTCTGTGGCATCGATCCGAAGCAGGCAATTCCACTGAGTTAGAATCAGTAAATAAACATAATACACATAAAATGTGCCATACGGTCTTTACTGTGAAGAGCTCCTCGTCACGGTCATGAGTCACACTGAGTCAGACTGAATCCTGGTGAAAAATCCAATCAAATTGGATCAGAATAGTTTCTACCTAATCTACCTAATCGGAATCATATGACATTGGAATGTAGGGTTATGACATACTGAATCATTCCCTGAAGAATCGTTCGAATCAGAACCATATCACAGTGGAATGTTGGGTTATGACATACTGAATCATTCCCTGAAGAATCATTCGAATCAGAATCATATGACAGTGGAATGTGGGGTTATGACGCACTGAATCATTTCCTAAGGAATCTACCCAATCGGAATCATATGAGAGTGTATTGTAGGGTTTTGACGTACTGAATCATTCCCTAAAGAATCATTAGAATCAGAATCATATGAGTGTGGAATGCAGGGTTATGACGTACTGAATCATTCCCTAAAGAATCATTCCCTAAAGAATCATATGACGGCGGAATGTGGGGTTATGACATACTGAATCATTCCCTAAAGAATCAATCAAATCAGAATCATATGACAGTGGAACGTAGGGTTATGACGTACTGAATCATTCCCTAAAGAATCATTCGTATCAGAATCATACGACAGTGGAATGTAGGATTATGACGTACTGAATCATTCCCTAAAGAATCATATGACAGTGGAATGTAGTGTCATGACGTACTGGTACTGAATCATTCCCTAAAGATTCTACCTAATCGGAATCATATGACAGTGGAATGTAGTGTTATGACGTACTGAATCATTCCCTAAAGAATCATTCGAATCAGAATCATATGAGACTGGAATGTAGGGTTATGACGCACTGAATCATTCCCTAAAGAATCATTCGAATCAGAATCATATGAGAGTGGAATGTAGGGTTATGACGCACTGAATCATTCCCTAAAGAATCATATGACAGTGGAATGTAGAGTTATGACGTACTGAATCATATCATATGAATCATATGACAGTAGAATGTAGGGATATGACGTACTGAATCATGCCCTGAAGAATCATTAGAATCAGAATCATCAGAATGATGACAAATATGACAAATGATTTATTAAAGAATCCATCTGAACTAAATCATACCCCACTCATGCTGCACGGTATCATTTCCTAAGGAATCTGTTTAATAGGAATCAAATCAAACTGAATCGTTTCCTAGGAATTCTCCCTGAGCTGAATCTTCTCACAGTAATATTTGAGATTACGATGCACTGAATCATTTCCCTCAGAATCATAATGGAATAAAATGGCTGTGAGGTCAGATATTTACACCCCCTGGTGTGTGGACAGGGGTTTGTGCAGAGGCAGTAGCAAGCCAGGGTTGTGGTCAGGGTTATAGTGGCGAGAGTGTGGAGCCAAGTGCCTGAAGCCATGTGCAGCCTTTAGCGTGCTGACCACAGGCCAGGCTAACCACAGCCTGGAGTCTGTGTGGAGCGAGGTTAGTTCTGTTAACCCTCCAGACAACCACCGAGACGTGATGCGCAAACAACACTGAAACAGAGACGAGACAGAATCACTACATTAGTCCTCACAGACCGCAGAGAGAGAGGGAGGGGGGGAGAGAGAGAGAGAGAGAGAGAGAGAGGGAGAGAGAGAGGGAGAGCGAAAGCGAGAGCGAGAGGGAACGCGAGAGACGGGGGAAAGGGGGGGTGGAGTGAGTACAGCCATGTCCAGAACAATGAAGGCCCCAGTACGCGTACGCTCAGTGAGTCCAGTGTGGAGCTCAGTCAGAGGGGCGAGCAACACTGCGTTAACCCACAATGCAGCGGGGCAGCAGCACTGATGGCTTTGGAAAGCTCAATTTCCAACACAATCATCCTCATTTTAGTGCTGTAAATGCCACAGAGATGGTGTTCTGAGCGCTCTTTTGTGTGAGGACCTCGTTCTTAGACACAGAGGCTCAGAGACAGAGAGAGAGAGAGGGAGAGAGGCAAGGAGAGAGAGAGAAGGATAAGGAAGG
>JAMWET010004106.1:20000-77500 GCA_024036415.1 Prochilodus magdalenae | reverse complement strand
AGAAAGAGTGTGAGTGTGTGTGTGTGTGCGAGATGTCAGCAGGTCCTGAAACAGAAATGCTCTCCACGCTTCATTACAGACCAGAGAAGAGCTGCTATTCTGGACACACGGTGCAAGCATGTGTGTGTGTGTGTGTATGTGTGCGAGGGTATGTGTGCGAGTGCGCGAGTATGTGTGTGTGTGTATGTGTGCGAGTGTGTGTGTGTGTGTATGTGTGCGAGTGTGTATGTGCATGTGTGTGTGTGTGCGCGAGTGTGTATGTGCTTGGTGTGTGTGTGTACACGAGTGTGTGCATGTGTGTGTGCAAGTGTGTATGTGCATGTGTGTGTGTGTGCGCGAGTGTGTATGTGCTTGGTGTGTGTTTGTGCACGAGTGTGTGCATGTGTGTGTGCGAGTGTGTATGTGCAGTTGTGTGTGTGTGTGTGTGTGCGCGCAAGTGTGTGTGTGTGTGTGCGTGTATGTGTGCAAGTGTGTATGTGCATGTGTGTCTGCGTGTATGTGCAGAAGTGTGTGTTTGTATGCGAGTGTGTGTGCGTGTGTATGTGCGCGAGTGTGTATGTGCATGTGTGTATGTGCTGGTGTGTGTGCGAGTGTGTGTGCGCGTGTATGTGCGCAAGTGTGTATGTGCAGGTGTGTGTGTGTGCGCGAGTGTGTGTGTTTCATTGAGTGTGTATGCAAGTGTGTGTGTGTGAGAGTGTGCGTGTGCATGTGTGTGTGTGTGCGAGTGTGTGTTTGAGCGCGAGTGTGTGTGTGCGCGAGTGTGTGTGTGCGCGAGTGTGTGTGTGCGCGAGTGTGCGTGTGTGTTTGGTAGCTGTTTCAGTCAGTCGGTGGGAAATTTCCAGGCCTGCCCACACCGCATCAACACCATTCTACTGTATGTCAACGCCGCGTCAAACCGAAACTGCCCACCGGTTTCAGAGTGACTGTTCCTCACAGTCAAACACAATAAACCCGCACCTGCTCCACAGCCATTCAATCACGGCTCTCCACAGCTTCCCGTCCTTTACACTTCTCCTCCGCTCCCTTAATCATCTGCTGCTCCTCTGCTCCTGCATTGTGCGCTGGTTTCCCTGAGTGCAGCTGTCTGCTTTACTGGGATGCACGATGACAGCAGACACAACTGCTTGGGAAAAATCAACAGCATCGCACATCTGTCTGGATCAGAAGGACACAGCACCGCTGGCCGATCCGATGGATCCGTACGTCTACAGCACATCCTTACAACCAGCCAGTACACAGCTATGCATGCTCACCCAGAGGATGAGGGGAGAGCAGGAGGGAGAGCCAACCAACCCCTGCTGGATATGAGAATCGATACTGTGCTCAGGGTCCAGAGATAGTTTGAGGGACATTCAGATGTCCCCCGTCTCTCTCTCACACACACACACACACACACACACACACACATGGCAGCTCTCCACTACGTTGGTGTGATTTGCATATCACGGTAGTGGGAGAGGAACGCTGCGTCTTTGGAAAGTCCTCTGCTTCAGAATGAAGCCTCAGTCTAATCCCAGATAAAGAGTAGATATGAGAGAGAGATAGATAGATAGAGAGAAAGTGAAAGAGAGAGAGAGATAAAGAGACAACGCTTCCGCTCGGCCTTATCTCAACCGTTGTCTAACACACACACACACACACATAGGCACATACACATTGTGGCCATGCCACATATACCTTCAAACCCCAAACCTAAATAACCTCCACAAACCAAACACTGCACATCCAGACAACCCCCTCCCCTCCATCCACATCCCACCCCACCCCTAAACGCCCCCTCCTCTTTCGATCACTTTCCAATCAGGCGCTGTCTCTGCTTTGGCAATCAGTCAACAAGCCTCAATGACAGACAGACAGGTGTGATAAAGGCAGGTGCTACACCACAGCGCTAACACACTGATAGAGGACACCCTGCTGGACCAGCCCAGCACACACACATACGTGGGGCAGGGTAAACACTAAGGGTGTGGATCTCTAATCTGACAGCGGTTCAGTTTGATTCAGAATCTCAGACTGATTCCAGTTATTGCGGAATCAATGGACTCAAATCCCGCCTGGAAGAGCTGATCACACAGAATACAGACAATGTGGCGGGGGTATTAAGGGTGGTGCTATTACCGAGAGGCTACCAGCTCGTTGGGCAGTTTGTAGTGGGCAACTGTGACTCCCAGGGTCAAAACAGAGACTTATTATCTCATGAATTAGACGACACAAACGAACCACTCAGTGGCCGATACGATCGACTTTCAACACCATCAACTGATAGCCGGTGTCGATCGAGGCACTAGGCAGTGAAGCTGTGTACACATGTTCTGCACCTCATAGCGGTAGCATGGTGAAAGCGCTACTAGCAAAAACAGATGACCACCAGAGAAGAGCTTTCTCAGGGTGGATTGTTGATTTAAGGTGGGGAAAAACTGGGTTTGTCTCAACAAGACATTTGGGGTCCATGGCTCCCAACAAAACAATCAAGAGCGGGTCTATCCCACCACTGTGGGCCTAAGTTGGGAAAATTGAACACTTGACGGAGCGTTCCGCTTACTAGTGCAGTTTCTGCCAGAGACGGAATTTTCCATTGCGGCTCCTTTGAAAGCAATTTGCCGTCATCCGTCTACTGCAAACATGTGAACGCAGCATCGGTGGTCTTTGCTACATCTGCTGTTTTCTGATACTCACTGTACAGGGTCGGTGATGTGCTCTCAAGTTACTGGGTTACTTTGCTTCCCAATGAGGAACGATAGTTCACCAAATTTTAGGATAAGAATTAGAATTTCTCATTTAGAGAGATTTATCCGAGTCAGACATGCCAATAAACTGCCAGACTGACCATATGTCGTCTACCTGCACACATGAGGCTCGCAGTATTAGTCCGGCAGTGAAAAGTCTATAGGTTGTATTTCCATCTAGTGTTTGAACAAGGAACTGCATGGCTCTGTGAGCAGCCTCGTGCAGGGCTGCAGCAACCCCTGACTTGCGAAACACGGCTCATATGTTTCATATCAGGGATCAGCTCTTAGGATCAGCTAAGCTAGAAAGATCATTTATTAAATATATGTAAACACAAACAATAAGTAATAATTTAACGAATATAAATACGTATTGGTTTTGAATTATGCTGAGCTCAACTCTATGACATGTCTACTATACCGCACACAAAGTTAGCTCATCACGACATCCACATACAATGCTACAGTAGAGTTTGTGATGGCACACAAACAACAGACTAGTGTATTCAACAGAACCGGGACCTCCAGACTGAGCATTTCACAACCCTAGTACCTGTGCATGTGTATGGTGGCGGAATATATGCACAGCAGAACCAGCAGTAAGGAAGGAGGATTCTCTTACCTCTGTGTCTGTTAGTAGTCTTGTCGAACATTAGCATAGCGTCTTCTACCTGTAAGACACAAGAAGAAAGGTGTAGGTTAGTGATCCACTACAGGTAAATGTGATAATCAGTATCATTTCAGCACTAGGGCTGGACAATACAGGCAAAAATTATACTGTGATTATATTACTAGTCAAGCAGTCACAATTATCTGTATTAGTTTGTACAGTTAATCACGATTAATCACATAAGCTACATTTAGGTACAAGGCACTTAGTATGAGCTATGTATTTTAACCGTAGCACCTGTGTTGCATGACATGGACAAAATAGTCTAGTGCAATTATATTACTATCAGGTCTGTCAAACAATCACAATTATTCCCATTCTTTTGGACAGTCAATCGTGATTAATCGTATCAGATGTGGCACAAGTACAAAGTTTTTAATATAAACAATATGTGAAGACTTGGCTGGTTAAAAAAGGCTAAAGTATTATATTTACGATGTTGTACAAGCAGTCACAATTATCTGCATTAGTTTGTACAGTTAATCGCGATTAATCGCATCAGCTACGGTTCAGGTTCAAAGCACTTAACATGAGTAAGAGCTGGATGATACAGACAAAACACTAAAGTGCAGTTATGTTGCAACCAGGCCTCAAACAATCACAATTATTTGCACTTTTTTGTACAGTTAATCGCGATTAATCGCATAAGCTACATTTAGGTACAAGGCACTTAGTATGAGCTATGTATTTTAACCGTAGCACCTGTGCTGCATGACATGGACAAAATAGTCTAGTGCAATTATATTACTATCAGGTCTGTCAAACAATCACAATTATTCCCATTCTTTTGGACAGTCAATCGTGATTAATCGTATCAGATGTGGCACAAGTACAAAGTTTTTAATATAAACAATATATAATAAATGGTAGAACATTAAGACTATGGCTGGTTAAAAAGGCTAAAGTATTATATTACGATGGCATTGGTACAAGCAGTCACAATTATCTGTATTAGTTTGTACAGTTAATCGTGATTAATCGCATCAGCTACAGTTCAGGTTCGAAGCACTTAACATGAGCAAGAGCTGGATGATACAGACAAAACACTAAAGTGCAGTTATGTTGCAACCAGGCCTCAAACAATCATAATTATTTGCATTTTTTTGTACAGTTAATCGCGATTAATCACAAAAGCTACATTTAGGTACAAGGCACTTTTTATGAGCTATGTATTTTAACCGTAGCACCTGTGCTGCATGACATGGACAAAATAGTCTAGTGCAATTATATTACTATCAGGTCTGTCAAACAATCACAATTACTCCCATTCTTTTGGACAGTCAATCGTGATTAATCGTATCAGATGTGGCACAAGTACAAAGTTTTTAATATAAACAATATATAATAAATGGTACAACATTAAGACTATGGCTGGTTAAAAAGGCTAAAGTATTATATTATGATGGCATTGGTACAAGCAGTCACAATTATCTGTATTAGTTTGTACAGTTAATCGTGATTAATCGCATCAGCTACAGTTCAGGTTTGAAGCACTTAACATGAGTAAGAGCTGGATGATACAGACAAAACACTGAAGTGCAGTTATGTTGCAACCAGGCCTCAAACAATCACAATTATTTGCAATTTGTTATACAGTTAATCGCGATTAATCGCATAAGCTACATTTAGGTACAAGGCACTTAGTATGAGCTATACATTTTAACCAAAGCACCTGTGCTGCATGAAATGGACAAAATAGTATAGTGCAATTAGATTACTATCAGGTCTGTCTAACAATCACTTTCAATTATTTCCATTCTTTTGGACAGTAAATCGTGATTAATCGTATCAGATGTGGCACAAGTACAAAGTTTTTAATATAAACAATATATAATAAATGGTAGAACATTAAGACTATGGCTGGTTAAAAAGGCTAAAGTATTATATTGCGATGGCATTGGTACCAACAATTACAATTATTCGCATTGTTTTAAACAGTTAATTGTGATTAATTGTGATTAATCAACTGTAATAGGTTGCAAAGAATTTAATATAAGCAATCTATTTACATATACATTAACATTAACACTATGGCTGGATATAAATGCTAAAATATTATATTATGCGATTGTTGTTTTGACTGCGAGTGTAGTAAATGAAAGGGTGGTCTCGAAAAGGTGACTTTTGCTGAGCAGGGGTAACTGAATAGCACACAGATGGGTCATTATCCCCCGGCCTGCCAAGCTCCGCTCAATGCTCTCCGCTGTCCACACCATAAAGCTCCATACGTCCAACAACAGCAACCCATACCGACTCGGAGAACGGGAGAAAACAGAAGACAAAATCTCAGAGGGGGTTTGGAGGCAAAGCTCCCCGATGTCTCTCACACCGGTTACCGTCGCTAGGTAACGTTAGGAGTGGGCAGGGTGTGCTTGATGGCACGAGGACGGCGGGTACACCCACACACACACCTACATCCCTACACACAAGCAAGCACAGGCTCTCGTACTCTCCGGAGTCACGGCCTGGCTGACCTGCTGTGGTTTGTTTGGATAAGAGAGCCAGTCTAACACACACAGAGCCACCATCCTGCCCACTGGAGCCGAATCAAGCTCACCACCAACCCCATAAGTGAGAGCCTTTGTTTGAGTACATCTCCAGGCCAAAAATGAGAACCCAGAGAACCGAGATACATGGTTAAAGTCGTATATATATAAAAATAAATATATACATATACATATACCAAAACTATCCAGCAGACGACGTCCTGTGGGTAGCATCTATAAGGACAGTGTGTCTGATCCACTCACACCAGCCCAACACATTAAATACATATGAGTGGATCAGACACAGCAGCGCTACCTTGCTGGTCCATCGTGCAGATGTAATATCAGAGGCCATAGCTCATCTCCGACCTTAAGGTCGCTGTTTGCTGGGTAGTTATGGTTGGTGGACTATTCTCAGTCCAGAAGGACACTGAGGTGTCCAGCAGCCCTGCTGTCTCCATGTCAGTGTCACTGCAGTGCTGAGAATGATCCACCACTTACATAATACCTGCTCTGTGGTGGTCCTGTGGGGGTCATGACCATTGATGGGGGGCAAACAAAGTATGCAGAGAAACAGATGGACTACAGTCTGTAACTGTAGAACAAGGAGCACATATGTGGTCAGTGGAGCTGATAGAGAGTGTAGCTACATTGAAGGGGATTTAGTGTTATGGTGGCTGATCACTGTATATACATAGGCTAGGTTATATAGGTTAGGTTTCATATATAAAACCGAATATGTATATGCTTCGTCTTAGCCACATAAGCTTGTAATGACCACTGGGAGAACCCTTACTAAATTTTACACATGCTTATGACAACAAGCATCTTCAATCAAATTAGGCAAGTGTAACCCTTTATAGGAAATAAGGCCATTTATAAATATTCATAATAGGTTATGCCAGTTGTCATGTCAACTATATGTGCCAGTCAAGTAGCCTTATGAATGGTACCCAACAGTAAAGTGTTATCTAAAATTCTTATGACATATTTTAAATATAACAAACTTCTGACAAGACTAACCTGATTTAATATTTACAGTATTGTTGTTTAATTTATTTGTTTTGATTTAATGGATCATGATTTATTATTGAATATATAGCTATAATCAATCATATAGTATAATATAGAATGACATATATTAATATTACACTTGTGTAAAAAATATCTAGAATATATATAACCTTGCATCTCCAAAGTTATAGCTTCACCGGAGAAGGGACATACTTTACACCACCACCCACATAATACCTGCAGGTCCTGTGGGGGTCCTGACCATTGAAGAACTGGTTAATACAGTATACAGAGAAACAGATGGCCTACAGCCTGTACCTGTAGAACTCCAGAGTGCTCCTATATGGTCAGTGGAGCTGATACACTGGACAGTGAGTAAAGAAACAAGGAGGTGTACCTAATAAAGTGCAGCAGAGCTCAGTGCATGCACATAACGTGGTACACAAACCCATGTGTGGGGGTGTATTAGAACGTATAGGGGCTCTTGTGTATTATTAGCGCGGTATTATGGCATTAGCCTGCTATCGATCCTGAGTGGTGTTAATGCCAGGCTGGTGAGATCATGCGGCTCCGGAGGAAGTAGCAGAGTGTTTTTTAACCTCGGTGAATCAGTCTGATAATAAAGCCCTGAAGCTGCTATTCAGGACGGAGCAGCCGCACCAACCACTGCTCTATTGAAGGACAGGTCATGATTCACTGAGCACTTGGAGATGGAGTCCATTCGGCCATTGTGTATACATACACACACACACACACACACAAATGATAGCAGTACAGTGGCGGGAGAACTCCTGGTGCGTGACCACTGAGCGGGCGTCACAGTCCAGTGAAACACACACACACAGACCCAGACCCAGACCCAGACCCACGCTCGCCTCCTTTATAGAGACACCTCAGTACTGCAGGCCTTTTCAATACAGCCTCTCACAAGCTGCTCTCCCATCTGATAGGAGGTTAAGGACCTCTTCACCACACACACACACACACACACACACACACTCTCACACACCCCTGCCAAGAGGTGAAGCCGCGCTCACTCAAGGGAAGCCGAAATCTTTCTCCCTCGCCCGCTCCTTTCTCCTCCTATTCTGAAAAGAAAGGTTCAAAGGATAATGGAGGTTTTATCAGTATGTAAAAAGAGAGCGATGGAGACTCCAGTGGAGTGGCTGGCCTTTTGTGACAATGAAGAAAAGGTTCCTCAAGCCTCCTCTCGCCCGGCCAGTGTTAGCGAGGACGGAATCCGCGCTCTTTGGAGAAAGAGTAAAAGAGCACCTTCCTCGCAGGTGTTCTCCTGCACAGCCAGGCCCGCTCATTTACAGCCAACCGTTCTTTGTTTGCATGCTAACACACAGCAGGGAGGCGCGGAAAGTAGATAGGCTAATCGCTCATTTAGATGCTGCCCCCATGAATTGTTAACACCTCAACCTCAGACATTCAGACGCTCAGCTAACTCCGTACAGTCGGGAAAGCTGGAGAACAGAGTTTAGCTAACCACATACGTTTAGGAATCTGGAGGATGTTAGTAGAGTATGGCTAATCCTGCACATTCAGGGATTAAAAGGATTTTAGCGAAGTTTAGCTAACCTCACACAATTAGGAATCTGCAGGATGTAGACTCTAGCTAACCCCATACTTTGGGGGATTAAGAGGATTTCAGTGGAATGTAGCAATAAGATGAAGCTAGAGGATGGTAGTGGAGTTTAGCTAACCATACAATCGAAAAGCTGGAGGATGTTAGCAGAGTTCAGCTAGCCCCAAACATTCAAAAAGACTTAGTCCTCAAGGATGTTAGACAAGCTAATATAATTAGCTTGGGGAGTTCATCTAGGTTGTTAGCAAAGTTTAGCTAACCCCATATAGTCATAAAGCTAGGGAATTACAGTAGAGTTTGGCTATAACCCCATTCAATTAAGTTAAGGGGAAGTAAGTTGTTTCCCAGAATGCTAATGTTTAGCTAACCTCAGAAAGCTCATACAAGAACCTCATACATTTAGCTCTGCTAAAGCCATACATAGAAACCATTACAATGTTCTACTGGTTCCTGGGGGTGTCCAGCATGCACTAAACGTGCTTTGCCAATTATAATTATTATAATTATTGGATATCATGTGTTCTGGGTCTGATTCTAGATGTTGTTTGGTGGTTTCCTAAAGGTATCTAAAAGTGTCGAACAGGAAACAAATAGCCAATTTCTATTAAAAAGTAAAACTATCAGGTTTTAATCTTAATGGTTCTAATTTTTAGCAGGAAAGAGGATCTAGAGGATCTAAGCAGTGTTCAGTGAAATCAAGAAAACTTTTTTCTCCAAAACTTAAACTTTACAGGATAGGCCAAAAACCTAATGTACTTTTAATGCAAGTCAATGGAACCAAACTTTGTTTCCAAGCCATTTTGGGCCATTTCTTTTGAAATCCTCACACAGTGTAAACAACAATGTGTGTTTAAATGATGTGTAAAAGTCAAAATGAACAAAAATATTTTAGCAGCGTTTAACTGACCAAATACAATCAAAAAATAGGGGAGGATAGCCAAGTAGACCCCAAACAATCGAGAAGCTAAATGACGTTAGCATGGTTTAGCTGACCCCAAACAATCGAGAACCTAAAAGACATTAGCATGGTTTAGTTGACCCCAAACAATCGAGAAGCTAAAGGACGTTAGCATGGTTTAGCTGACCCCAAACAATCGAGAAGCTGAAGGACGTTAGCAGGGTTTAGCTGACCCCAAACAATCGAGAAGCTGAAAGACGTTAGCATGGTTTAGCTGACACCAAACAATCGAGAAGCTAAAGGACGTTAGCATGGTTTAGCCGACCCCAAACAATCGAGAAGCTAAAGGACGTTAGCATGGTTTAGCTGACCTCAAACAATCCAAAAGCTGAAGGACGTT
The DNA here is from genome assembly GCA_024036415.1 of Prochilodus magdalenae. NCBI lineage: Eukaryota > Metazoa > Chordata > Actinopteri > Characiformes > Prochilodontidae > Prochilodus > Prochilodus magdalenae. The sequence goes on along the minus strand of JAMWET010004106.1, from coordinate 67,715 downwards.
AGCAGGGTTTAGCTGACCCCAAACAATCCAGAAGCTGAAAGACGTTAGCATGGTTTAGCTGACACCAAACAATCGAGAAGCTAAAGGACGTTAGCATGGTTTAGCTGACCTCAAACAATCCAGAAGCTGAAGGACATTAGCAGGGTTTAGCTGACCCCAAACAATCGAGAAGCTAAAGGACGTTAGCATGGTTTAGCTGACCCCAAACAATCGAGAAGCTAAAGGACGTTAGCATGGTTTAGCTGACCCCAAACAATCGAGAAGCTAAAGGACGTTAGCATGGTTTAGCTGACCCCAAACAATCGAGAAGCTAAAGGACGTTAGCAGGGTTTAGCTGACCCCAAACAATCGAGAAGCTGAAGGATGTAAACAGAGTCTGAGTAAACTCATGGAACCAGAGATCTAAAGGATATTAGCAGTGTTCGGCTAAGCCTAGACAATCAACAAGCTAGAGGGTTTCAGCTGTGTTTAATTACCTACATGCAATCAGGAAACGTGAGGACGTTAGCCCAGCATGTCCCACGTTAGCGGTGTGCTGGTGACCCTCTTACACAGTGTAGCACTGAACAGCAAAACCAGCATATCGTCACTGTCCAAAGAAAAAACAAGTATCTCCAAAACTGCAACTTTACAGGAGAGGGCAAAAACCTAATGTACTGTTAATGCAAGTCAGTGGAACCAGACTTTGTTTCCAAGCCATTTTGGGCCATTTCTGTTTATCCATTCATCATGAAATCTTCACACAGTGTGTGTTTAAATGATGCGTAAAAGTGAAAATAAACAAAAATGAACATATATGTTTTTCTGTGGGCAGCGGAGACATGTTGCATTTATAAATGCTGGTATGCTGGTCAACAAGCACCAGACCGGCACTGGAATCCACTGGGGGTGGGCAGCTTCCATCGCTTGTTAGCCACATCAGCCTTTTTGTTCCAATGGAAAATGAAGACGTGAACCAAACGCTGCGTCTGCAGCTGTACTTGGGGTTAAGGGAAAAACGGTGCAGGCATCGTTTTCCACTGTACCGCTCCTTTAATGGCAGGATGCACAGAGATCTGTTTTACAGTCCTGATTTATTAAGTACCTGTAAAGCACTGTTGGCCTGAGGACAGTTTTGAGGAGGAAGCACACAAGCCATAAAGCTGGCACGGAGAGATAGAAGGGAAAAATTACAAAGAGGAAGCAACCGAGCAGCTGTTTAAATTCACACGAGGGCCCCGGGTGGGTGTGTGAGGCTGTGTGCGTGTGTGTTGAGGGGTTTGGGGTGGGGGGTGTGGGGGGGTTATCGTGTTTCTGTCAATGATATGAGGATGAACGCTCCTTCGCCGCAAACCCTTTGCACCCAAAACACCCATACGTATGAAATACCACACAAACAGACACATACACACTCTCGCCCCCCACTCTATACCAGCAGCAATTTAAATCAACAGCCTTGTGAATTATTTATCAGAGGACAAAGGCATTAATAAGCGGGCTGACTTGTGGTGTGGTTCAGGGAGAGGTGGCAGCGGTGCTGGAGATTTAAGGGCAGGGGAAATACGGTTTGACAGCAGTTTAGATCAACGGCAATTTCAACATTATTTACATTCCACACACGAGGGAGAGGAAACAGAAACAAGAGGAGAAAGTCCTACTGGAGAGAGTCCACATGCTCCGCCTTCCTCATTCATCCACACACTAACACACACACACACACTCGGTGTCATGCAACGTCAGGACAGAAGATAATAAGGATATGACCCATATGTATCGCATATTTAAATACAGTATGATATATACATACATAAACATGGTCTTTATATATATATATATATATATATATATATATATATATATACACACACATATATATACACACACACACACACACACACACACTAATATTTGAGAAGTGTATATGATTTACAGAAAGTGTGCAATAATTGTCTAAACAAAAGTAGACAGGTGCAATTTGGGCACCAAAAAAAAAAACCTTTAGTAGTTCCTCCTTTTGCAGAAATAACAGCCTAAACGCTTCCTATAGTTTCTAATGAGAGTCTGGATTGTGGCTGAAGGTATTTTAGACCATTCGTCTTTACAAAACATCTCTAATTCATTCAGGTTTGATGGTTTCTGAGCATGGACAGCTCTCTTTAAGTGACACCACAGATTTTCAATAATATTCAGGTCTGGGGACTGAGATGGCCATTCCAGAACGTTGTACTTGTTCCTCTGCATGAATGCTATAGGTAGATTTTGAGCAGTGTTTAGGGTCGTTGTCTTGTTGGAAAGATCCAGCCCCGGCACAGCTTCAGCTTTGTCACTGATTTCCTGGGGGGGACATTGGTCTCCAGAATCTGCTGATATTGAATTGGAAATCCATTGCGTCCCTCAAACTTTAAACAAGATACCCAGTCCCTGTACTGGCCCACACAGCATGATGGAACCACCACACCAAATGTTTACGTGTAGGTAAGCAGTGTGTTTTTCTTGGACGAGTGATCATGATGTTTCTTTTTCCTCCATGCATAACGGCCCTTGTTATGCCCAAATAACTCTGTTTTAGTTTCATCAGTCCACAGCACCTTATTCCAAAATGGAATTTCCTATATGATATATTTAACTGAATTTTTTATCCAAACAATCAATGCCCAACTCTCTCTCTCTCTCTCTCTCTCTCTCTCTCTCTCTCTATATATATATATATATATATATATATATATATATAATACATATAAAATAAATAACATTATTAGCTAGTTTGCTTATGGACATTGCATGACACCGAGTGTGTGTGCATTTGGTTCCATGAGTTTACTCAAACTCTGTTTACGTCTCTAGCTGTTCATTTCTTTAATTCGTTAATTAATAAATAGAATTTTTTATATTTATTTTACCATATTTCTATTTTCTCCCATAGTTAATTCATTTATTGGCCAAATTACATTGTGTTGGTATCATTCACAAGCAAATCCCTGACCACTGATGTGGCAACACGAGTGATTCTTCAGACTCTACACTGGACAGTGCTCATGGGAGAACCATGGATATGTCAACAAGCCATAAACTAATAAAAGCCATAGCTAGGTCGAAAGCTCCAGTTCCCCTCGAGAGCCTTACTGTAATAAGAATCTACAGGCTGTATGAATAAGATGAGCTAAAGCCATGTACACTCAATGGATGGACTGGGGTGGGAATGACCAAAGCCCCATGATATGATATATATATATACAGTATACATTCTGATATATGTCATTTATTACCTTTTATATATATTTAATATACCCATATTTGTATTATATATATATATATATATGTCCTGCAAATGCATAAAACACACACACACACACACACACACACACACACACACACACACACACACACACACACCACACACACCACACACACCCACACATACCCACACATATGCACAGTGCATCAGTACAGAACTACAGAACTTTTACTACCCACCAAGGGAGTTCTCATGCTGTATGGGAAACAGAGCTGTCAGTGTGTGTGTGTGTGTGTGTGTGTGTGTGTGTGTGTGTGTGTGTGTGTGAGTGTGTGTGTGTGTGTGTGTGTGTGGACTCAGCAGAGTGCCGAGTCCTTCTAGTGGGCTGCTGCTTGGGGAGGGGGGTGCATTATAACGGGGGCAAAAGGGCAATCAATGTGGCTGATTAGTCATGAAGAGCTTGGCGAGTGTAGCCCAGGGGCTGTGGGACAGCATCAACACACACACACACACACACACCCGCACTCACGCTCGTCTCATTTAAAAGCTGAGCAGTTATGATGAGTTCAAGTCTACTGAGTATAATGCAACTCCAAACAACAAAGTTGCAGTTACTTAACTTCAAATTCAACTCCGAGCTCGTTGCCCTCCAAGTGACTCGGAATTCTTTAGTGACACTCAATTAGAACGGGAAACAATGGGTAGGCACCATAGAGGCAGATGCCTACCAGCCATTTCAATTAGGATAGTATACAGTAGGGCTGCACGATAATGATTATCATGATCAGTCTGCTCATTACTGAAATCACAATTATGGATGACTAGTTTTCAAAAGGGACTTTCTAAAAATATTCTCATTTTAAATCTCCAGGATATTTAATTTTAGAAATTTTAAGATTTCTGGACAGTTTCAAACTTGTGCCAGTGCACGAAGCAAGGTCCATAAAGACATGGATGAGCGAGTTTGGTGTGGAGGAGCTGGACTGGCCTGCAACCCCTCTGGGATGAATTAGAGCGGAGACTGTGAACCAGGCCTTCTCGTCCAACGTCAGTGTCTGACCTCAGTGTCTGGATGAACGGTCAAGCATTCCCATAAACACATTCCTAAACCTTATGGAAAGCCTTCCCAGAACAGTTGGAGCTGTTATGGCTCCCAAGGGTGGGCCGACATCATATTAAACCCTATGGATTAAGAATGGGATGTCACTATAATAAATATATTGTCGCTGTCCAAAGAAAAACATGTATCTCCATTTTTGGTGCTTTTTACTTTAATGCCTCATTTGATCCCATAAGCTACTATTTACACTGTGTGGAAATTTCATAAGGGATGAGCCAACAGAAATGGCCCAAAACTGCTCGGAAAGACGTCTGGTTCCATTGACTTCTATTCAAATTAAATAAGTTTTTGGTCTCTCCTGTAAAGTTGCCATTTTGGAGATACCTGTTTTTCTTTGGACAGCGACGATATAATAGAACATTATGAATGTAAGCCATTTTTAGACATGCAAGATAAACATAAACAGTACATTAAATTATTAAATTAATAAGTACATTTCAAGACCAACAAAACATAAAAAATTAATACTGCTCTGATGATATGTTTTTGGGTTGTTGCCAAAACCACAAGCCTGTCAGCGTGATCCAATAATTTAACGCACTACATGTAATAAAAACCAGAATCTAGCGCTTGCTTTGGCAATTAGTTGGCTAAGCTCACGAATACCAGAGTTAATAATGTGTAAGCCAAAAATCGTGATCATAATTAAAATGTGATTAATTGTGCAGCCCTAGAACAGCGTGACCGTATGTGACCTGAACTCTCTAAAGCCCTAATTTGCACACACAGTCATACAAAAAAACTCAAGTGGGTTTAGTGTAGACCCGAAGGCAGTTTGAGAGGGTGGGGGTGGGCAGTGGGGTGGTGTAATTACTCAGCGTGGAGATAGTGGCGGGGGGAAATGAAAGACAGAAACAATATCCTCAAAATAACTCTCCTCCAATACCACAAAGTGACCCGGGCCACGTTCCTATCCGGGCTGCAATACGAGTACATGAAATGCTTGATCAGATGGTATGCATGATCAGACAGCACCAGGCATAGTTCCACAGGTGATATGGAAGATCGGACGGAATCTACACTAGCCATATGAAAGAACAGACTCTAACATACTATAACGATCATATGAATCATCAGACGTATCAGATACTATACAGTAGATATGAACCAATTCGGACCATTAGAGAAGTATGGGCTGATTTGATATTTAAATTGGATTGGAATCCCCTGTTATTGATACATATCTGATCAATCCTTCCATCTCTATTTGAACATCAGACTTATCAGATGCTACACTGGTCCTAGACTATACTGTAGTAAGAATTTTTCATATGGAAGATTGTTATTAGTCACTATACTAGTCATATAAAAGATCGGACTGTATCAGATACTGATCAGATTGTACAGAAGACTATAGAAGGCTGCTTCAGGCTCCTGCAGATGGCGCTGCATGAGGATGATGGGGCTCTAAATACCTGCGGGGTGTGAGTGACGGGATCCATAGATTGGGAAGAGGTGGTACAGTGCAGGGAATGTCTCGTTCCATGTGTGGAAAATGCTCCACAGCAGATGTTAATGACTGGCTAAAAGGAGTGACTGAGCATGTGGGCGTGGCCAAAGACCATAGTGTGAAGGAAGTAGCTGCATCTGCAGGTGTATAGAAGCGTACGGTCATACGGGTCTACCAGCAGTGGCTAAAATCCCAGCCTACAGGAAATTCTCCTCGGAATTGTGCCAGCGAAGGCATCCACCAAATCTGGACCAACTGACCAATTCTTAAATGCAAGAGTGTCTGAACACTGATGTGGCTACATCCAGAAACTTGTCCAGTCCATGCCCAATCCAGTCACAGCTGTTATTGGTGCTGGTGGAGGTATTACACGCTACTAGGTACGTTTCAGTCACAGGTGAATCATTTTTGGTCTGGTGAGCTTATTATATATGACAGGTCCAATCATACATGACGCTACAGAGTACTATATTAGACTACTACTACTACATGATATGTATGAAAGTATGGTGTTAGGTGGGTGCTCTCGTAAAGAGGTGGATACCTAGCTTCCATGAAGAGACACGCAGGGAACCCATCGTGAAGGGGCTTCGGAGCCGGTTTAATGAACAATGAGATCACCAAGACTTCACTCGTCACAAGTTCCCAGATAACACCAGATGGAAAACCCAGGCTACAACCTAGCACAGTTCACCACACGCACATTCTCTCCCGCGCTTTCCTTCACACTCTCCATTATTCGCTCCGGCTCCCCACCATACACATGCGCACTGCACCTGCCTTAAAGTGACCGTTACACACTGCATAGGACTTTCCCTGTCAACCACAACCTCAACTATTCCATCAACTATTCTTCCTCGTGTTCACAGCAAATACACTGCCACACAACAGTTTGGGGTCACTTAGATGTCAGTTTAATAATGGTATACGGTGTAGATGCTGTAATCTATAAACTCGACACCAAAACTTCAACAAATACTTCATTCACAGTTTACAGAATTGTGGGAAAAACAAAGCAAGGACAATGTAGTAGCCCAGCTAGCAGGGAACGTTCCAGAACCTGGGCTGGATATACAGGGGTTGGACAATGAAACTGAAACACCTGGTTTTAGACCACTATCATTTATTAGTATGGTGTAGGGCCTCCTTTTGCGGCCAATACAGCGTCAGTTGGTCTTGGGAATGACATATACGAGTCCTGCACAGTGGTCAGAGGGATGTTAAGCCATTCTTCTTGCAGGATAGTGGCCAGGTCACTACGTGATGCTGGTGGAGGTTCGTCCTTCTTGGTGGTATGCTGACATTACCCTGGTCTACCTGTGCATCTTGATACATCACAAAGACTTGCTGTCGTGGTCACAGATGCGCCAGCAAGACGTGCACCAACAGTTTGTCCTCTTTTGAACTCTGGTATGTCACCCATAATGCTGTGTGCATTGCAGTATTTTGAGCAGAACTGTGCTCTTACCTGCTAACTGAACCTTCACACTCTGCTCTTACTGGTGCAGTGTGCAATTAATGAAGATTGGCCACCAGGCTGGTCCAATTTAGCCATGAAACCCCCCACACTAAAATGACAGGTGTTTCAGTTTCATTGTCCAACCCCTGTAGATAAGATACATAAGATAATGTTCTAATCGAATGTTCAAAGAACGTTTTGAAGATACTGATATTTTACAATACATTTCCTATAAGGTTAAATGTTAATTAAGACCGAACGCTTTCACTGCAATGTTCAGCTGAGGCTCTGAGAATGTTGTTGTGAGACATAATAGCCTCAGCTTAACATCCAGACGATGTTGTATGGATGTTAATGAGACCTGAGATGACGGAATGCCTCCATAGATCATTCTCCTACCTCTAGAAAGTACAGTACACTCAGGGAACCAAGATAGAAACCCTACCGCTGAGAACATGAATGTCACATGACATTGCATATTCTCATACTGTTTCTAGAACAATTCATTTCCAGCTGGGAAGCTATATTCCTTACCTGTTGATGGGAATTTGTCACACTCATATACTATGAATAGCTTTAATTAGTGAGACTTGGTTATGGGTTTTCAAATGTGAGACATCGTGGATGTCAGTTGCCTTATAAGTTCATTGCTCAATGCTGTACAGATTTCTCAATTATCATGAAATATTGAACGTCCAGCTCCATTTATCATCCAAAATGCCTCCACCTTTACAGCTTCCTGCAAACTGTTTGACAGGAGTTTCATCATAGGACTGTTTTACGCATGTACCTTCAAAGAAACTGGCTTAACAGAACTGAAATCACCGACCCCAAACTTCTGAGAGGCAGCGTATAAAAGAGACCCTGTAACTGCAACAGCAAGACGCTGAAATGACCGGACTGTAGAAATGACCGGACTGTAGCCGGCGCCATACTTGTTGTGCAGAATATCATACTGTTAAACCGGAGAGACAGTGGCCTGGGTTTAGCCGACACCATTAGCTTCTTTCATCTCTCCGTTCCCTCCCTCCTGTCCTCTCTCTTCTTTACTCTCCCGGGGTCATACAGTGGCCATGTGGGCAGAAACACAAGACGGCCTACAGAAATACCTGCTCACCAGCCGGCTAGCAAATCCATGGCCTGGGTCTCAGCAACTCCTCAGCAGAGGTTACAGACCACACGAACACCCTGCGTAACAGTATACCCGCAACCTGAGACCACTGCCCACATTCGCCCTCCTCCTGACACCCGGGTCAAGGCCAGCATACGGCAGCTAGAGCCCCGGGAAAGTCCCTGTCCTTCCACCATCCGGCAGAGCCAGCTCAGAGTAGAGCTCAGTTTGAACCGCACATACTACAGTTTACCACACACGTGTTACTGTTGGTTATCCACAGATCTGTGTTGGTATATAGTCAAATTCAGACAGAACTGGGATACAGCTGGTTGCAGACGCCAGTTGGTTGGGAAAGAGTTGGGTTCAGAACCGAGTTTGCCAGAATACAGGCGGGTTCAGACAGAACTGTATTGGGATACACTCACACATTCAGGCAGGCGGGTTCAGACAGAACTATGTTGGGATACAGTCGGGTTCAGACAGAACTTTTGGAATACAGTCGGGTTCAGACAGAACTTTTTGGAATACAGTCGGGTTCAGACAGAACTTTTGGAATACAGTCGGGTTCAGACAGAACTTTTTGGAATACAGTCGGGTTCAGACAGAACTTTGCTGGAATACAGTCGGGTTCAGACAGAACTTTGCTGGAATACAGTCGGGTTCAGAAAGAACTTCGTTGGAATACAGTCGGGTTCAGACAGAACTTTCTGGAATACAGTCGGGTTCAGACAGAACTTTCTGGAATACAGTCGGGTTCAGACAGAACTTTCTGGAATACAGTCGGGTTCAGACAGAACTTTGTTGGAATACAGTCGGGTTCAGACAGAACTTTGTTGGAATACAGTCGGGTTCAGACAGAACTTTTGGAATACAGTCGGGTTTAGACAGAACTTTTTGGAATACAGTCGGGTTCAGACAGAACTTTCTGGAATACAGTCGGGTTCAGTCAGAACTTCGTTGAAATACAGTCGGGTTCAGACAGAACTTTGTTGGAATACAGTCGGGTTCAGACAGAACTTTCTGGAACACAGTCGGGTTCAGACAGAACTTTGCTGGAATACAGTTGGGTTCAGACAGGACTTTGCAGGACTAAAGTCCGATTGCACAGATGTTGATTCGGCTGCAGTAGTACTTACTGGGCGTTTGTTGGGAAGCAGAATTGTCAGGCTACAGACATGTTTGAACAATACTCTATGGATCCAGTCGAATTTTGGAAAGAACTTGGATCTTTGTTGGCTAACAGCCAAATTTGGTCAACACCGAAGTTCAGACAGAGGTTTGCTGGAATACCGTTGGATTCAGACAACATTTTCTAAAGTGGCAGTGGATTTAGAAAGACTACCAGGCCCAGAGGCGTTGGGATGGCATGTTGTGGGGTCGCAGTAGGGTCCAGATCAGGCTACAGTCCAGGGTAAACACAGTTTTGTCAGGGTACAGTCATGTTCAGACAGAACTAGCCAAATGTAGTCAGAGTTATCCAGCGAGATTCCGAGGAAACCCAGTTCCTCTCCGTTTCAGGCAGATTCCATTGGGCTACAGTTGGGTTCCCATTCAGAATTCAGTGTTGTGGATCAGCTTGGACTTGCAGAATGTTCTCGGGCCTGATTAAATCTCTAGATGGGAGCACAGTGAGCTCTCCGAGGCGCGGGGAGAAAGAATTCACAGCGATTTAGCGAAACTCTAGATAAACTGAGGATACGGGGCTGGAGGCAGCGTTTTTCCTTACTAACTCTTCTAAATCAGCGGAGACATCTCTTGGGTTTACAGCTGAGAAGATCAATAATTCACCTGTTTTGAAGCGGAGAAAAAAGGTTTGGGATTGTGTTTGAAGGAAGTACGTTTCATCCACCATCGCTCGCTCGCGCGCCGGCTCATCTGTTATGGATAAAGTGAAGCTGAAGACAGCAGATGCTGACGAAACGCTGCTCTTGTTGGCGTTTTGTTAGTGTATGAGACAAGAATGCGCAAGCTGTCATACAACGTCAAATCAGGTTGGCCGTCTTTGGAGTACTGCGCCGAAGCTGAGAGGAGATTCCTGCAGAATGAGAAATGTGGAGCTGGAGTCCACTTCTGCGCTGGGTTCCATACAGGCGCTTTGTCCTCTGCCGAGTGTGTGCGTGTGTGTGTCTCCTGTAGGGCCTGAGGTGTAAAGGCAGAATACACACAGTCACACATCATTAGAGCCGCTGCTCTACAGCACTGTCTGGGTAAGCACAGGCTGACAGCTAGGGTAATCCAGTTTAGAGAGAGGCAGAGAGAGTGCAGATTCCTCCTGTACTCAAAATTCCCCCACTCAGATTGAAGTGAAGAAAGCGGGAGAGGGTGGAGGGGGTGGGGGGGGTGCTGGTGGGGGCCCGTAAATGAGCGATAAGAATCGAGTGCAGCTCCAGCCTCGGCCTGCTGAGTGCACATGAAAGAGCCTCCAGTCATCCAGGTTCGGTTTCGCTCCCAGTCAAAGAGATACCCTCTTTTTTCCGGGTGTCATTAAAGGAGGCACGGTTAACCCGGCCTCCTTTCTTTCTTTCCTCCTCTCATTCTCTCGCTTCTCCAAAAAAAAACGAGTGGGAAACGCTGGCGGCCGGGAAGCGATACTCCCAGGCCGTACCCGAGCCGAGCTGCTTCTCTGGCGTTTTAGGAGGGGAAAAAAGGGAGAGAGAAGGACGGAGAAAGAGGTGTGCTTGTTTTACACAAAGCCTAAAGCTATCAGATAGAGCCATTGAGTGCCTGGCCTTTCCCTTCCAATGCCGAAGAACAATGGCCGCTTGTGAGGACTGTAGGGGTTGTTGGCTGACGGGAGATGTGGGGATGCTTAATAATCAGGGAACAGTGTTTGGAGCCTGTCTTGCTGGAAATCCGATCTGAGTAGTTGTCATAAAACATACTGTAGCTGCCACCTGCTGCTAATGAATTACAATGGCCGGCCACTTTATTAGAAACCCCTTGCCTCTAGCTCCATCTGTACAGTCGCTGTACAGTTAAACACTGTAGCTCATCTGATTACACAGATGCATACATATAAGCCACGCTCATCTCCCAGCCATGTGGAGGTGTGGTGTTTCTAATGAAGTGGCCAGTGAGTGGAAGTAGAAGGGAGGTGTTTCTAACGAAGTGGCCAATGCAGCAAAACCAAGGTAGGTGGTGTTAATAAAGTGGGTGGAAGGAGAAGGCTGGGGTTGCTACGAAAGTGGCCAGCGGGGCGAAGTAGAAGGTTGGTGTTTCTAATGAAGTGGTTAGTAAGTAGCGGTAGAGAGTAGGTGTTGCTGATAAAGTGGCCAGTGGGGCAAAAACAAGGTAGGTGTTTCTAAAAAAAAGGTGGCCTGTGAGGGGAACCAGATGGATCATGTTTCTAATAAAGTGGCCAGTGAGAGGAAATATAGAGTTGGTGTTTCTAATGAAGTGGCCGGTGAGTGGAAGTAGACGGTAGGTGTTTCTAATAAAGTGGCCAGTAAATGTAAGTAGAAGGCTGGTGTTTCTAATAAAGTGGCCGGTGAGTGCAAACAGAAGGTTGGTGTTTCCAGGTTGGTGTGACCAGTACATGTAGGTTGTATGTAGGCTAGTGTCTGAAGGTTGGTGTTTCTGATAAAGTGGCTAGTAAGTGGGAGTAGATGGATGGTGTTTCTAATAAAGTGGCCAGTAAGTGGAAGTAGACGGTAGGTGTTTCCAATAAAGTGGCCAGTGAGTGAAAACAGAAGGTTGGTGTTTCTAATAAAGTGGCCAGTGAGTGTAGATATTACTGAGGGCCAGGGATCATGGTGCGGTAGTAAACAGAAAGCGATCTGTTTGTGTTCTGGTTTTTTCTCTCCTGTGCCCAAACACACACAGAGGGGAGAGAATAATCACAGCCCGGAGACAAAAGCCTGAATTTTACACCCCACACCTCCGCTTTTATTCTTCCTTCCAATGGCTGGAAACAACTGCACTCTCCTTTACCGCTGTGCTGCTGAACAAAGGTACGCCACACTGAACCCACTGTGTGTGAAACAGAGAGAGAGAGAAGAGAGGGGGATAAAGAGAGAGAGAGGGAGAGAGAGAGAGAGAGAGAGAGGGGTAAAGAGAGAGAGAGAGAGAGGGGTAAAGAGAGAGAGAAAGAGAGAGAGAGAGAGAGAGAGAGAGAGAGAGAGAGAGAGAGAGAGAGAGAGAGAGAGAGAGAGAGAGAGAGGTAAAGAGAGAAAGAGAGAGAAGAGAGAGAGAAACAGAGAGAGAGTGAATAGAGAGAGAAACACAGAAAGAGAGAGAGAGAGAGACAGAGAGAAAGAGAGAGAAACAGAGAGAGTGAAGAGAGAGAAACACAGAGAGAGAGAAACACAGAGAGAGAGAGAGAGAGAGAGAGAGAGAGAGAGAGAGAGAGAGAGAGAGAGAGAGAGAGAGAGAGAGAGAGAGAGAGAGAGAGAGAGAGAGAGAGAGAGAGAGAGAGAGAGAGAGAGAGAGAGAGAGAGAGAGAGAGAGAGAGAGAGAGAGAGAGAGAGAGAGGGAGAGAGAGAGAGAGAGAGAGAGAGGGAAGGAGAGAAGAGAGAGTGTTTCTTAAAAACTGACATAATTTTCTGACAGGATGGTCCCCGGAGAGCCCCCCAGTGATGGCCCACCAACCCGAGCAGAAAGCACTCAGCTTGTCCTAAGGGAAACCCATCAGTCATGTTAGGAGCAAGGTGACCTAAGGTCCGGGTCCAACATAACAGTTTCACAAGGATTCCCTCTACATACAGGGCTCAGCTGACCACCAGCTGACCACCAGCTGACCTAGACCTGACCACAAAGTCCTGTGGTGAAGACTCAAGTGACTACACCATATAGAAAAGAGCCCAGATAAACCAAACACATAGATCCACATTCAGCCGTACTCTGAATCTGTTCAACACTAAGGTCAGACTCTAAGGTCAGATCTGGACCTTTACCAGTGGCACTTTCACGTCTGATTGGTTCAGGAGATGCATTTGCATATTGCGGCCTTCAGCTGTATCAGTAAAGCACAGACAGTATCAACAATCTACAGGCCTTATAGAGTTACAGCTCATCTACAGTGTTAATGGCATGCTTGCCCATGGCCTGCATCCCATGTTTGATGGGTGTGATGGTGTCCTACCCTCCGGAGACAGAAACGGTCAGAGGCCGCCATTCCTCAAATCTGTCCTCCGTTAATATTCATGAGCTCTGCACTGCTGCGGCCAACCAGAGGAAAGAGGAGCTGATGCATACTGTATAGGAGACCTTCATACGTCAGGCCTGGGGTTTATTCAGCACAGTCCCACTTGAATAACGGGACATGTGGAGGTTACGGCAGGACACAGGGACACGCGAAATGATGAAATGATAGAAAGGGCCTTTAGTGGGGTCCCTCAATGATCTGCACAAAAGAGAGAGGAAGGCAGACGGAGAGAGAGAAACAGAGAGAGCACTGCAGGGGATGGTCTATTCTAGCAGGGTTTTATTAATATACCTTTAATGCGGTAGACATATCCATCACTGCCACACACTCTACAGTGAGACGCTGTTTATCGTCAGGAACGAGCCGCCTGCACACGCTCTCTCTCCCACACCTACACACATATTATCTACTCGCTGCACTGTACAATATCACTGAAATCCAGTGGAAAAAATCTCTGCAAGAGTCCCTTAAACATGGCTAAGTTAAAGGAACAGTTCAGTCCAAAAAAAGCCATGTGAAAATGAACAGCTGGCCCTTAGACATGACATACCTGAAGGAACAGTTCAGTCCAAAAAAGTTAGATAAAAAAAATGAACAGCTAGCCCTTAGACATGATATACCTAAATGAACAGTTTAGTCCAAAAAAAGTTAGATAAAAAAAAAGAACAGCTGGCCCTTAGACATGATATACCTAAAGGAACAGTTCAGTCCAAAAAAAGCTAAATGAGAATGAACAGCTGGCCTCTAAGCATTAAATACCTGAAGGATCATTCTAGTCAAGAAAAGCTAAATGAAACGAACAGCTAGCCCTTAGACATGATATACCTAAAGGAACAGTTCAGTCCAAAAAAAGCTACATGAAAATGAACAGCTGGCCCTTAGACATGCTGTACTTAAGAAGACAGTTCAGTAAAAAAGCGAAATGAGAATGAACAGCAGGCCTCTAAGCATACTTGAAGGAACATTCCAGTCGAGAAAAGCTAAATAAAATGAACAGCTAGCCCTTAGACATGATATACTTAAAGGAACAGTTCAGTCAAGAAAAGCTACATGAAAACGAACAGTTGGCCCCTTAGCATGATATACTAAAGGGAACAGTTCAGCCCAAACAAAGCTAAATGAAAACAAACACCTGGTTCTTGGACATGAAATACTTAAAGGAACAGTTTAGTCCGATAAAGCTAAATAAAAATAAAAAAAACTCAAAACATCGTTTACGTTAAGGAACAGTTCAGTCCAAAAAAAAAAAGGCCATGTGAAAATGAACAGCTGGCCCTTAGACATGATATACCTAAAGGAACAGTTCAGCCCATAAAAACATCGATGATGTCCCTTAAGAGGACAGTTCTGTAACAAAAAAGCTAAATAAAAACAAAACAGCTGGCTCTTAGACATGATGTCCTTAAGAGGACAGTTCTGTAAAAAAAAAAAGCTAAATGAGAACAAACAGCTAGCCTTTAGACATGATATGCCTAAAAGAACAGTTCAGATAAAAAAAAGCTATATAAAAACGAACAGCTGGCCCTTAGACATGCTGTACATAAGAGGACAGTTCAGTAAAAAAGCTAAATGAGCTAAATGAACAGCAGGCCTCTAAGCATACTTGAAGGAACATTAACAGCTAGCCCTTAGATGTGACATACTTAAAGGAACAGTCCAGTCAAGAAAAGCTAAATAAAAACAAACAGTTGGCCCCTTAGCATGATATACTAAAGGGAACAGTTCAGTCTGATAAAGCTAAATGAAAACAAAAGGCTGGCTCTCAAACATTGTTTACATTAAGGAACAGTTCAAAAAAGATAAATGACAATGAACAGCTGTCTGTTAAACATGGTTTACTTAAAGGAACAGTTCAGTCAAAACTGCTACAAGGAACAGCGGGCCCTTAAACAAACCAAAAGAAAATAAAAAAGAACGATACTGAAATGCTAATAATGAGCAGTGGCTGTGCCAAGGAACAGTTCAGTTAAAAAAAAGCTAATGTTGCTAACAATAAACAAAAACAAAGAGCCACCAGTTAGCGCATGTGAACATCACCATGGTAATTAGAATACATGGCCAGGCTATAAGGTAGACCCACCATCTTTTTATGTTAGATCTCGTCTTCCCCTTCAGCATCCTCTTTTCCCAAAGCAAAACAGGAAGGCACCGTTTTCAATACTCCCTCTCCCCGCCCCAGCACCCCACACCCCCCTCCCCGCCCCAGCACCCTCCTCACCACCACACCCCACGTCCCCCCACACAGCCGTTTATGTATATGCTAATTACATTAATCAACAGAAAAAGTGCTTATTAAATCTGCTAATTGGTATGTAAATAAGTTCCTCCTGACACTGGCAGCCTCACAATCACTTTCATTTAAAATAAATATAAATATGTCAGTTTTCATTTAGGCAAAGAAGAAGAGGAAAAAATAAACACCACACGACTCAGCCGCCAGCAGACGGCAAAAACAGCCCCCCGTCCCCAGCAGCGCCGCATCTCCTCTCCGTCTTATTTGTCTCGCCGGACGCCGGCGAGCGTCGCCCACAGCATCCGGATCCATCCGTCTCCTGCGGCAGAAAGGCCGGTTAAACCCGATCTCCATCCCCGCCGGACGATCAATAGCCAACCAAAGGGGCAGGCGAGGGAGAAAGCGAGTTTGAGACGAGTGCCATTTTCTATGTAATGAAAAAAGTAATCGCATCTTTGCTCGCTCTCTCCATTTCTCGTTTTTTTCCTCTTCCCTCCTTTTTCTTCAGACTGTGAGCGAAGATGATAGCAGGGAGCTGGAATTAGCCCCCGGACAATACATCATTTGGCCGATATAGGTTCCAAGAACTGGTGAGAGTTCATTTTATTTTCCTGTCTTAAAGGGCAGTTTCACCGAGCTTTCAAAGTTCCTGCATAATTCGGTTATGGAGACGTAAACGCGGGGGTCATTCAGAGCGGAGGCCATAAACAAAATGACTATCTGTGTTGTAGACACTGTGACCTTCGGTTCCATTTACCTTTACTGTAAAGACCAGTGGTGGATGCAGTACACAAGCTTAAGTTAAAGTAGAGATCCCCAAGATACTCCCCCAGTAACAGTAAAAGCTCCTCCCTCTAGACCTCCACCGGAGTAACAGTACTAAAGTACTTACCTCCAGATGTACTGAAGTATGGAGAGTAACAGGAGCATGATTTATTACGGCTCTAATGTCCTATTATCATTTCTGAGTTACTGTACACCAACACACTACTTACAGCACACTAACGCATTACACTTACTGAGTTACTGTACACCAACACGCTACTTACAGCACACTAACGCATTACACTGACTGAGTTACTGTACACCAACACGCTACTTACAGCACACTAACGCATTACACTTACTGAGTTACTGTACACCAACACGCTACTTACAGCACACTAACGCATTACACTCACTGAGTTACTGTACACCAACACGCTACTTACAGCACACTAACACATTACACTTACTGAGTTACTGTACACCGACACGCTACTTACAGCACACTAACGCATTACACTTACTGAGTTACTGTACACCAACACGCTACTTACAGTACACTAACACATTACACTTACTGAGTTACTGTACACCAACACGCTACTTACAGTACACTAACACATTACACTTACTGAGCTACTGTACACCGACACACTACTTACAGCACACTAACGCATTACACTTACTGAGTTACTGTACACCAACACACTACTTACAGCACACTAACACATTACACTTACTGAGTTACTGTACACCAACACACTACTTACAGCACACTAACACACTACACTTACTGAGCTACTGTACACCAACACACTACTTACAGCACACTAACACATTACACTTACTGAGTTACTGTACACCAACACACTACTTACAGCACACTAACGCATTACACTTACTGAGTTACTGTACACCAACACGCTACTTACAGCACACTAACGCATTACACTCACTGAGTTACTGTACACCAACACGCTACTTACAGCACACTAACACATTACACTTACTGAGTTACTGTACACCGACACGCTACTTACAGCACACTAACGCATTACACTTACTGAGTTACTGTACACCAACACGCTACTTACAGTACACTAACACATTACACTTACTGAGTTACTGTACACCAACACGCTACTTACAGTACACTAACACATTACACTTACTGAGCTACTGTACACCGACACACTACTTACAGCACACTAACGCATTACACTTACTGAGTTACTGTACACCAACACACTACTTACAGCACACTAACACATTACACTTACTGAGTTACTGTACACCAACACACTACTTACAGCACACTAACACACTACACTTACTGAGCTACTGTACACCAACACACTACTTACAGCACACTAACACATTACACTTACTGAGTTACTGTACACCAACACACTACTTACAGCACACTAACACATTACACTTCCTGAGTTACTGTACTCCACTGATAGAGCCAATTGAGCCAGTTGAACTCTTCCATGTTAAACCACTGACTTTGCTTACATTGCAAAAACTGAAATATGGAAAACTGTTGAAGCATCAGTGGAATTCCCTTCAAAGACGTTTGAGCTAATGCTGCTGAAGAAATGAAACCATTCATTTGAATCTAGCCATGTAAAATCGGAATCGACATCAGCGAGAAAGGCCCTGCGCTTCCTGGGACGGCAGGCGCCGAAGGTTCTCTCCTACCGAGTCCATTAAGCGGCGTCGCTATGCCACGCTCACAAAGAACGCTAAATGATCATCTGAGAGCTCTAAAGAGGGGATTACTAAAGACGTCCCTTCATCTTAATCGTTCTTATTCAAAATATCGTCCCACAGGATCTAATCACGGTTGAAACAAACAAAACCCCGCTCTTTCAGAGCCTCTCGACTGTAGAACCAGATAATATCCGTCGCCGCGCAATATGGCTAAACTGCATTAAAGGCTTACTTAAGGGAAGGAGCGGCGAATTCAATTACATCTGCCAAAACACCACCCCCCACCACAGGCGCACACGTACCCCCACCCGCCTCATCCGCACTGTTTTCCCTCAGATTAAGCCCTAATCTCTTTCAAAGGCCGTTTCAATAATATGACATTTTCCATCACAATGGAAATGAATAAATGCCAGTCAAACCTTTCTTCTTTATTCCCTCACATTTTTTTTTCTCCGCCAGCAACCACCACCAGCAACCCCCCCACCACCACCCCCAACCACGGCGCGTGTCGCTTTTGATAGCTCGTCCCTCTCTGTCAGCCGCGAACGCAGGAGGCTCCAATTTGAATACAGTAACACAGCCCCCTATTTATTAAAGCTTGGATTAACATGACAGGCAGTTTTGTCTGGGGAGTCTTTAATATGGCTCAGAGAAGTGATCTGGGAGACAGTAATGGGTTCGGGCTAATATACTTGAGTGATGCCGGAGCTCCAAAGCAGAACAATGGAGGGGTATGTGGGGCGTGAACGCTAAGGTGGGACTGTGATGGATAGGCATTGGGTGGGGGGGAGAGGAGGCCGAGGAGGGTGAGCTGGGAATATGTTTGTCTGTCTGTCTGTCTGTCTGTCTGGCCGCCTATCGGTCTGTCTGTCTGTCCACCTGCCTCCTGTTTGGCCAAAAACAAAGGGAGCTGGCGCACACGAAACCTGCCGCATCTGAAACCGCCGAATGCATTTGCACGCTCACGTCTCCTTTTCTTCCCTCCCTCTTTTCCGCTTTTCTGTTTTTCTCTTTCTCTCTCTCTGCAGTGACAAAGTTGGCCTCGAGCTCTCGGAGCTCCAAGTCGGAGTCTTCAGCACTGCGGTAATAGCCCATGGCGCCCCCCGTTCTCTCTCTCCGTCTCTCTCTTCTGATTTCCGCGCTTTTCGCAGCTGATGACAGCTGTACAGTTTCTGCCAAAACACTGCTAGACAATATGCCCTGGCTCCCCTCTAACCGATATTGCACACAAGCAGGAGACAGTATAACTCCCCGTTAGGTGCGAGATCACCTTGTTGGTGTATAAATCAATATTTATAGAGCCATAATACTACCTGTAAGGAAAACTAGCAGTGTTATTACCTTCTGCGATACAGTGTTACTCAAAACCCAAGGTTTCCAAACCCTTACACTGACTGGTACAAGATTCCAATCCAGTAATCACGCAGCTACATTATAACTTTATAATTATTTTAACTCAAATGGACCCAATAGACACCCCTGAGGCACTTCAGAGCCATACTACCAGAAAACACAAGTGCTGGTAGGGCTTTATTTCCAAACTGTGTAAGTCAGTAACAGGTACACTTTTTCAAACCCATTGCATTCGCAGCTCTATTGTAACTGTATAAATGAAACAACAAAAAGGGCCCTAATGGACACCCCTGAGGCACCTCAAAACCATACTACCAGAAAACACATGTACAGGTATTGCTCTGTTTCCAAACTGTGTTAGTCACTATCAGGTACACCTTTTTTAAACCCAGTGCTTTCGCAGCTCTATTGTAACTTTATAAATGAAATAACAAGAAGGGACCTAACAGACACCCCTGAGGCACCTCAGAGCTATACTACTAGAAAACACATGTACAGGCATTGCTCTGTTTCCAAACTGTGTTAGTCAGCAACTGGTACATGGTTTCAAATCCAGTGATTTCTGAGCTCTATTGTAACTGTATAGATGAAACAACGAAAGGGGCCCTAATGGACACCCCTGAGGCACCTCAGAGCCATACTACCATAAAACACATGTACAGGTATTGCTCTGTTTCCAAACTGTGATAGTCAGTATCAGGTACACTTTTTCAAACCCACTGGCTTTGCAGTTCTATTGTAACTGTATAAATGAAACAACAAAAAGGGCCCTAATGGACACCCTTGAGGCACCTCAAAACCATACTACCAAAACAAACAAAACAAAAAAACACACACAAGAACAGGTATTCCAGTTTCCAAACTGTGTTAGTCAGTAACAGGTACACTTTTTCAAACCCAGTGATTTCACAGCTCTGAAACAACGAGAAGGGACCTAACAGACACCCCTGAGGCACCTCAGAGTCATACTACCAGAAAACACATGTACAGGTATTGCTCTGTTTCCAAACTGTGTTAGTCAGCAACTGGTACATGGTTTCAAATCCAGTGATTTCTAAGCTATATTGTAACTGTATAGATGAAACAACTAAAGGGGCCCTAATGGACACCCCTGAGGCACCTCAAAACCATACTACCAAAAAAAACAAAAAAAAAAAAACCCCACAAGTACAGGTAATCTAGATTCCAAACTGTGTTAGTCAGTAACAGGTGCACTTTTTCAAACCCAGTGCTTTCGCAGATATATTGTGAAACAACAAAAGGGGCCCTAATAGACACCCCTGAGGCACCTCAGAGCCATACTACCAGAAAACACATGTACAGGTATTGCTCTGTTTCCAAACTGTGTTAGTCAGTATCAGGTCCACTTTTTCAAACCCAGTGGCTTTGCAGATCTATTGTAACTGTATAAATGAAACAACAAAAAGGGCCCTAATGGACACCCCTGAGGCACCTCAAAACCATACTACCAAAAAAAAAAAAAACACACAAGTACAGGTATTCCAGTTTCCAAACAGTGTTAGTCAGTAACAGGTACACTTTTTCAAACCCAGGAATCACGCAGCTCCATTATAACTGTATAATTATTACAACTGAAATGGACCTAACACACACCCCTGAGGCACCTCCGAGCCATACTACCAGAAAAAGCACAAGTACTGGTTCACTAGTTTTCAAACTGTGTCAGTAACTGGTACACTATTTTAAACCCAGTGATTTCGCAGCTCTATTGTAACTGTCATGGACACCCCTGAGGCACCTCAGAGCCATACTACCAAAAAAAAAAAAAAAAAACACACAAGTATATATCATAACTGTATAAATAACATAAACTGGAAGGGACCTAATGGACACCCCTGAGGCACCTCAGAGCCATCATACCAGAAAACCAGTCCTACCTGTGTTGGTTAGATTTCATACAGTGTTACTCAGTGATGCTTATAATGTTTTGAACCCAGTGATTATGTAGCTCACGTGTAACTGCATAAATAATAATGGAAAAGGACCTAATGGACACCCCCAAGGCATCTCAGAGCCGCACAACCAAAAAACGAACCACTCTCTGTGTTTTTTTAATTCAGTACAATGTTACTCAGGGACTCTTAATGTTTTGAACCCAGTGATCACGAAACTTCATTGTAAGTTTATTAATAAAACAATAGAATTGGACCTAATAGAGACCCCTGAGGCACCTCAGAGCCATACTACCAGAAAACTCAAGTACCTGTGTTGTTCTAATTTCACACTGTGTTAAACAGTGACTGTTTGAACCCAGTGATCTTTACATTGTAACGGTGTAAATGATACAACAGAAAGGGACCTATTAAACACCCCCGAGGCACCCCCGGGCCATACCACCTGATTTGTTTTAATTTCATATACTTTTCAGAGACTGTTACAATGTTTTGAGCCCAGTGAGCATGGAGCTTCCTTGTAACTCAATAAATTATACAACAGAATTGGACCTAATGGAGACCCCTGAGGCACCTCAGAGTCATACTACCAGAAAACACAAGTTCCTCTGTTGTTTTAATTTCATACCGTGTTACTCAGTGACTGTTACGATATCTTTAACCCAGTGATCATTCCATTGTAACTGCATAAATAATACAACAGAAAGGGACCTAATGGACACCCCTGAGGCACCTCGCAGCCCTACTACCGGAAAAACAAAACTACCTGTGTTTCTCTGTTTCCCAACAGTGTTACTCAGCGACTTCGGTACACTTGCATGAAACCCATGGAGGCATCTGCACTGTAAACTCTGTTAGCAATAAAACTGAAAAAAGGGCCCAAATGGACACCCCTGAGGAACCTCACTGGTCAGTGCTGCTAAAAAATGACTCGGGGTTATCCAGGTAAGCCTGGCTGGCTCCGGGGTCTGTTCCACGATAAACACACATCTTTTTGCTGTTATTCAGGGGGGACACTCCTCTCCCCAAACCCCTGGATGAACAGACACCCCTTCTTGCACCTCAGAGTCATAACTACCAGAAACCACATGTACAGGTATTGCTCTGTTTCCAAACTGTGTTAGTCAGCAAACTGGTACATGGTTTCAAATCCAGTCATTTCTGAGCTCTATTGTACTAAAAACACATGTGTATAGATGAAACCAAGCAACTGTACATGAAAGGGAGCCTAATGGACACCCCTGATGGCACCCCTCAGGCAGCCATACTACCAAAAAAAAAAAAAAAAACCCCAGAAGTACAGGTAATCTAGTTTCCAAACTGTGTTAGTCAGTAACAGGTACACTTTTTCAAACCCATTGATTTTGCAGCTCTATTGTAACTTTATAAATGAAACAACGAAAGGGGCCCTAATGGACACCCCTGAGGCACCTCAGAGCCATACTACCAGAAAACACATGTACAGCTATTGCTCTGTTTCCAAACTGTGTTAGTCAGTATCAGGTCCACGTTTTCAAACCCAGTGCTTTCGCAGCTCTATTGTAACTTTATAAATGAAACAACAAAAAGGGCCCTAACAGACACCCCTGAGGCACCTCAGAGTCATACTACCATAAAACACATGTACAGGTATTGCTCTGTTTCCAAACTGTGTTTGTCAGCAACTGGTACATGGTTTCAAATCCAGTCATTTCTGAGGTCTATTGTAACTGTATAGATGAAACAACGAAAGGGGCCCTATAGGACACCCCTGAGGCACCTCAACATCATACTGTCAAAAAAAAAAAAAAAAAAACACAAGTACAGGTAATCTAGTTTCCAAACTGTGTTAGTCAGTAACAGGTACACTTTTCAAACCTAGTGCTTTCGCAGATATATTGTGAAACAACAAAAGGGGCCCTAATAGACACCCCTGAGGCACCTCAGAGCCATACTACCAGAAAACACATGTACAGGTATTGCTCTGTTTCCAAACTGTGTTAGTCAGTATCAGGTCCACTTTTTCAAACCCAGTGGTTTTGCAGATCTATTGTAACTGTATAAATGAAACAACAAAAAGGGCCCTAATGGACACCCCTGAGGCACCTCAACACCATACTGTCAAAAAAAAAACCCACACAAGTACAGGTATTCCAGTTTCCAAACAGTGTTAGTCAGTAACAGGTACACTTTTTCAAACCCAGGAATCACGCAGCTCCATTATAACTGTATAATTATTACAACTGAAATGGACCTAACACACACCCCTGAGGCACCTCCGAGCCATACTACCAGAAAAAGCACAAGTACTGGTTCACTAGTTTTCAAACTGTGTCAGTAACTGGTACACTATTTTAAACCCAGTGATTTCGCAGCTCTATTGTACCTGTCATGGACACCCCTGAGGCACCTCAGAGCCATACTACCAAAAAAAAAAAAAAAAACCACACAAGTATATATCATAACTGTATAAATAACATAAACTGGAAAGGGACCTAATGGACACCCCTGAGGCACCTCAGAGCCATCATACCAGAAAACCAGTCCTACCTGTGTCGGTTAGATTTCATACAGTGTTACTCAGTGATGCTTATAATGTTTTGAACCCAGTGATTATGCAGCTCACGTGTAACTGCATAAATAATAATGGAAAAGGACCTAATGGACACCCCCAAGGCATCTCAGAGCCACACAACCAAAAAACGAACCACTCTCTGTGTTTTTTTAATTCAGTACAATGTTACTCAGGGACTCTTAATGTTTTGAACCCAGTGATCACGAAACTTCATTGTAAGTTTATTAATAAAACAATAGAATTGGACCTAATAGAGACCCCTGAGGCACCTCAGAGCCATACTACCAGAAAACTCAAGTACCTGTGTTGTTCTAATTTCACACTGTGTTAAACAGTGACTGTTTGAACCCAGTGATCTTTACATTGTAACGGTGTAAATGATACAACAGAAAGGGACCTATTAAACACCCCCGAGGCACCCCCGGGCCATGCCACCTGATTTGTTTTAATTTCATATACTTTTCAGAGACTGTTACAATGTTTTGAGCCCAGTGAGCATGGAGCTTCCTTGTAACTCAATAAATTATACAACAGAATTGGACCTAATGGAGACCCCTGAGGCACCTCAGAGTCATACTACCAGAAAACACAAGTTCCTCTGTTGTTTTAATTTCATACCGTGTTACTCAGTGACTGTTACAATATCTTTAACCCAGTGATCATTCCATTGTAACTGTATAAATAATACAACAGAAAGGGACCTAATGGACACCCCTGAGGCACCTCGCAGCCCTACTACCGGAAAAACACAACTACCTGTGTTGCTCTGTTCCCATACAGCGTTACTCAGCGACTTCGGACAATGCATGAACCCATGGAGGCATCTGCACTGTAACTCTGTTAGCAATAAAACTGAAAGGGGCCCAACAGACACCCCTGAGGAACCTCACTGGTCAGTGCTGCTAAAAAATGACTCGGGGTTATCCGCACAAGCCTGGCTGGCTCCGGGGTCTGTTCCACGATCAAACACACATCTGTTGCTGTTATTCGGGGGGACACTCCTCTCCCCAAACCCCTGGATTCCAATTAGACCCCTCTCTCTGTCTCTGGACATATGCCAGGAAGCCTGTAGAGAATGTGGCAGCACCATGGAAGGGAAGCTAAAGAGGAAAGGGAGACGATTAGGGGAGAAGGAGTCAAAAGGAGGAAGCCTTGCTGGATAACTGCTGGCTCTGTGAAGAAGGAGCATGGCTAGTTTAAAATTCGGCCGCAGCTGTGATCACATTTTCCCCGTTAAACAGCAGCCCCGTGGGTCGGGGGGGCTCAGGCTCGGCGATTATTATCACAGAGCTTCACTGGTTAGCATGCACAGAGGTGCAATGGCGAGATGAATAAATAATGTAGGCTGACAGACAGGAGGTGGATCTCAAACAGGGCAGGACTCAGGCTAAGAGGAATTGACGTGCTGTCCAGTGGCATGGACTGAGGAGAGTCCAACTGCGATCCTTTTGATCTATTGTGGCCTGTTCATGTGAGCTGGTTGAAGCTAAACAAGGACACCAGCGGTTCGAGAATCAACCCTCCTTGCAGGGAAAAGAATAATTCCTCTTCATTTGCTTGATTAAATTGAGGGCAATGAACGAGCAACAGGAGGCAATAACAGCTAGCAGTTCTTGTTTAGGACAAAGTGAACATTCATAATCATTTACGGCAAATGTATCATGATTATCATCATTATTAGCCTTGTTAAGTGACAGAAGGTGCTGGTGAGCAAGTGTGGCTTTGGGACATATGGGCTGATTTACACTGCTCTGATGCAACCACCACATACGGTGCTGTGCAGAAGTCGGAGACCACCCGTCATTTCTTTCGGTTCCGATCGAAACCGCTACTGAGTTCAAGTCTTTGGTTATTTGGGAGATAGATTTGAGGTAATGCGATCACCTGGTTCCATGAGGAGAGAGTTAGGACAAATGTGACTGGTTCTAAAGGGGTGGCTGGTGCCTCTCATGCTATCTGAGGGTCAATGTCTTTGGTGTGGGGTGGGAGATTTCATTTTAGGTAGAGTTTTTTCACTGCTAGGTAACCCCTCTGAGGAGAGAGAATTAGGACCAAATGTGACTAAGTGTACTAAAGGGAGTGGCTCAACCCCCTCATTTAAATCTAGGTTCAGGGTTACCCACCATGCCACTGGCTTTACTGTGGGGTGGTGGTTTTCATCATTACCAGGAGAGTTTTGCTCACTGCTAGGAACCCAACCCCTCTGACATGGAACTCACTGAAAGAATTAGAACCAGAACATCTTGCTAAGTGTACTAATAGACGGAGGTATTCAGCCCCCACATTTAACCCACCCGTGCAGTGCAACACACACACACACACACTAGTAAACACACACTAAGGGGCAAGAAGCACATGTGCCTAAGGGGCAGTAAGCACATGTGTCTGGAGCAGTAGGTAGCACTATCTACAGCGCCTGGGAGCAGTTGGGGTTAGATACCTTGCTCAAGGGCACTTCAGTCGTGTCCTTTCGGTTCAGGGAATCGAACAAGCGACCCACTGGTCACAAGGCTGGTACCCAACCTCCAGTAAAACACACACACACTAGTGAACACACACTAAGGGGCAGTAAGCACATGTGTCTGGAGCAGTAGGTAGCACTATCTACAGCGCCTGGGAGCAGTTGGTATTAGATACCTTGCTCAAGGGCACTTCAGTCGTGTTCTTTCAGTTCAGGGAATCGAACAAACAACCCACTGGTCACAAGGCTGGTACCCAACCTCCAGTAAAACACATCAAACAAGCGACCCACTGGTCACAAGGCTGGTACCCGACCTCCAGTTAAACACACACACACACACACACACTAGTGAACACACACTAAGGGGCAGTAAGCACATGTGTCTGGAGCAGTAGGTAGCACTATCTACAGCGCCTGGGAGCAGTTGGTATTAGATACCTTGCTCAAGGGCACTTCAGTTGTGTTCTTTTGGTTCAGGGAATCGAACAAACAACCCACTGGTCACAAGGCTGGTACCCAACCTCCAGTAAAACACACACACACTAGTGAACACACACTAAGGGGCAGTAAGCACATGTGTCTGGAGCAGTAGGTAGCACTATCTACAGCGCCTGGGAGAACTTGGGGATAGGTACTTTGCCCAAGGGCACTTCAGTCGTGTCCTTTCCAGTTAAACATACACACACACATGCACACACTAGTGAACACACACTAAGGGGCAAGAAGCACATGTGTCTGGAGCAATTCACTAGTCACAGAGCAGTGGTTAGATACCTTGCTAACACTCCTTCAGTAGGGTATCGACAAGCGACACACAAGCACACACACACACACTAGTGAACACACACTAAGGGGCAGTAAGCGCATGTGCCTGGAGCAGTAGGTTGCACTATGTACAGTGCCTGGGAGCAGTTGGGGTTAGGTACTTTGCCCAAGGGCACTTCAGTCGTCTTTCAGTTCAGGGAATCGAACAAGCAACTCGGCTAGTTCCCTAACCTCCAGTGAAACACACACACACACACACACACACATACACATACACACACACACACACACACACACACACTAGTGAACACACACTAAGGGGCAGTAAGCACATGTGCCTGGAGCAGTGGGTAGCCCTATCCACGGCACCCCGTAGCAGTTGGGGATAGGTGCTTTGCCCAAGGGCACTTCAGTCGTGTCCTTTCGGTTGAGAGAATCGAACCAGTGACCCACCAGTCCCAAGACTGGCTCCCTAACCTCCAGCCCACAAGTGTCCCAAGAATGGGTAGACCCCCAAAACTGGATCCACCATATCAACAGTACTTAAAGCTTTCTGCTGAACCAACGTCTAAGACTTTGAAACCTGGTCTGTACAGTACTGTGCCTCGCACACTGGCTCTTTCCCCCCACAGAGGAAGTAAAGGGGACCACACGTACACGTGCAACACATGCACTAACACACAGACAGCAGGAGGAAAAGCAGACACGCTTTCTGCCCCAGGTCACACTCCTCTACAAGTGTAAAAGTTAAAAGAGGAAATCCCTAATGCTTCCGAGACGCCTGTGTGTTTAGGCTGAGACTAATGGCCGATGTATAAAGACACACATCCGAGGCAGAAAGAACGTTATGGTCCAACCTGCCTGCCAGCGGACTGCAACAGTGCAGTCCAATTTCCCTGAATCTCTTTCTGTTCACGCCGCACTGTGTGCTTTATAAGGCTGCTTATGCAAGTCTGAGTGCAAAGAGTCAGCAAGATGGAGAGGTAAATGACTGTATGAGTGCTGGGTAGAGTGGAGGAATGCGATGCATGGCTGTGTGAGTGGTCTGAAGTCAACCCTGTTACACACTGAACAACTTCCTGAATAATAGTAACAGCATAATGCGCCCTAAAACTGACATGCAAGCGGTAAATCGGTATTTGAAGCTATTACACTCTAACGTGTGGGTCCACACGTCAGCTCTCAACCCTCATAGCTGCTTAAGCGCACAGTTTTGATGACCAGGGACATTTTTCCCGGTTCCAAAAAGTCTTAGTCCACTCCTATAGCGTATAGGAAAGTCTCCCACAAGGCATCGGGTCAGGGAAGTCCAACTTCTGCCAGGAAATAAAAGCTGTTCACTTCACTGGAACTGAACCTGAACTCCAGATCTGACTTTAGGTTAATGAGCATCAGAGGCCCGCTGCCATCAGGCACCAATTACAGAGCTTGGCTTGTAAGATACATTGGAGACAGTGGATACATTAAGGCTGGTTTATGGATGGATGGATGGATGGATGGATGGATGGATGGATAAATGGATGGATGGATGGATGGACGGATAGATAGATAGACAGACAGACAGACAGACAGACAGACAGACAGACAGACAGATAGATAGATAGATAGATAGATAGATAGATAGATAGATAGATAGATAGATAGATAGACAGAGAAAGACAGATAGATAGACAGACAGACAGACAGAAAGACAGACAGACAGATATATAGATAGATAGATAGATAGATAGATAGATAGATAGATAGAGCAGACAGATGCACGATTCAGGACTACATGCACTTAACGCCATGTCAACACCACCAAATGTCGCCAACGTCTGGTGGCCTGGTGTCACTCCATCTCCACCCCTACCGCACCATCTGCAGGAACTGTGTGAGGATATTCAAGCTGCATGGAATGGATTATCACAGGACACCGTTAGGAACCTCTACAACTCCATGCTGAGACGTCTGGTATGTTGGGTTAGCAAACATGGCGGCCCAACGCCATACTGGGAGACAGACTTCTGTGTGTGTAGCTCAATAAATATTCCTCATATGAGTCTAAAGTGATCATCAGTTATTGATCTTGATAGACCTTTATCCTCCGACCCAACAGCACTGCTGGTTTCCTGGACACGGACCAGTAAACCAGATGCTAGAACTGAAAGGGTTAAAGCGTCTACAGGTTACTGAGTGTAGGTGTTTGTGGCCTGTTCTGTCAGTAAGTTATTTATGTGTGTGTGTGTATGTGTGTGTCGCAGTGGCTCAGTCCTGGTCCTGATCCCGTGCTCGTCTGAAAGCCTCTCTGGACTGAGCCAGATAAGCAAGTAATTCATCACAGAGCCGAAGCTGAGCCTTATCGGCCCTTCACAAGGATCGGGCTTCAACCTGCCAGCGCCACGCTTGCGGAAAACTGACCGGCGCACAGCATCCCACGGCATCCCACCCCCCCCACCAACTGCACCATATACCCCGTTGCTCTCAATTACCATGACAACATTAGACCAATCCAGGCAGGCGATGCTGGAGCAGATGTATTTCAGCCCGTTTGAGGCCGTGTCATTTTCGCCTTCGTTTCCTCACTATGTTAGAGCCGCGGGGGGCAGAGACGCGTGATAGCCTCGGAACAGCATCAGGATTCATGCTAAGATGACAAGCTGTTTATAACACCATTGTGACTGAATGCGGCCATTTGTGTTGTTCCGAAGCGCTAGAATGTGCTAGAACAGTTGGAGGACAAAAAGGAAAATGAGAGCTTGGCTTGTAAGCTACATTGGAGACAGTGGACACATTAAGGCTGGTTTATAGATAGATAGATAGATAGATAGATAGATAGATAGATAGATAGATAGATAGATAGATAGATAGATAGATGACCCCCCAGGACCACCACAGAGCAGGTATTATGGGAGAGAGACAGACAGACAGACAGACAGACAGATAGATAGATAGATAGATAGATAGATAGATAGATAGATAGATAGATAGATAGATAGATAGATAGAGGACACCCCCACCCCCCCAGGACCACCACAGAGCAGGTATTATAGGAGAGAGACAGACAGACAGACAGAAAGACAGATAGATAGATAGATAGATAGATAGATAGATAGATAGATAGATAGATAGATAGAGGACCCCCCAGGACCACCACAGAGCAGGTATTATGGGAGAGAGAAAGACAGACAGACAGACAGATAGATAGACAGACAGACAGATAGATAGATAGATAGATAGATAGATAGATAGATAGATAGATAGATAGATAGATAGATAGATAGATAGATGACCCCCCCCCCCCAGGACCACCACAGAGCAGGTATTATGGGAGAGCGACAAACAGACAGACAGACAGACAGACAGACAGACAGACAGACAGATAGATAGATAGATAGATAGATAGATAGATAGATAGATAGATAGATAGATAGATAGATAGAG
This sequence comes from Prochilodus magdalenae, assembly GCA_024036415.1. NCBI lineage: Eukaryota > Metazoa > Chordata > Actinopteri > Characiformes > Prochilodontidae > Prochilodus > Prochilodus magdalenae. The sequence continues at coordinate 37,032 of JAMWET010004106.1, read as the reverse complement.
GAGCCCCCCCCAGGACCACCACAGAGCAGGTATTATGGGAGAGAGACAGACAGACAGACAGACAGACAGACAGATAGGTAGATAGATAGATAGATAGATAGATAGATAGATAGATAGATAGATAGATAGATAGATAGATAGATAGATAGATAGATAGATAGATAGATAGATAGATAGATAGAGGACCCCCGCCCCCCCCCGTCTGAGAGAGACAGACAGAAAAGCTACAGAGAAGGTGTGGATGTGTATGTGTAGGTGGCAATGGTTGGAGTTAAGTGTGATTGGACCGTCACGCTGTGGCTCGTTAGAGGCTGAACCTGCTGAGGTGTTGCCTGGCAGAGTCAATCAGAGAGTGCTGAACTCTGCAGCTCAGCGGGAGGGCGGGGCCTGTACCCAGCAGGCGGTGCTAAACCCCGGGGGGGAGGGGGCCAGCAGGACGTCCACCGCATACACCCACTGCTCTGCCAATCACTCACTCGACAGTTCCCTCACATGGTCCTCGCTCGCCCACACCGACAGCACACTCTTTCCACCCCACAGCCGGAGGAGGCTGTCGCAAATGTCTGGCCTATGGGGGGGCTCCTCACAACACACGAGCGAACCCTCAAAAGGCTGGAAAACTCAGAGGGAACCTCTCCCGGCCAAAGCAGACACGTGCGCGAGCGCAGGAAATAGCGCCCGTCTGATCTAAAGGGCAAATATACAAGTCATTGACATTTGCTAGAAATAGCAGGCTATTCATTGATGGTGGCATTGATGAGTTCTATTTGAGTGGTGCTATTTCAGAGCCTCTCCATCAGGCGGGGCAGCAGGGAGGAAATGCCCTCGGTGTAGCACAGTGGCAATTGAGCCTCAAATTGAGCAGTGCCCGGACAGCTTCGGCCTCATTTGGTCAAGGCATGTCAAATTTGGCTCTATGGAGATTAGGGTATCCCTCTTCTCCCATATACTGCCGTCTCGCGACTCATGCCACGAGTCAGCTGCAGGGGTATAAAGCCACCGGAAGCCCCATTTGAGGTAGTGTTTTAGCTTCAACAGATGACCAACCATATTTAGGATATGGAATAAATTATACAATAAATAAAATAAAATACTTTTCTAGACAGCCCTAAAATGCAGTTGTGACTTGTTTTGGTTTAATTTTAATATTAAAAATTAAAATAAAATTATTTTTTTATTTTTTTATTTATTTATTTATTTATTGTTTCATGTATTTATTAAATTCTTTTTATCCTATTTTTTTATTTATGTATTTATTTTTTATGTATTTATTTTATTTTATTTTTTATGTATTTATTTTATTTTATTTTATTTTATTTTATTTTATTTTATTTTATTTCATTTTATATTATTTTATTTTATTGGAAACCAAAAAGCACCAGACGAGATATTTCTACTAACACTTTTTCAGGCATATTATAAAAGCCAACTTAATATTGTGGCCCAGCCGGGGGAGGACTCGAGCACACTGACCGGGAAAACCTAGACGAGACCTAAAGACACACACACAAACCGGCCAGTGCGAGTCACCACGTTGCTTTATTGACACGTTGCACCAAATAACCCAAAGCAGAACAGAAACAAGGCTTACTCAGCCTTCTTCTTTCACCCTCAGGTTCACTCACTCGTTTGGCATGTGTGTGGCATGTAGGCCAGACATCCCTCGTCCCACTCTCTCAGTCCAGTGTGTGGCCACACGTCCTCCCTCCCCACACTGGAGAGAGGGTCAGTTTATAAGGACATGGACACACCTGTACGTGATCAGTAGGAAGCGTGTGCCCAGCTCTGGAGGGAAAAGGAAGGAACTCCACCCCTCCACCACCATCATATTCATTTTGGAAAGAGAAGAGAGAGAGGACAAATGAATCCCTCTATCCCCTTACACTCCACATGTGCGTAGGCATGTTCGTATGCATTCACATATATATTCACTCATCTATTGTAAAAACAAAAACAGGAAATGAGCCATATGTGCCTTGTTTGAAGCCCCGCCCCCCTCCTAGACGGTGCACACAGCCAATAAGCCATAACTGACCATCCTCAATTCACAGGTGCACCTTCACACGCATTACTTCCAACGGCAGACGTCTGCGGTGGCGCACTCGGTTTACTGACGTACTGAGCCCAGGAGCTCAGCGACGCAGGAAACAGAGCAGACGTGCAGGGTCATACAAAGGTCAATGTTTTCACCTTGCAGCCAACTCAAACTCAGCTTTCGCCCATGTTCATGAAACTACCAGATACACCAACAACTCTACACTACACTACTGCCCCGTTACCAGGTGGAAGTTCGACAATCCTTTCCACCATGTGCACGACACCTGCACACGTCTGTAGATGCGCAGAAGTGCGCAGAAGACCAACCCCCTCTGTCTTGGACATAAACAAATGGCACTGGTGTTTAGCATGCTCGTGTAGCGTGATTAATGGGATGTTCCGCTAATAAGCACTGGTTCACTTCCATCTGACAAGCCGCACGCCTGAAAACACACGGCCTTAACACACATCTGCAGCCCGCTTCCAGACGGGGGGCTGAGGATGCCACAGCGCCGCAACTTGGGGGGAGATCAAAGGCGGCGATGACAGAAGGAAAAAAACATGGAACTAAATTCGACTCTTGCGGGGAGGTGGTGTTAGCGTACCGTGGCTGGGGCTGGACCTCCTGTTCTGGGGGCCAAGCGAAAGAGGAGGAGAGAACAGAGGCTCCGGATGAGCCCGGAATAATCCAGCAGGCTCCAAATGACAAGATTCCGGATCCCAGGGTAACTGTGACTCAGAGGACATTCGAAAAAAAGCCTGTCCTGGCTTTACTCTCTCTCACTCTCTTTTACCTTATCTCTCTCTCTCTCTCTCTCTCTCTATCTGTGTCTTTGGGCTTCTCTCTCTCCCTTTCTCCGTTTGTCGGGGTGGGTGATTAGCTGTCAGTTGCTCCGTAAAGAAAGATAACCCCCCCCACCACATACACATACACACACACACACACACACACACACAGACTAACCCTGAGGGAGAGGGGACACACACTCACACGTGTGACTTACCATTCTCAGAAACTGGAGACGAGCGCTCTGACTGATTTTGACGCCAGCTAACTACCTAGTCAGCAAGAAAGCTGTCCCAGACCAAGCGCCACTACACTGACTAACTACCTAATTAGCGAGAAAGCTGCTACACCAAGAGGCACTAACAGCCTAGTTACCAGAAAAGCTGTGCCAGAGCAAGCAGCACTACGCCAGCTAACTACCTAGTTACCAGTAAAGCTGTGCCAGAGCAAACCGCACTACATTAGCTAACTACCTGGTTACCAAGAAAGCTGTGCCAGAGCGATCGGCACTACGCCAGCTAACTACCCAGTTACCAGAAAAGCTGTGCCAGAGCAAGCAGCACTACGCCAGCTAACTACCTAATTACCAAGAAAGATGTGCCAGAGCAAACCGCAACTATGCCAGCTAACTACCTAGTCAGCGACGAAAGCTGTGCCAGAGCATTCGGCACTACGCCAGCTAACTACCTAGTTACCAGAAAAGCTGTGCCAGAGCAAACCACACTACACCAGCTAAACTACCAACCTAGTTGTGCCACAAGAACTAAGCTTACAGTTCCCAGAGCAAGCAGCACTACGCCAGCTAACTACCTAGTTACCAAGAAAGCTGTGCCAGAGCAATCGGCACACCAGCTAACTACCTAGTTACCAAGAAAGCTGTGCCAGAGCAATCGGCACTACACCAGCTAACTACCTAGTTACCAGAAAAGCTGTGCCAGAGCAAACCACACTACACCAGCTAACTACCTAGTTACCAGAAAAGCTACACCAGAGCAAGCAGCACTACGCCAGCTAACTACCTAGTTACCAAGAAAGCTGTGCCAGAGCAAGCGGCACTACGCCAGCTAACTACCTAGTTACCAAGAAAGCTGTGCCAGAGCAATCGGCACTACGCCAGCTAACTACCTAGTTACCAAGAAAGCTGTGCCAGAGCAATCGGCACTACACTAACTAACTACCTAGTTACCAGAAAAGCTGTGCCAGAGCAATCAGCACTACGCCAGCTAACTACCTAGTCAGTGAGAAGCAGCCTGTACATTTCCTGTCCTGTATGACAGGTGACATGATATGTGTTCTTGAAATCTGACCCTTCAGACTAAGCCCTGGAACGCCACGTGCATCCCTATCAGGAAGACTGATAAACCCAGCGGGATCATTTCCCCCACCTCGGTGAATATTAAGGCCTGAGGCCCGGTGACATGATGAAAGTCCCTGTATCTGTTATCGGCCATGAGATCTAGCAGCGGTGCTCATGTGCAGCGAGCGGGGCGGGCGGAAAGGTTAAAGTTTTCCCGCCCGTTTTAAGGTGTATTTGCTCAGACCAAAGCCGAACATTTACCGCACATCTCCGCCGCTGCGCTGCTGGAGACTGCCTTTCTTTCTGGCAGACGTGAAGAGAATTCCCCCATTCAAAGGTACATATTGAAGTGAGGTGTGTGTGTGTGTGTGTGTGTGTGTGTGTGTGTGTGTGTGTGTGTGTGTGAGAGCGTGTACATCCTCACATCTCGCCCACTTTCATTACACTCCGCTTTCACATGGCCTCCTTTCAAAGAGAGCAAAAAAAGCACTTTCCATGTTCTGAAGTTTCTGCAGATTAATCTGAAACATTAATCAGATGGCTCATGCAGAGAAAGAGAGAGAGAGAGAGAGAGAGAGAGAGAGAGAGAGGAAGAAGCCTGAAAAAGGCACGCTGAATGAAAGAAAGACAGAGCGGATTGATGGCATAGCTGCTAATGTTAGCTGTGATCTCGTAGAGGATCCCCAGAGGAAAGTTTGGAGGCCCTGAAATCTCGATGGGCGTGAGACAGACACGTTATGGTCTGTGTAAAGCAGTCCTGTTTTCCGACTTCCAGTCCTCCAACCTGGACCGAAGCCTATTAGTCCACTTCACGGGATTTAAATGTTCACTCGCCAACAACGTTACATGTGCCATAGGTTCACGTGTGTGTCAAAAGGAATGACTTTTGTTTGGTTGACTTTTTACTATTCTTTACATTCTTTTTTAACTTTCTTCTTGACTGTTTTCCTTCCTATTCTAACTCTACTCTTTGTTAATACTCCTTATCTGTTTTCTGTTACTACTTTTACTTCTTTTACTACTAACTTACTGTTCTTTGACTTCTTGTTTATTGAACTTTGTACTTACTTTTTTATTTTCATGACTGTCTTTTTTTTTCTTTCTTTTACTTACTAAGGTTTACTCTCGGGACTCTACTCTTAATACTTTCCTGCTTTGTTCTTACCTTGACTACGTTCTTATTTTGAATACTCACTCGGCTATTTCTACTGTTTGCTATTCTACTTGCTCTAACTGTAAACCTACTTTATGTTCTCACTCTCTGTTTTCTACTCTAATATTGTTCTTTCTTTTTCTACTTTCTTCTACTCTTGCTCTTATACTGACTGTTATACTCTCTGACTTACTCTTGCTTTCTAACTATTCTTTTGTACTTACTACTACTTCTTACTGTCTACTATCTTTTACTCTGTTTTTCTCTTTCTTTTAATGTCTATACTTTATCTACTTTGCTTCTCTTTTTTTTTTTTTTCTTGCTTTACTCTTACTTCTCTTGCTTTCTCTTTACTTACTTCTAACTTACCTACTTCCTTTTGACTTACTTCATTCTTTGGTCTAACTTACTGCTTTCTACCTTTTTTTTTTCTCTTCTCTTTTTTATTACTTCTGTAACTACTTCTACTTTGTTCTCTTCTTTCTTTGTACTATGTTGTACTATCAATCTTTATTTTCTATCTTATGCGTGTTCTGTTTTTCTCTTTTCCTTTTTTTTTTACTAACTTTATCTATATATTTTTTACTACTGTACTTCTTTCCTTACTCTGTCATTTTTTTATGCTCTTTCTACTACTTTACTCTCTACTATGACTACTTTAATTGTACTTTTACTTAACATTGTCTCACTTCTACTCTGGTCTCTATTGTTTCTCTCTTGCTAATAACTTCTTTTTTCTTTTACTCTCCCTTGCTTTATCTACTAGCTACTTGCGTACTACTTTTATTTTTGGTGAACTAATTACTTACTCTTACTTTTCTCTTCCTTATTCTTAGCGCTTTTTATTGACTCATTTCTCTTTTCTTTTATGTTCTTGGTTTTCTACTTCTTTCTTTACTACTTTTTTTTACTTACTTTCTTTTTTGTTACTGACTTACTTACTTCTTCTCTCTTTGCTTACACTTCTTTTTACTATTTTACTCTTCTACGGTTCTATTCTCTCCTAGGTTGTACGTTGTATCTCTATGTGCTCTCTTAGTTTTTCTTCTATACCTTGCCTGTTTAACTCTCCTTTTTTTTCCGTCTACTTTCTTCTCTTGACTCTTAGTTTTCTTTTTACATTACTCTTTACTACTTGACTTCTTTTTTTATACTTTCTTTTTACTTTTATTATCTCTAAGTTTTTCCTTTACTGTCTACTATACTTTGTTTTTATATTATTTTTTTACTTTTCTTTACCTACTCTTTGTTTCTTTACTTCTTTCTTCTTACTCTACTTTATTACTTTTTTACTTCTTTCTTCTGCTTTTTTTTTCCCTTTTTTCTCTCTTTTCTACTTTTTACTTAGTTTTTTTGTTTTCTTGCTACTTACTATTTTTTTCTTGTGTTTTGTTTTTATCTCTTGTACTGTCTATTCTTTTCTTTTGTTTTGACTGGACTTACTGTTGTTTGTCTTTTTTGTTTTGATTTCTTTACTTACTGTTGACTCTCTCTTTTTTCTTACTTCTTTTAACTCTTCCTTTTTTTTACTGTACTAGTTATTAACTTTTTACTGCTCTCTTCGTCGTTCTCTTTTTTTTTTTCACTTTTTCTTTTGTTTTCTATCTTACTATTGACTTTTTTTTGTGACTATTTCGCGTCTCTAATACTTCTCTTTTAACATATTCTTACTTACTACTTTTTTTTACTACTTACTGCTCTCTGCTCCTGATACTCTTATCTCTTTTTTTTTCTTATACTCTGCTTTACTTATCCTCCCCCCTCCTGTTGAACTGTTTATTTTTTTATTCTTTAATTACTACTTACTTCTCACTGTACTTACTTGCTTTCTCTCTATGTCTACTACTTACTTCTTCTTTATTTTTACTGTACTCTTACTTAACATTTGACTTTTACTTACTCTTTATCTGCGTCTTTTTTTTCTCTTACTCTTGGCTCTTGTTGATGTTTCTATACCTACCTACTTTTTTTCTTTTTTTTCTGTACTTCTACTTGACTCTTCTAACTACTGTTACTTATTATTTTCTATACTTTGACTTTAATTGTTTACTAACTTACACTTGGACTTCTCTTTATCTCTTTTTTTCCTTACTCTGCTGTTACTTCCTCTTTTGTTTTTTTTTTTTCTTACTTTTACACTTTATTACTACGCCAACTTAACTTTTACTTTTTTCTTTCTGATTGTGCTTCTTAGGTTACCTCTTCACTACTGTGTACAATTATCTCTCTTTTTTTTTACGTTTTTTTTTACTTTACTTTTTTGCATTGCATTGGTTTAACAAGGTCATGTGACATTAATCACAGTTAGGCCCTCCTGATCCATCCTACCCCATTCGTTAAGTAAAGAAATCATTTAGTATTAATGCTCAATACCTCGTTTCTTATTTTATTTTATTTTATTTTATTTTATTTTATTTTTTATTTTATTTTATTTTATTTTATTTTATTTTATTTTATTTTATTTTATTTTATTTTATTTATTATTTTTTATTTTATTTTATTTTATTTTATTTATTATTTTTTATTTATTTATTTGTTTGTTTGTTTGTTTGTTTGTTTGTTTGTTTGTTTATTTATTTATTTTATTTTATTTTATTTTATTTTATTTTATTAAAAGAAGCTTAAAAGTATCAGAGGAGACATTTCTACTAACACCTTTTCCGGCAAATATTAAACGCCAAATTAATATTGTGGCCTGGCCGAGGGAGGGGCCAAGCACACTGACCGGGAAAACCTAGCCAAGACCCAAAAACATCACGCTGCTTAATTTACACGTTGTACCAAATAACCCAAAACACAACAGAAACGAGGCTTACTCAGCCATCAGATTCGATTATCCATTTGCATAAACAAGGAGAAATGTACGTTTCTAAAACTAGAATTTAAATAAAGATAAAGAAAAAAATAATACTCCTAACAACCACCTGGAAGACCTGGTAGACCTTCTACAAAAGGTCGTTTGGACTGGGGAATTTTGCAGACTGGTCTTTAGCAGTGCACTGTGCATATGGACACTGACGTGTAGGCAGCTCTATCACAAAGAGAGGAACTGCCTGTTGTGCCATCTCCGGACTCTCCAGCACTGACCGGCGTGCGTGTTTGTGTGAGATACAGGCAGTGTGTGTAGTCTAAGCCAATGTTAACAAAGCTCACAGGCAGATCCTATGACAAACATGTTAGCGCCGCCGTTACAGCACTGGCCCATGGCTTTTTATTTAGACAGGAGCTCCGGCGGAGTGGACACGGGCTTAGGAGAACTCCCTCAGAGAGGAGGAGGAGGAGGAGGAGTGGGAACGAGGAAGAGAGAGGATATTTCAGTAATGTGCACCGCAAACACTCGGAGAGAAAAATCCAGCCTGAATATATAATAATAATTATTATTTTAAAGATGTTTGTACTGATATTGTATGATTAATTATTTATTACTTATTTCTATGGAACATATTTAATTTAATTGGCAAATAATTCTATTTTTTTAAAGACATAATGCTCTAACGAGACATTTTCACCATAATGGATTCGGATCCCAGAATATTACCTCTCACAGTGCAGCGTTAGGATAGTACTATATGTACCCTCATCTATAGCATAGCGGGTGTGTAGGAACAGGAGGTGTGGGGTAGCAGTGCTGTTGGGAAGGAATATAACGGTTGCCAGGAACAACAAACGATGATACATTTAAACTGACATGGGGAATATTTATTGAGCTACACCTACAGAAGTCTATCTCTCGGTATGGTGTTGGGCCACCATGTCTGCTAACTCAACATGCCAGACCTCCTAGCATGGAGCTGTAGAGGTTCCTAATGGTGTCCTGTGATAACCCATCCCATGCAGCTTGACCATTCTCACTCAGTTCCTGCAGAGTGTGCCGTAGGGGTGGAGGTGGCACGACACCATTGTTAAGGTCAGTTGTCGTGGCAGCCCTTGTGCATGTAGTCCTGCGTCATGCAGCCGTCTGCCAAGGGTGCTGGAACTAACAGGATGACTCATGGAGGGCTGCTTGCTCAATGTCCACAATCTTGTCAGTTGGGTCAGTCAGGTACAGCGATAAGCCCGTCCTTAGTCACATGTGCGGCTGAGCATGAAACTTGAATCATTGGCATGTCTCACAATGTCAAACCTCCCCACCAAGTTTTATTCCAGTGGGTTGATTCTTTCTGGGTTATGAGGAACTGGGGGTCTTTGGCAGTCTGAGCCCACTAATAAAGCCCCCTTACTGCCTCAACCTCATCAAAACTCTGTGGAGTCATTATGCTGGCCAAAGCTGCTTCATCCACCCTCAGCGAACTCATTGGTCATCTTGACTAATCATAGAGACAGCACAGGTCTGCCTCAGGGTGGCGCTGTAGTAAATTGGTTTGCCCAGTTGGTCCTTCATAACCTCATATCCATGACTATGGCTGGGCAACCTCCTGAAAGACTTCCCAGTGAACTGCTCAGAGCTAGAGAGACTAGAAAGTAGGGGAGGAGCTGTGTAAGGTCTCAGCTAATGTATGGAAGACACTGAATTAGTAGGCCAACATGGGACCCCCGGAAACACTAGGGGGTATTTCGTACACTGGTCGACAGCTGCATTCGGAATAGGTGTGAACTTTGAGAGGGGGTGAACATGAATGAACGTAAGTGAAACCAGGGGTATGGTTCAGGCTTACACTATACACAACAACAGAGGCAGGCAGAGTGGAGGAGGTGAGATGGTGAAAGGTCACCAGAAGGTCTTTGGAGAAGTTGTGTGAGGAGGATGGATGCTCTTCTCTGTATACAGTACTGTATATAATCGCTGTCCAAAGAAAAACACGTATCTCCATTTTTGTTGATTTTTACTTTTATGCCTCATTTGATCACATGAGCTGCTCTTTACACCGTGTGGAAATTTCATGAAGGAGCGATCAACAGAAACGGCCCAAAACTGCTTGGAAAGATGTCTGGTTCCATTGACTTCCATTCAAACTAAATGAGGTTTTTGGCCTCTCCTGTAAAGTTGACATTCTGGAGATACCTGTTTTCCCTTGGACAGCGACATATTCACCACTTTATCCCAGCACACCATTTACTGTAGATGGGGGTCCGGTTCCGGTTTCAAACTTATCAGTACCAGTGAGACTGGGTTTAGAAAAAGCCACATGGATCAGGTGCAGGTTTCCATTTTCCGCCCACTTATTGACTGAACGACTGATTGATTTTTGTTTTGCTTTGACCATATGTGAGTGTATCCGAGTTTGAGGGAGAGACACACGGACAGAAGTTAAAAACCCTGCGCCTCGGTGAATGCAACAGAATGATAAATCAAGCCCCAAAGCCTGTAATTCACAAACAGAAACAGAGCGCAGAGTACAAACAGAATACTTCCACTAATTAACTTTAATCAATTTACTGCGAATAGCCATTATGACTGGAAACCCTTGAAAAATGCATGCTCATTAGAAGCAGGCCCGCTAAAAGCAGACGGCATAATCACATTACTCTGGCCTTGGACTCCTAAAATTATACAACAGGCGGAATAAAAAGCACTTTGGAACGGCACTGCCAGAGTTTACGCAGAGTTGTGCATTAGAAATGAGGACGAGTCCAGGTGACCCCGGCCCACGGCCTTTACAATCTCCAATCGAAAAACAGATCAATATGAATTTTGGCAGGGGAAGTACCTTGCACTTAAAGTGGCAAGCGAAACCATCCTGCATCCAGTGAATTTATGGAATTTTTTAAATTGTTTAAACCTTTTTCTTGACATTTCTGAGCTGTTTTAAGCAATTTCATAGTTATTTGCAGGATCTATAGTCAATTTTGACCATACTGACAGATTACTTTAGTTTATCAGTCATGTTTATTACATTTAATAATTTAACTCATCGCTTAAAATTAAAAATAAAACTCATAATTATATAATAATTCATAATTATATATATTATAATATAAATTATAATCTTAGAATGTTCCAACAAGGGTCGTAAAATGGGAAACCTATTAGATATACTGAATTAGATGAAAGATGATTTAACTTTTTTTGCAATGATGCAATTTATGAACCTTCCTTATATCATATCTCACGCACTCACGTTTAGATCTCTGAATATTCTCCACCAGATGGTGCTATTGGCAGTCATGTAGCTTTGGTGTGCATCATTGAAAGGGAAGAAAGTGTAATGAACCCGTTCCAGGCTAGACTAATGGAGCCACGCTAAATAGATAAATCATAAAAAGTTGAATCTGATGTTTGAATGACTGTATAGAGCTCAGACTTCGTGATAAACCGTGTTAAGCCCAGAGGAACAGTAAGCACGCTTCATAACAGAAATTAGCATTGTCTTTGCACTAGTGAAAACCCATGACATCAGGTCTGCAACAAACAGTTGCCCATTCTGGACCCATAAAGCGACTATCAAGCCTCTTTAGCACATGTGTATGTGCTCAATCAAATGATTTCAACAGGTGTTAATAAAGGAAGCGTTCAATGGTTATTCAGTTATACAGCTCTAATAATAAATAAGAGCCCAAAAGATTCTTCTTGAATCAGTATCTCCACATGTACAGCAGGTTCTTAGTGAGGAACCGAAGGTTTGGTTCTAGCTTTACTGGCGGATACAGTGAGCGACTGGTTCATTAGAACAAGGTCAAGCAGCCACCACACAGGACAACACAGCTACAGACTGGCAGAGGGCCAAACCCACTCTCTACTGACCGTGATGAGTGCCACCTCATTCCAATGTCCCTTACCCACCGTAAGATGACCTCAGGTGACCTACAGAGAGACTGGCGAGCGGTGGCTGGGGTGAAACGCACAGCGAGCATGGTTCTAAAAACAGGCTTCTGGAGGTCATTAGTGATTTTCTAAATAAACAGATCTAATACAATATCTGATCTGGAGTTTGGGAGACATGGTTCCAGTAGTGTAGAGAATCAAACAGAACCGAGGAATTCTGGTCCAGCACAAACCCAGAACCTGTACAGCTAGAGACACTGATCATTCTGAGGTGGTCTCTGTTTTTCCAGAGCTGTATATACAGTATATGTATATAGCACAGTCACTGAAATCAATACTCCAGCATCTCAGCAAAATTTAAATGTAGCAGATGAATTTGAAGCATTCATGATATTTTATCCGGAGGAGTAACGTAGCTTTTCCTTGCGGAACGCCGGGATAATATCAGTTAATCGCAGTCTTTTTTGAAGGAATCAACAAGAAACGAGAAAAGAAAGAACAGAAAAAAGACGACCCCCTTTCATCTAGTGGTGTTGATAACGTCAAATTCCATCAGACAACTTAGAGACATAATTCTCTGGTGGTGTCAAGACCCAGACCTCAAACAGCAACAGTTCCTACACACAACCACACACAGCCACACACAACCACAGATCTAGGAATACGTCCCGTTAAGCCCCATCGCACTTGCCTGCTTTTAGGGATTAGCTGCCAGATTCATTCCCACATCAGCTGGCGGAAAACCAGCAGCGTTCCCCACCGGCCACCGATTTTCATAATTATTGCTCTTATTTTGCTCCCATAATGACAAAAAGCTGGCAGCTGATTGGAGCTGAAACACAGGAAGGTGGGCGGAGCCAAAGGGGGACAGAAAATCATGGAACGCAATAACCAAAACAGACTAATCAGGCGTTTCGTCAAGCTGTTTTGTTTTTTTGTCCGTTTCTGGAAAACCACCTCACAAAAGCGAGCATGCCGTGTCTCCACTGAGACTGTGACTCCCAATTTTCCTTTGGTTTTGAACAACAAAGGGAGCTACGGGCAACTACCAGCTACCCGGAGAAGCTGTCTCCCGTGCATTGTGGGGAACGGCAGACGGCGCTGATTTTGAAAGTGACTTGCTTCCAGGGAGCGAGCGCGACCCATCAGCCTGGCATCAAAGCCACCTTTTGCCTTCAACGGCAAACAAGCAGAGGAAGCTCAACTCACATAACACACTGGGAACTCCATTCTGATTTAGTCACCCTCTAGTTCCTCATCAGTGGCCACAGGATGCTCCCCAGAGGACGCTGTTGGCTGATAGTGTTGGTTGGTGGACGATTCTCAGTCCAGCAGGGACACCGAGGTGTTTAAACACTCCACACCACCACCACCGCCACCTCAGTGTCACTGCAGTGCTGAGAATGATCCACAACCCAAATAATACCTGCTCTGTGGTGGTCCTGTGGGGGTCCTGACCATTAAAGAACAGGCTGAAAGGGGGCTAACAAAGAATACAGAGAAGTTCAAGTCACATAACACACTTTTCATTCCATTCTGGGATAGTTTGGAAAAAAATCGGAATTACTAAATGTCCCCTTCACCCACATTCCTCGCTTATCAGCTAAGGCACGGGCAAAAGGACCTCACATAGGACAAGATGGCATTGCCAGCCTGAATCAGCCTGAAATATGGCAATAATGCCATATGGTGTGTCAGAATTCACATAAGCATGTCTACTCAGTATTACTCCCATAGGAAGTTGTAGGTTAATCTTGGTGGTTGGTGTAGCTCAGCGGATAACCCACTACCCACCAAGGAGCCACCACCACACGTGGGAGACTGGGTTTTGAACCCTGTTCACCCAGATTTTGCTGTGTTACACCAATAAGAGTCCTTGGGCAAAACTCCTAACACTACATCGGCCTACCTGTAATAGGATCAACTCTTGTAACTCTGGATAAGAGTGTCAGCTAAATGCCATAAATGTAAATGTCCTGTGAATAACTTTCCAGTCTCCAGTAACTGTCTAACGTATGCAGTCGTTTAATCTTGGGTAAAGCTTACACAAGCAGCACCCTCACCGAACATCCCATCCACAGAACTTCCTCACTGTTGAAGGTGAACATGATGGGCACTGATAGTGAACCGAAGGCTTGAAGAGATGGTGGATAGAAACGCTTGGTAAGCCAGGTTTAGAAGTGTGAGGGAAAACAAGGCTGCCTGGCCAAAATGCAGAGCGTGTGCTCACAGAAAGTGGCACTGGCATCATCATAAAAATATGACATCACTATTTGATGAGGTAGGCCTGTGGTGCGCCACATCCCAAAGAAGGCTACCACAGGTTCTCAGAACAGTGTTCAGTATGAAGTCATACATGAACAGTTAACAAATTAGTTAACTAGTGTTGAGTAAACATGAACGTACAGAGCTGAACTGTTACAGGCTTACTTAACATGTAAACATGCAGTTTTATATGTTTACTTAACATTATTTCAATGTTGTGACCAGTGTTAATGCAGTAATGTACTTAGTGTTAGCTAATGTATTACCTCGTGGTAGTTAGCCATCTCACTGTGAAGTGATTCCCTAAATCTCAGGAAAGGAATTTCTGGAACTACTGAGGTCTGGACCTTGACGTCCTCAGATCCATGAGCTTAAATCAACAATCTATCATAATTAAAAACAATTATTAACATGACAAGAGTCCAAACTTCACAACAGAAGTGTTATGCTAGCTCCGTTTTATGCTAGCTATATTAGCTTAGTAGCTCCACTGGAAATCTGTGTTATGCTAGCTCCGTTTTATGCTAGCTATATTAGCTTAGTAGCTCCACTGGAAATCTGTGTTATGCTAGTTCCGTTTTATGCTAGCTATATTAGCTTAGTATCTGTGTTATGCTAGTTTCCGTTTTATGCTAGCTATATTAGCTAAGCAGCTCCACTGGAAATCTGTGTTATGCTAGCTCCGTTTTATGCTAGCTATATTAGCTTAGTAGCTCCACTGGAAATCTGTGTTATGCTAGTTCCGTTTTATGCTAGCTATATTAGCTAAGCAGCTCCACTGGAAATCTGTGTTATGCTAGTTCCGTTTTATGCTAGCTATATTAGCTTCGTAGCTCCACTGGAAATCTGTGTTATGCTAGTTCCGTTTTATGCTAGCTATATTAGCTTCGTAGCTCCACTGGAAATCTGTGTTATGCTAGTTCCGTTTTATGCCAGCTATATTAGCTTTGTAGCTCCACTGGAAATCTGTGTTATGCTAGTTCCGTTTTATGCTAGCTATATTAGCTTAGTAGCTCCACTGGAAATCTGTGTTATGCTAGTTCCGTTTTATGCTAGCTATATTAGCTTAGTAGCTCCACTGGAAATCTGTGTTATGCTAGTTCCGTTTTATGCCAGCTATATTAGCTTAGTAGCTCCACTGGAAATCTGTGTTATGCTAGTTCCGTTTTATGCCAGCTATATTAGCTTAGTAGCTCCACTGAAAATCTGTGTTATGCTAGTTCCGTTTTATGCTAGCTATATTAGCTTAGTAGCTCCACTGGAAATCTGTTATGCTAGTTCCGTTTTATGCTAGCTATATTAGCTTAGTAGCTCCACTGGAAATCTGTGTTATGCTAGCTCCATTTTATGCTAGCTATATTAGCTTAGTAGCTCCACTGGAAATCTGTGTTATGCTAGTTCCGTTTTATGCTAGCTATATTAGCTTAGTAGCTCCACTGGAAATCTGTGTTATGCTAGTTCCGTTTTATGCCAGCTGTATTAGCTTAGTAGCTCCACTGGAAATCTGTGTTATGCTAGCTCCGTTTTATGCCAGCTATTTTAGCTTAGTAGCTCCACTGGAAATCTGTGTTATGCTAGTTCCGTTTTATGCTAGCTATATTAGCTTAGTAGCTCCACTGGAAATCTGTGTTATGCTAGCTCCGTTTTATGCCAGCTATATTAGCTTAGTAGCTCCACTGGAAATCTGTGTTATGCTAGTTCCGTTTTATGCCAGCTATATTAGCTTAGTAGCTCCACTGGAAATCTGTGTTATGCTAGTTCCGTTTTATGCCAGCTATATTAGCTTAGTAGCTCCACTGGAAATCTGTGTTATGCTAGTTCCGTTTTATGCCAGCTATATTAGCTTAGTAGCTCCACTGGAAATCTGTGTTATGCTAGTTCTGTTTTTTGCTAGCTATATTAGCTTAGTAGCTCCACTGGAAATCTGTGTTATGCTAGTTCCATTTTATGCTAGCTATATTAGCTTAGTAGCTCCACTGAAAATCTAATGAACCAAACTGTTTGGACCTCAAACACAGGGAGGTGGGAGGAGCCAGGAGGGGACCGAGTTTTTTGTCCCAATCTCGCCATCCTCATAGCCATGCTGGCCCCTCCTGGCTCCTGCCATCTTCCTGTGTTTAAGGTCCAATCAGTTCGGTTAACTAGACTTCCAATGGAGCTACGAGGCTAACACAGCTAACATAAAATGGAGGCTTTGGACAGCTAACATGTCGTGGCTGAGTATTTATGGAGTGAGGCAGAAAACCGAGTCAGTCAGGTCTTTGGTTGCTGGGTTTTTAGGAAGGGAGGAGGCAGCGCACACTGTGAAGCATCATGATTCGCGAAAACCAAACTAGAACCGTGTGCAAGTGAGGAGAGAAATTGCGGCGTCTGGAGGAAATTGAAGGTCCCCGGGTGAGCTGGGGGGTCTGACAGAGGTGTCAGTCGACCTCCGCTGTTTCTCTCTGTTTCCTCCGGAGTGTGACGGTGTGTCAGGCCAGAAGTGTGATCGCGGCTTTCTCAGGAAAATAAGCCGTATGATCCTAATCGAACGGCCTAATGGGTTTTATAGATCAACAGCATGGATTTCTCTTTCTCCCCCTCCACCGTCTCCATTTGTACCTGGCTTAATTCAACTCAGATCAACTCGGGCCGCCCCAGAGTTCAATGAGAGCACCATCAGTCATATGCAGAAGCCGGTTTCTCATCCACATGACCCTGGCAACCCCCCCTATTCACCCCTAGCGGACGGGAACGGGTGTCATTAGGCCTCCATTTCAGTTGAGTGGCCCAGTCAATACTCCGAGGGAG
>JAMWET010004106.1:0-15000 GCA_024036415.1 Prochilodus magdalenae | reverse complement strand
GACAGACCCTGTAGCGCCAGAGCGGGCCTGCACGCGAGAGCATCCTCTGTCTGACCGGCATACGTATATAGCCTGTCAGGTAGGGATTACACCTGTCTCCTGAGATGAGCCTCTTTGTGCTTCACGTTTAAACAGACCACAACATTAATAGCCCCACAGTCCGAGACGACCGCAGCGTCCACTGCACGTGCCTGGTTTGAGACGCATCGTAAAGGCAGGGATGCCTACACCCGACGGTGTGCTGAGGTTAGAGCGCCGATGGCCCTTTCCGAGGCTTTCAGGAAACAGGCAGGAGACAACTAAAGTTCTCAAGGATGAAATAACCATCCTTCCTAAAAGAGAAGGAGGGAAAAAACATCTCCCCAAGGGCAACCGAGTTCAGCCCAACCCGCATGCATTCCAGCACTGTGGCGCCAGCGCGGGACCTTTGTGCCAGGCTGTGACGTTCTCGCTCTGTAATGGTGCTCATTTGGGTCTTTTGACTGGCACAGGTGTCGCTCCGCTGCCTGGAGAGTCTTTAAATCAGGCCTGGCCCTGTCGCAGCTCTGTGCCATTCCGCCTGTGTGTGTGTGTGTGTGTGTGTGCGTGAGAGACTCTGGCTCCGTCGCCTCTCTTCACGCCTGCAGAAGGAGGCCGCTGAGCGTCTGCTGAGCTCCGCCTGTCCAGCTTTAACAGCAGATTGAGAAAAAATCTGCTTGATTGAAACCCCGCGAGCATCCAATCAAACCTCGCCGCCGGCCCTTCTTCACCGGAGCAGCAGGGGCAGCAGAGGAGCATCATGGGAGCTGACGCACGCTGCCCCACGGGCGCCCGGGCACTCGCACCCGTCTGGCCCGGACCTTGGTGCCCACTACAGCGCTGGAGCTGCTGACTTCTGTTTTGGCAGGAAAAGCAGCAGAAGGACCCAAACAGACAGTTCAACTTGTTAAACCGAAAGCTCCATTTAACAGCGGCAGTCATCAAAGACCCAGCTCTGACAAGCGGTCCGATGAGTGACAGGCTCACAAAAGCGCAGTGTGGGGGGAGATGGCAGGCTAGCGGAGTACAGGGGGCTTCGTGGGCTAGGCGGAGAGGCTAAATTAATTAGCGGAGAAGTGCTGGGGAGCACAAAAAAAAAACCCTAGCACGACGTAGAGCTCACGCTGGGAAAAATACCTTTCCCGCTGCGACCCGTGCCCTTTATTGATCGCCACTAAACGCTCCAGCTGGCAAGCCATGAAATATTCATATTTCAATTCTTGACAGCTGTTTTTGGGAACTTTCCTAAGTAGAGCCGGGCCGTAATGGCACACTAAAAACCCAATAACAAACCAAACGGCCATAAATAAACAGAAAGGGTGCCGGCTGCTGGGAATTCACGCAACTTGAGGAGAGAGGCTTTTAGGCCCGGACATTGCTCTATTCATCAAAAGCCAAAGCCTTCCACGCTACTGGACAGACGCTTTGCTTTGCTACCTTCATTAGCAGGCTAGGCTAATCTGTTCCTTCTATTACACACCTAATCTGTAGGATTGCGTAATCTTGTTAGCATTATCATTACTTCAGACTTCCATAAAACCAGGTTTGCATTGGCACCCTGTCAAACGGTTTGGCTCCACTTTCCACCGCTAATTGCTTTACCTGATAATCACCTTACACAAGCCACCATGCGAAAGGACAGAGGCGCTAGGTGCTAAGTACAGGGCGTCCCTAATTAACCTCTTGGTAAACGTTCTAGGGGGAACTCTCAGGACATTATGCTGTCACTGATTTGCTGCTTCATCTATAATCGCTCAGCTTCTGCTAGCCTTCCAGGGAAGCAGCAATGGTCTTCTTCAGGGTGGTGCTGTGGCTGACTGGTCCACCCGGTTAATCCTTCATGGCCTAGCAGCTGTACCTACGTAGCATCTATGTACATCTGGAAACTTGTCCAGTTCTCCCAAGGAGGTTTGATGGAAGGTGAGGCCTAAAGGGTCTGATCTCAGTTTTAGCTGCTAGGCAGAGTGAGCTGGATTAGAGATCCCACATGGGACCACCCAAACAGCTAGCGGGTATTCCTGCTCATGTGCCCAGAAAGCTTGGTTGGGTGAACCTGTCTTGATCGATCCAGGTGTATTCCGCTTAGGGTGGCCACACATCTGGTTTCAGAACTACCAGTCCTGCAACCGGCGCAGTACCTGGATAGATGCCAGTATGTATAGTATAGTATGTGTGCCATCAGGTCACCTCCGTGTCTTGCATTACATTGGTTTACCAAGGTCATGTGACATCGTGACTGGTCTACGGGCTAACCGCAGGTCAGCCCTCTAAGCGCTAGTCAATTAGCAAGCTCCTGTCTGACTCCCGGATGTCATCCGTTCCACCCAATCAGGTGAGTAAAGCCGCTCTCTGTTCTATTACCCTGTTCTAGTATCGTGCACGAGCCCCCTTCCCCCCCCCCACATTTATGATGTCCTCCTTTAGGGGATGCCATGTCCTCCGTTTCAGGGCTATGAACGTGGCCACCCTTAATCCACTAGAAGGTGAACCAGCCTGAGCCAGAAATCAGGAAGACTGCTCCTAGACCAGCACAAAACTTTCCCCCAGAGCCATTCCAACAATCAGGGAGGGCGGTGCTAGCCCTGCCGCCCCGAGCCCCACAGCACCGTGGTCACCACCCTGCCAGCGGAGAGACGGGGCTGATAAATATTAGGAGAAACCCAGCAATTAAAGGCAGGGGATATTAGTATTTGCATAATGCTGCAATTATATTTCTGCCGTCTCTATCAGGCCTGGTAATCACTTGTCTCCAGCAGTTTAATTACAGCTCTGTGATGACTACTTAATGTGATTAGATGTTATACCTTATTGTTGCCGGTGTCATATTACATCAATTATATTCAAAGAGCTCGCCTCTCCGCCAGTACGTAAAGGCGCGGAACGTAGCGCAGGCACACTCATCCGAAGACTTCGTTTGGCAAATACCATAATCAATAGGACATGCACGGAGTTATGTACCGAGCTAAGAGATACAGGGGTTCCTTTTCCATCACAGAGGCAGGAAAAAAACTGTATCCGGACGCTCCGGCTGGATTGTAGCTCAGCAATTGTGGTGTAAACAGTCAGCCTTCATGAATACTAGGCTAGCCTGCTGACAACGCTATGGCTTCTCCTTACTTCCAGTTTGGCTTGCTTTCAGTTCGGAATGTGGGCCTGCCGACCGGAGGGTGATTGCAATAATTATGGGGTGTGTGTTACCTGCGATGACTCTGCATCTCCTCCTCCATTCCTCAGTCTCTCTCTCTCTCTCTCTCTCTCTCTCTCTCTCTCTCTCGCTCTCTTCCTCAGCTTTAACTAGCAAGGCTTTTCATAGCCATGCCCTCATCAGCAAAGCAGCAAACCCACCATTCCCCTCTCTTGTGCCTTCCTGACTCTCCTTCCCTCTCTCTCTCTCTCTAACCATATTTGTATCAATATGTTGTAAAATCTGGCAGAATGGAAATGTAATATATGACATATATATCTATTTCATATATGTTCCCTATAAGGCAATTTAATATTATTATCACATACATACGCACATCCTCTGGATATGTGGGGATATAAGTTCATAACAGCCATGAAAATCCCATAATAAGATGTGTTTATGTACGAATACTGAATATATCTATAGGATTCATTTCCATATGGGAGTATATGTTGTATCCATATATGTTAGCCATATGTAATGATGTTATTTATGCAAGTATATGAAAACAACATATACACATATAATATAATACATATATGTTTGTCATTATATGGGCATATATTTCATATTTGTATCATATACTCATATACCGATTGGGAAATGTCAGGGATGGATTTGGCCTTTATAATTAGCCTGTGCAACACGGCGCTCCTCCCCACCCCCTCCACCCCAATTTGGCTTATGTCTATTTATCTGTCCATTAATAACCTTAATTATGAACGGAAGCCATGCTGAATAATGCATATCTCTCTGATCTCGATGGGTTTCAAGGCTGGAGGGAGAGGACAGTACAGAGGACTGAGAGAGAAGAGCGTTAGGGCAGGGCAGGCCTGACGATGGGTATTCTACAGTTTGAAATATGAACTGCACGTGTGCACGGGTCATTCGCCCACACTTTCTGAAACGGTCAGCAAGTATCCGGCATGTTCTGCTCGGCCCTTTGCTCAGTGGGGGAGCTCTGCTCTCACTGTTCATTAACTTTCTTGGCAAACAGGTCGAGGTGTCCTGTTCCCGGAGGACAGCAGTTTATTAAAGTCCGAGAGGAGGTGCTGGCAGGCCACCTCAAGAGCACACAGACTCGGCTCTGGCCAGCAGAGTAAATGGTTCCTTAATTGTTGAACCAGTCCTCACTGACAGGACGACTGTAAATCCTGCTTTATCACTGTCAGTGCCTGTAAAGGTGTGAGTAAACCTCTTTCTCAAAGATTCCCACATAAGCAGAAACGGACATATACACTTGCGACTGAATGGACAGGACCCCCACAGGACCACCACAGAGCAGGTATTGTGTGAGTGGTGGATCATTCTCAGCTCTGCAGTGAGACTGACGTGGTGCTGGTGTGTTAGTAGGTGTTGGGCTGGTGTGAGTGGATCAGACACAGCAGTGCTGCTAGGTGCGTCCACTCACTGTCCACTCCTACCTTGATGGTCCACCTTGTAGACGTACAGTCAGAGACGATAGCTCGTCTGCTGCTGCACAGTGCAGTGCTGATCATCCTCTAGTTCTTTATTAGTAGTCACAGGATGCTGCCCATAGGACGCTGCCCACAGGACGCTGCCCATAGGACGCTGCACTCAGGATGCTGCCCACAGGATGCTGCCCACAGGACGCTGCCCACAGGACGTTACCCACAGTATGCTGCCCACAGGACGCTGCCCATAGGACGCTGCCCTCAGGATGCTGCCCACAGGATGCTGCCCACAGGACGCTGCCCACAGGACGCTAGCCACAGGATGCTGCCCACAAGACACCTCCCACAGGACACTGCTCATAGGACGCTATTAGCTGGATAGTTTTGGTTGATGGATGATTCCTGGCACTAAGGAGTCCAGCAGCACTGCTGTGTCTGGTCCACTCACACCAGCTCAACACACACATCCCAAACAATGCTTTGGCCCTGTTGTGGTATATACCATATATTGCCAAAAGTATTCACTCACCCATCCAAATAATCGCTGTATAAAACCAAGCACCTAGCCATTCAGACTTCTCCTACAGACGTTAGTGAGAGGACGGATAGCTCTCAGGACCTCAGTGGATCCCAGCATGGTACCGTGATAGGATGCCACCTGTGCAACAAGCCCAGTCGTGAAATTTCCTCCCTACTAAATATTCCACAGTCCACTGGCAGTGGTGTTACAGTCCTGACCTCAGCCCGATAGAACACCTTTGGGATGAATTACAGCGAAGACTGCGAGCCAGGCCTTCTCGCCCAACCTCAGCGCCTGACCTCACAAATGCGCTTCTGGAGGAATGGTCAAAAATTCCCATAAACACATTCCTAAACCTCGTGGAGGGTATTCCCAGAGGTGTTGAAGCTGTTACAGCTGCAAAGGGTGGGTCGACATCATATTAAACCCTAAGGATTAAGAATGGGTGTATATATAGTGTGCCCATATGTGCTTCCCCCACAACCCACCCAACACTCCTGCCTCTTTTCCCCTTATTCACTTTTACGGCAATGTTTTAACCTTAAAGGTCAAGATGAATATGAAAAGTCATAAATGCTTCAAATTCATAAATGAGATGCCCCTAAAAATGTAATTAGCATATGGGCCGGAATATTATGGCTCTTCAAGGTCCTTATCAGAAGTCTAATGAACACCCAGCATGTGGGATAAGTTCTATGATCTCCTTATTCCAAATGGACAAAAGGTCAACTCAGTTTATTTATTTTACTGGAATCTCATGTAAAACAGGCCTCGGGATTTAAGGGGTTAAAACCCGAGGCTGAGAAAGTGTGGCCCCGTGTCCTGCCTGCCCGGGCCTGCCTCATTTACACATAACGTTATTAGGCTGCTGTTTGAAAGCCCCCTAGATATTACAGGAAATCAATCCTGCTGCCTGGGCTGGAGCGTGAGGTGTGTGCGTGGGGGGGAGTTGGCGGTAGGGCGAGTGAGAGTTTCCTTTGATTCTGTACTCATGGTGGGCAGAGCAGAGGGCGTGGAGACCCCTGAGGGGACAGAGAGCAGAGAGTGAGAGAGCGAGAAAGCGAGGGATAAAGTGAGGAAGAGGAGGCAGGCGTCTCTTTATGGAACCCACCGCACACACCCCTTTAGCACAGGCCATTAAAACCAGCGTACAAGAGGCAGAGAGAGGCCGGCCTTTATGGCATTCAAAAGAACTCCTTTATGTTCCTCTCTTCCTGCTGCTTTGGAGTGTGTGTGTGTGTGTGTGTGTGTGTGTGTGTGTGTGTGTGTGTGTGTGTGTGTGTGTGTGCGTGTGTGTGTGTGTGTGTGTGTGTGTACGTGTCTGCGTGTGTGTGTGCATCAGTGTGTGTATAAAGTAAACACCGCTGTGTGGCAACGTTGGCAGCATTACAGTCGCTCAGGCCAATTATGGGCTGTCACTATGGTTACCCAGCAGCACCTTGGAGCACGAGGAGGTTTATGAAGGAACTCCTACGGGACGAATAGGGAGAGGGAGTCAGAGAGAGAGAGAGGGAGAGAGAGATACTCCCTACCCGCTCCCTCTACCCTGCTCTACCCAAACTCACCCACATGCAAACACATCCATAGGGATCCGACCAAGCCACCGTGGCCAGGGCCGTCTTAGTGCCCAAGGCCAGACGCCCACGATCACCCCCTAATGCTACAATTACAATGCCACTACCAAACATAAACACACCACCACTGCCATTTATTCACTGCCAAAGCACTGAGCAAAACTCAGAGACCATCTTTCATTTATTGAATTCCCAGTCAAAACCCACCTAGGAGCTGGCAGCCTGTCCTGTCCCTCATGATTCCAGTGATCCCATGTTGAGGTCTGGACCCCGAGAAGGCTTGTCTACTGTTCTGAGACGACAGAGACCTTCTTTTATTTTCAAGTGTTCTTGTTTAAGACTATTTTTGTTTCCCAGTAACATCTTCTATAGCTACACATCCTTTCAGACCCAGAGCTTTCCAATGGATTGGCTTATATTTACAATAAGGGATCCAGCAGTCACGTAATAATGCGTGCTTCTGAACTTGGCAGAACAAGGATGATGGAGCCTCAGATTCAACAATGTGTCTCTGAAACTAAGACCAGCTTTGGGAAGGCCTAAGGGAAGGCCTTCATGGGTCACAAAGCTGGACAACAAGAGAAGTAGGACAGGGGAAATGTTGATGGCTTTGATGGTGCTCTGGTAAAGACTTTAGAGCCCATTTGGATGGATTTGGAACAGATTCTCAGCTGACCTTTCTCTCGAAGACCAAATGACGAAACAGAAGATCCTCTTTTTGAACCTATTATGAGAAGAACCAGTTCACTGGAAAACACAATCACACTTGAAACTGTTGATACAGCAACAACACGGCCAGAGATATCAAGAACCAGCTCCTAAGAAGCCTGGAGACCCAAACAGAAGCACTATTTATAGAGCTGCCCGGGGTCAGAACCAACGTGAAGCTTTTGGTATCATCACATGTGAAATTACATGGACCATCTCAGACACAGCAACAGCACTAAGCCTGTAAGTGTGGGGTACAGTCGCACTGACTGTTATCATTTCTCCCGAATGGTCACTGTCACCAGACACCGCGACTCTAAAATAAGCCACCAAGACACTTGATAACAAAAGTACCATGATAAACAAGTCCTATGCCTAGTCGTGCCAGGCCAGACCTGGCAACAAGAACCTCCGGGGACAGGCATGAGACATTTTGGGCTATCACAAAGCCCAACTTGCCACGCTAATGGTAAAGCTGGATGGTACCATTTATGTGACAACCATATCTTTATTCCTAGACTCATGGCACTGCCATGGCCCAGTTTCCTGGGTAGCATCAAAGTGAGAAATACCATAAGCATAAGCACATTTCCCATAATGCATTGACATCAACAGTGACCAAGAACATCCCGTGGTCTGCACAGTTTATGGAACGTGAAGCGAGTTTTTCAACATACGAGTCCTAAACCCTATCCCAAAGTGGTAGGACTTCCATCGCGGTTCCTTCGGCCTTGGCCTCATCTCGTGTGCTAGCACTGCATTTGCTCTCACATCCCTTCAAGGTCTCCAGCGAAGAAATAGAGAGAGATGCTCACTGCCTGCCCACTCCTCCCTACCCTGTCCAAACTCACCCACATGCAAACACATCCATAGGGATCCGACCTAGCCACTGTGGCCAAGCCCATCATAGTGCCCAAGGCCCAATGCCCACTATCACCCCCTAATGCTACAACTACAATGCCACTAGCAAACATAAACACACCACCACTGCCATTTATTTACAGCCAAGGCACTGAGCAAAACTCAGAGACCATCTTTCATTTATTGATTATTAAGTCAAAACTGACCAGGAAGTTGTATGCATGCTAAACGCTAACAAAAAAAAAAGTGTCCATCATGTTTCAGGCAGCCTTGGCCTCAAGTCCTGTGTCAACGATTTGCTCCCACGTCCCATCGTCTCCAGCAAACCCTTCCTCCAAGACTGGATCAACCATTTTTTCAGGCCTGTCCCACATTGCTGTGCAGTTGGTGGCAAAATCAATAAAACACCAACAAAGATTCAAATATTAACGGTGTGAAGGACGGTTGGCAAACTATAGTCAATATGAATCTTGTATCTGAGTGGCGCTAATATCTTAGCAACATTAGCCAACGCTATCTTTCTCATAGACCCGTCACAGTCTAAAAGTCTTAGACATGTAACAGTACTATTCCAGTTGGCTGCTAAGATGCTGCAAGGCCATTCCTTGGGTATCCCAGGTGGTTGCTAATGTAATGGTATTGACTTGCTGAGTTTCATGGCTCTAGCTCGGAAGCTGAAATTGCCTTTTCAGACCACAGAATAAGAAGAAGAAGCAAAGACAGAGCAGTAAGTCAGCTTCTTTTCAAGCCACATTATTAGCAAACAAACCTAATGACACCCCAGGTGCCCTGAAATGGCACCGGTCTTTACATAATCACAGATGAATACTGGAGATAGATGTTTATCACATGTAGCCTGTGTCACATCAGGGCACACTCTGAGTTGAACTGTGTTTGACCTTACCTGAGCCCATCCCCCACCCTCTCGCTCTCTCTCAGACGGACGCTGTGCCGTCACTCTCAAACTGCTCTCTCAGACATTTTTTCCGCCACCAGGGTAAAAGCGTGGGAGGTGTGCAGCGCAGTGCAAGCACTGGCTTATATATAAATCAAAACAGGAACGGACTCCAGTGTAAATGGAGGGACAGGTTATTTATTTAATTCTGGAATAATCACGTTTTTGGCCCTGTCCTGACCCCAGGAATACGCTTACCCTCATAAAACGTAGGTGCCAAAATGGGATGTCCATGGAAGAAGCACTCTGGGGTCCCTGGAGAATGGTTCCCTATAGAGGGTTCTAAAGGAGAAGATGCTGGAGGAGGGATAAAGGGTGGCACAGGTCCACTTTTTGGGTGCCGTATAACTTTGGTATGTCTTACCACAGCCATAATTCCTTTTGAATGTTCAGGCCTATTATTGTATTAGGCTGAGTTCAGCTCCGGCTAGCTCACTGCACACAGTGTATCAGTGAAAATAAAACATCAAGCGGCGCAAACCAAGTAAGCTTGTTTTATACCAGGCGCGGCACGGAACAATCGCTCAAGCAGAGCTGGCATTGTTCTCGCTTCTGCTTTAAAATGCTAGTACTGCTGCCATGCAGGGATGCTTACGGGCTCTGGGGGTGCAGGTGGGTCTACCGACGCACCAAAACACAGATTCAAAAACCTCTGTTTTTAATGAGGGGGCACATGCCGTAGGTCAGTGAGTCCAGCATTTCAGTTCATTACAGTATGGACTTAAACCACGATAACCGGCTCACTACAAGCAAGAGTTGGCCATGGTTGGAAATTTAGACTGAGCCCATTCCTATATGAAGCTGAACCGGATGGTTCCACCTTAAACAGTCACAGCTACAGGGGTTGGACAATGAAACTGAAACACCTGGTTTTAGACCACAGTCATTTATTAGTATGGTGTAGGGCCTCCTTTTGCGGCCAATACAGCGTCAGTTGGTCTTGGGAATGACATATACTACGTCCTGCACAGTGGTCAGAGGGAGTTTAAGCCATTCTTCTTGCAGGATAGTGGCCAGGTCACTACGTGATGCTGGTGGAGGTTCGCCCTTCTTGGTGGTATGCTGACATTACCCTGGATACCGTGGCTCTTGATACATCACAAAGACTTGCTGTCTTGGTCACAGATGCGCCAGCAAGACGTGCACCAGCAATCTGTCCTCTTTTGAACTCTGGTATGTCACCCATAATGTTGTGTGCATTGCAGTATTCTGAGCAGAACTGTGCTCTTACCTGCTAACTGAACCTTCACACTCTGCTCTTACTGGTGCAATGTGCAATTAATGAAGATTGGCCACCAGGCTGGTCCAATTTAGCCATGAGACCTCCCACACTAAAATGACAGGTGTTTCAGTTTCATTGTCCAACCCCTGTATATTCACAGCTACATTCTGGTGCCTGTAACCCTTTAAGACGGAATGGAAAATCTGAACGAGAAGACAGTTTCAATCTCAACTCGAATCTCTTAAGCTCAAAAGCAGCAGTTTGTAGAAGACTCTATCAGCTGATACCAAACACGACCAGTCCACTAAATCCACTAAACCAACACTGCAGCACCTTCACTATGAAGCAGAATCCGCTCACCAAAAACAGACCTGCCCAGCTAATATTTACCTAGCCAAGTTAAATATAAGCAGCTGAGATATATAAAACCCCTAAAAACCTAAGTGCAATCATCGATACCAAACATACTGCCAAGGCGGGCACGGACAATGTTGGTGGTTCCTTCACCTTTAACCCTTTAACATCCTAACCAAGATTAAAAAACAGATTTTTTTGTTTGTTTGGTTCTTTGGGGCAATAATAATAAGACACATAATTATGTTAATGTTATTTTAACATTAGCTTAGCATAGGCACCATTAGCATAAAGAAACAGACTGTTTGGTAACATGTTTTTCAATAATTTGACCCTTATCATTTCTATTGAAAGACAGTGAGTTCTTTTAGATGGGATTTGATTCAATTTAGTAGAGCCGATTGGTAGACATGGCACAAACAGGGTGAGTTAAGTTTAGCACCTTTGTCATTAAGGCATAGTGAGGTAATTGTGCTCTACCAAAAAGTTGAGCAGGAAGTTGAAGGGTTAATATAACTACTGAATAACATTTAGACATGTGCTTTGGCATTTTCACAGTTACAGCCTTTGTAGTAAAAGAGCAGTGTAAATGCCAAATTCGCAGAGCTTTGACGACGATGATATTTTTTGGTTTTGGATGGTAGAAAACCACATACCCTACAGGACAGAATTCCAGTTTTTAAATTGCCCATGGAAGGTATCTGTTAAGCTCAAACAGGTTCATTGATTTTCTCACAAAAACACCTGGCTTGAATGGGCAGGAAGACCGGGAAAGGTTGGAAATCAGGAAAGCAAGGTTTGCTGAACAGCGACCTTATAAATCACATCATGTTATACTTTGGAAACCCCATCAACCACCTGGTAGACCACCAAAACTCAGATAAACAGCGCTTAAAGCTTCCAAGAAGCCGAGAAAAGATAAACAGATTACAAAATTGGCTTTACCGATCCAAAATGTAGACATTTGAGATGTTCAGAAAGGATTTCTGGGAGCAGTGCCGATGCTCGCTCGTGTAATTGGGATTAGCTGGACTGCAAGATTGAAAACTCGGGAGGTATGGAAAAATATCCCTGCAGATTTTTTTTTTCGCTGCTTAAGTGCCTCTAAATCACATCAGCGGTTTATTACCTGGTGTGTTTGCGCAGGGAAATCACCGACCTATGATGGGCACGTCCCTCCTGGAACAGAACCGGACACCCCCGGACTGCCCAGGCCTTGGCTGTGACTGGCAGCATCAGCACGTTGCAGAGTCTAGCAGAGTTGACTGCTTTGCGAAAAGCCTAACTAACACCTCCACTCCCCTCCATGTACAGCTCACAGGCACACAGCAAGCCCACAGTCAAATCACCTGACACATCTGTCAGCCGGCCCCGCGCAGCGCTGTCGGAATTAGATTTCTCCTTTCCTCGTGCCTGCTGCTCACTTCAGCGCAATACATTTAGCAAAACGCTATTGAATATGCCACAACAGACTCTCAAACACTGTAATAGCCCTCGGTGCTGCACATCTGTCTCACTCTCGGGCAGCATTCGTCTGGCAGAATATCAGTAGTGCCCTTTAAAGGAACCGTTCGGTGGAAAATCAAACTCACACAGTTTCCCACTTGTGGTCGATACAGCCAATCAGCCAAGATGTTTCATGCCTGACGTGGCGCTGAACTCGCACGACTGCAAGGAATGAATGGGAGCTTATGATGAATTAGCTTCACGCGAACAGTGCTCACAGTATTAGCAGCTGAGATTCAACCGAGCTGCAGGACGCTTTCAATTCCACAGCTCAGATGCAAAATAAATCAGTTGCATAAATAGCTACACCCAGAAGGAATCAACCAACTGGACTGAAAATTGGTGGGTAGGTTTGTCATTGGGAGACATGCAAGTGATTCAAGTTTCACACCCGGCCGCGCATGTGACATGAGCAAGGACGGGCCTTGTCGCTGAAGCTGACTGACCCAACAGCCACCATTGTGGACATTCAGCGAGCAGTGATGCCCTTCATGAGTCATCCTGTTATTGGAAGTGCTGTTGGCAGACGGCTGCACCATGCAGGACTGCATGCACACAGACCAGTACAACGACTGCCCTTAACACCACATCAGTGTCAACATAGACTGCATTGGTGCAATGGTAGCAGGAGGACACACACTAGGGGGCGGTAAGCACGCTTGGCCACAGCGTGGGCAGTCCTGGGCAGCTGTTGGGGGCCTTGCTCAAGGGTACTCCGGTCATGTTTTCCCAGTTCAGAGAATCAAGCCTTCCAGTCACAAGGCCGGGTCCTAATCCTCCAGGTCACGATTGCTAGATGTCTGCAAGCCACTAGAGAGGATACACTGTTCTATGTCTGTAGAGCCAAACATACGTTCCTGTCATCAGAACCGCTCTTCTGATATGCTCTCCCGCTATGGCACTACAGCTGTAGCTGAGAGGTAGACTTGATGTGCTCAGACGGAAGCATACGGATACAGATACGCGCTGCCTTGGGCGTACCTTAGCGCCAGCGCATTAGCAAAGAGATATGGGACAGAGGCGCGAAAGCACTACCGCTCGGTACCCTGCCCTTCAGTGCTGGTAAAAGACGCTGGGAAACCTGCTGGAAAGAATCTTTCAACACTCGCTGTGTCGGCGCTGATACATTTATTGTTTGGTTGGCTGGCAAGAGGCACAAAGAAGCGCTGGTATTGACAATGTAGCAAACGAAAGCAGCACAGCAGCCTTCACTTCCAGCAGCAGCTTTCGCAATAACACATGAAAGACAGGCTGCAGACAGACAGCTATGCGCGCGCGCGAGTGTGTTTGTCCTTCAGAGGCGAGCGCTTTACTTACTCATCACTTCTGAACACCGAAGGAAGGAAGCGCCAGGCTCCTCTCGCACATACACGCACACTGTGCTCATCCCCGTCCCAGCAGGGGCTGAATGTAAGTGCACATATGAATATATGAATAGATGAATATCACAGTATTACAATTCAGCTGAGCTCCAGGAGCAACTGTGTGCGTGCGTGTCCGTGGCGAACCGTGACTATTAGAGCCGAGCCGTCAGTGTGGGTCGTAAAAGTCAAAACTCAAAGACAAAAGCACCTAGTGCTGCTACGGGATACTGTGTGTATGTCAGTGGAAAATGAATAAATGGCCGCGTTGATGGTTTTTTGGATGTTCTGTATATTAAATGAACATTTGGAGCTAGTAATATTATGCTATACTGTATTTAAAGTATGTAATAGGCCGTTTTATTTTTCAACCCTATTAAACTCATCAAATACATAGAAACTAGCACCGAAATGAATTTGGCCGAAGCTGAACAAAATTAAACAGGGCCGAATACCAAACACGTTTTTTTACTTACCACTTTTTCACCATTGCATAAATTAAATAGGCTAAATCCCAGACAGCACTCCTGGCAAAGGTAGCGCACTGTTGGCCCACAGTCGGCACTGGCAGTCTGCTGTGAGCCCTCGTATTTACAACATGCATTTGGCCCCCCCTATCCTAAAGCTGTGGAGGCGTGGCTCTAATGTGGTACATATGTGGCCCAGATCTTGCCACCAGAAGCAGTCCACCCAAGTGCCGTCAACCCATTGGGCAAATGCGCTAGATGGAAAATGGGAAATGTGGGCCAGAGCAGTTTTGATGTCTGAGATGTATATTGGTTCTGGTTTAAAAAAAATACTAATCTGCAGATGAAATATATTTACTGAACACTGAACATCCCAGCAGACACCCCAACAACATCCCAGCGGACACACCACCGACACTATCCTAGCAGACACCCCAACAACATCCCAGCAGACTTACCAACAACATCCCAGCAGACACCCCAACAACATTCCAACAGACACCCCAACAACATCCCAGCAGACACCCCAACAACATCCCAGCAGACACACCAACAACATCCCAGCAGACACACCAACAACATCCCAGCAGACACACCAACATCCCACCAGACACCCCAACAACATCCCACCAGACACCCCAACAACATCCCACCAGACACCCCAACAACATCCCACCAGACACACCAACAACATCCCAGCAGACACACCAACAACATCCCAGCAGACACCCCAACAACATCCCACCAGACACACCACCGACACTATCCTAGCAGACACACCAACAACATCCCAGCAGACACAGTTAGAGAACGCTTAGCCTCAGTCCAACATCCTCCTCTTAGTACACCACC
>JAMWET010004105.1:0-65299 GCA_024036415.1 Prochilodus magdalenae | reverse complement strand
GGCCCCAAACAGAAGAATGCATCCATAGACTAAAGGTACTACCTGAATCAGCAACCTCATGGACCTCTTCTTGAGGTACTCCACCAGACAATAGTAATTTGTTGCTTTTGTCGCCAATGTCATTTTCTCAAATGCCCCTGATTGAGTCCTTCAATGCTGTTTAGTGTGAGATAAACAAATGCGAGTTATAGCAGACTGTTAAAAGATCATTTGGTCTTATGAATAGCAAAAACGGTAAAAACTCGTGTTCCACAAGAGAGAAACAAAAAACTACAAGAAAAATTAGATATGAAAAGTGAAAACAGGCCTGCTTAATACCATAAAAACATACACTTACATTACATGGTAAGTTTCCCACAGTCACCTCTGCTATCTGTGGATTCGATAGCATCTCTGTGGTGCAGACTGGGAAGGCGAGACTGACAAGTTTTCTCCCAAACCAGTCCATCCAGTCAGCTTTAGAAAATTCAGAGAAATGACTGCCTGATGATCATTAAACGTCCATTTCCATCATGATGTCTCTCACTTTCAGGACTTATTTCTCCTAAGGTCTAGAAAGAAAGATGAGGAAGATTGTCACACACTAGATTTTGTTGGACATTTCAGAAAAGCTTTTCTTAAGCTGCTTTCTTCTACACAATATCACGAATGTATTTAGGAATACAGCAGCAAAACCCAAACAAAACAAGTATTGAACTCTACCTGTGAGTTGGGACCTAGAGCCTCCAAGAACTCCTCAAGGTTCATAAAAACACTGCCTTCTTCCAGACGGGTAAACACTACATTGATCAAGTCTACATTCTGCAGTGCTCCAGACTGTATGGTCAGATCACATACTTGGGACACAGTGAACGCTTCCAGTGATGTAAACTGCACAAAGAGATTGGGCAAAGGGTGGTGAGTAATAGCTACTCCAACTAACATACATTGTTTCTGAAGTGAATGCTATGGCAGTGTTTTGAGAGGATCTTACTTTTAGAGAATTCATGATTGAGTCAACTGTAAATCTTGTACAGTCACATAGATGGAGTATCTGCCAAAACTGACCCAAAGCCAGGAGTTGGCACTTTTTGGTGTCAAGAACCTACAGGTAAAGCCTGAAAAAGACAATAGAGGAAGAATTGGATAAACCCAGATACTATGCTGACTGAGAAAAAAGCAAATAAAGATGTGGCACGAACAGAAAAATGTATCCATAGACTAAAGGTACTACCTGAATTATCAACCTCATGGGACCTCTTGAGGTACTCCACCAAGACAAGAGTAATTTGTTGCTTTGTCGCCAATGTCATTTTCTCAAACGCCATGTTGAGTCCTTCAATGCTGTTAGTGAGACGTAAAATGCAAGTTATAGCAGACTGTTAAAAGATCATTTGTCTTATGAATAAACAAAAACTGTAAAAACTCTATTACACATGAGAGAACAAAACTGCTTTGATATGAAAAAGAACACAAGCCTGCTAACATCTTTAAAACATACACTTACATTACATGGTAAGTGCCACAGTCAACCTCTGCTAATGTGATGGATAGCATCTCTCTGGTCAGACTGGGAAGGAGAGGGACAAGTTTTCTCCCAAACCAGTCAATCCAGTCAGCTTTAGAAAATTCAGAGAAATGACTGCTGATGATATTGAATGTCCATTTCATCATGATGTCTCTCACTGCAGGACTTATTTCTAAGGTCTAGAAAGAAGAGGAAGAATGTCACACACTAGATTTTGTTGGACATTTCAAAAAACACTTTTCTTATAGAAGTGTCCCCTACTGAATATCAAGACTGTATTTAGTAGTACAGCAGCAAAACCCAAATAAAACAAGTATTGAACTGTACCTGTGAGTTGGGACCTAGAGCCTCCAAGAACTCCTCAAGGTGCTTAAAAACACTGCCTTCTTCCAGGCGGGTAAACACTACATTGATCAAGTCTAAATTTTGCAGTGCTCCAGACGGTATGGTCAGATCACATACTTGGGACACAGTGAAGGCTTCCAGTGATGTAAACTGCAAAAGAAAATAGGCAAAGGTGGTGAGTAATAGCTACTCCAACTATCATACATTGTTTCTGTAAGTGAACGCTTTGGAATGTTTTGAGGATCTTACTTTGGAAAATTCATGATTGAGCAACTGTAAATCTTGTACGGTCACATAGATGGAGTATCTGCCAAAACTGACCCAAAGCCAGGAGTTGGCACTTTTGGTGTCAGACCTACAAGGTAAGCCTGAAAAAGGCAATGGAGGAAGAATTGGATGAAACCAGATATTATGCCGATAGAGAAAGAAAGCAAATAAAGATGTGGCACAAACAGAAGAATGCATCCATGGACTAAAGGTACTACCTGAATCATCAACCTCATGGGACCTCTTGAGGTACTCCACCAAGACTAGAGTAATTTGTTGCTTTGTCGCCAATGTCATTTTCTCAAATGCCATATTGAGTCCTTCAATGCTGTTAGTGAGACGTAAAATGCGAGTTATAGCAGACTGTTAAAAGATCATTTGTCTTATGAATTGAAAAAAATGATAAAAACTCTATTACACATGAGAGAACAAGACAGCTTTGATATGAAAAGGAAAACAGGACTTCTGATACTGTTAAAGACATACACTTACATTAAATGGTAAGTGCCACAGTCAACCTCTGCTAATGTGATCGATAGCATCTCTCTGGTCAGACTGGGAAGGAGAGGGACAAGTTTTCTCCCAAACCAGTCAATCCAGTCAGCTTTGGAAAATTCAGAGAAATGACTGCTGATGATATTGAATGTCCATTTCATCATGATGTCTCTCACTTCAGGACTTATTTCTAAGGTCTAGAAAGAAGAGGAGGAAGATTGTCACACACTAGATTTTGTTGGACATTTCAGAAAAGCTTTTCTTAAAGATGCTTTCTCTACACAATATCAAGAATGTATTTAGGATTACAGCAGCAAAACCCAAACAAAACAAGTATTGAACTCTACCTGTGAGTTGGGACCTAGAGCCTCCAAGAACTCCTCAAGGTTCATAAAAACACTGCCTTCTTCCAGACGGGTAAACACTACATTGATCAAGTCTACATTCTGCAGTGCTCCAGACTGTATGGTCAGATCACATACTTGGGACACAGTGAACGCTTCCAGTGATGTAAACTGCAAAAGAAGATTGGCAAAGGTGGTGAGTAATAGCTACTCCAACTAACATACATTGTTTCTGAAAGTGAATGCTATGGAGTGTTTTGAGGATCTTACTTTAGAGAATTCATGATTGAGCAACTGTAAATCTTGTACAGTCACATAGATGGAATATCTGCCAAAACTGACCCAAAGCCAGGAGTTGGCACTTTTGGTGTCAGACCTACAAGGTAAGCCTGAAAAAGACAATAGAGGAAGAATTGTATGAAACCAGATACTATGCTGACTGAGAAAAAAAGCAAATAAAGATGTGGCACGAACAGAAAAATGTATCCATGGACTAAAGGTACTACCTGAATCATCAACCTCATGGGACCTCTTGAGGTACTCCACCAAGACTAGAGTAATTTGTTGCTTTGTCGCCAATGTCATTTTCTCAAATGCCATGTTGAGTCCTTCAATGCTGTTAGTGAGACGTAAAATGCGAGTTATAGCAGACTGTTAAAAGATCATTTGTCTTATGAATTGAAAACAACGATGAAAACTCTGTTCCACAAGAGAGAACAAAACTACTTAGATATGAAAAAGAAAACAGGCCTGCTAATACCTATAAAAACATACACTTACATTACATGGTAAATTCCACAGTCAACCTCTGCTAATGTGATCGATAGCATCTCTGTGGTCAGACTGGGAAGGAGACGGACAAGTTTTCTCCCAAACCAGTCAATCCAGTCAGCTTTAGAAAATTCCGAGAAATGACTGCTGATGATATTAAACGTCCATTTCATCATGATGTCTCTCACTTCAGGACTTATTTCTAAGGTCTAGAAAGAAGAGGAGGAAGATTGTCATACACTAGATTTTGTTGGACATTTCAGAAAAGCTTTTTTTTAAAGATGCTTTCTCTACACAATATCAAGAATGTATTTGGGATTACAGCAGCAAAACCCAAATAAAACAAGTATTGAACTCTACCTGTGAGTTGGGACCTAGAGCCTCCAAGAACTCCTCAAGGTTCTTAAAAACACTGCCTTCTTCCAGGCGGGTAAACACTACATTGATCAAGTCTAAATTTTGAAGTGCTCCAGACGGTATGGTCAGATCACATACTTGGGACAAAGTGAAGGCTTCCAGTGATGTAAACTGCAAAAGAAAATAGGCAAAGGTGGTGAGTAATAGCTACTCTAACCATCATACATTGTTTCTGTAAGTGAACGCTTTGGAATGTTTTGAGGATCTTACTTTGGAAAATTCATGATTGAGCAACTGTAAATCTTGTAGAGTCACATAGATGGAGTATCTGCCAAAACTGATCCAAAGCCAGGAGCTGGCACTTTTGGTGTCAGACCTACAAGGTAAGCCTGGGAAAAGACAATAGAGGAAAAATTGGATAAACCCAGATACTATGCTGACTGAGAAGGAAAGCAAATAAAGATGTGGCACAAACAGAAAAATGCATCCATGGACTAAAGGTACTACCTGAATCATCAACCTCATGGGACCTCTTGAGGTACTCCACCAAGACTAGAGTAATTTGTTGCTTTGTCGCCAATGTCATTTTCTCAAATGCCATGTTGAGTCCTTCAATGCTGTTAGTGAGACGTAAAATGCGAGTTATAGCAGACTGTTAAAAGATCATTTGTCTTATGAATTGAAAACAACGATGAAAACTCTATTACACATGAGAGAACAAGACTATTTTTATATGAAAAAGAAAACAGGCCTCCTGACACCATTAAAAGCATACACTTACATTACATGGTACCTTCCACAGTCAACCTCTGCTAATGTGATCGATAGCATCTCTCTGGTCAGACTGGGAAGGAGAGGGACAAGTTTTCTCCCAAACCAGTCAATCCAGTCAGCTTTAGAAAATTCAGAGAAATGACTGCTGATGATATTAAACGTCCATTTCATCATGATGTCTCTCACTTCAGGACTTATTTCTAAGGTCTAGAAAGAAGAGGAGGAAGATTGTCACACACTAGATTTTGTTGGACATTTCAGACAAGCTTTTCTTAAAGACGCATCCTCTATAGAATATCAAGACTGTATTTGGGATTACAGCAGCAAAACCCAAGTAAAACAAGTATTGAACTCTACCTGTGAGTTGGGACCTAGAGCCTCCAAGAACTCCTCAAGATTTTTAAAAACATTGCCTTCTTCCAGACGGTTAAACACTACATTGATCAAGTCTAAATTTTGCAGTGCTCCAGACTGTATGGTCAGATCACATACTTGTGACACAGTGAAGACTTCCAGTGATGTAAACTGCAAAAGAAGATTGGCAAAGGTGGTGAGTAATAGCTACTCCAACTAACACACATTGTTTCTGGAAGTGAATACTATGGAGTGTTTTGAGGATCTTACTTTAGAGAATTCATGATTGAGCAACTGTAAATCTTGTACAGTCACATAGATGGAGTATCTGCCAAAACTGATCCAAAGCCAGGAACTGGCACTTTTGGTGTCAGACCTACAAGGTAAGCCTGAAAAAGGCAATGGAGGACGAATTGGATGAAACCAGATATTATGCCGATAGAGAAAGAAAGCAAATAAAGATGTGGCACGAACAGAAAAATGTATCCGTGGACTAAAGGTACTACCTGAATTATCAACCTCATGGGACCTCTTGAGGTACTCCACCAAGACAAGTGTAATTTGTTGCTTTGTCGCCAATGTCATTTTCTCAAACGCCATGTTGAGTCCTTCAATGCTGTTAGTGAAATGTAAAATGCAAGTTATAGCAGACTGTTAAAAGATCATTTGTCTTATGAATTGAAAAAAACGATAAAAACTCTATTACACATGAGAGAACAAGACTATTTTGATATGAAAAAGAAAACAGGCCTCCTGACACCATTAAAAACATACACTTACATTACATGGTACGTTCCACAGTCAACCTCTGCTAATGTGATCGATAGCATCTCTCTGGTCAGACTGGGAAGGAGAGGGACAAGTTTTCTCCCAAACCAGTCAATCCAGTCAGCTTTAGAAAATTCAGAGAAATGACTGCTGATGATATTAAACGTCCATTTCATCATGATGTCTCTCACTTCAGGACTTATTTCTAAGGTCTAGAAAGAAGAGGAGGAAGATTGTCACACACTAGATTTTGTTGGACATTTCAGAAAAGCTTTTCTTAAAGATGCTTCCTCTACACAATATCAAGAATGTATTTAGGATTACAGCAGCAAAACCCAAACAAAACAAGTATTGAACTCTACCTGTGAGTTGGGACCTAGAGCC
Organism: Prochilodus magdalenae; assembly: GCA_024036415.1. Lineage (NCBI taxonomy): Eukaryota > Metazoa > Chordata > Actinopteri > Characiformes > Prochilodontidae > Prochilodus > Prochilodus magdalenae. The sequence continues at coordinate 58,933 of JAMWET010004105.1, read as the reverse complement.
TCCAAGAACTCCTCAAGGTTCATAAAAACACTGCCTTCTTCCAGACGGGTAAACACTACATTGATCAAGTCTAAATTTTGCAGTGCTCCAGACGGTATGGTCAGATCACATACTTGGGACACAGTGAAGGCTTCCAGTGATGTAAACTGCAAAAGAAAATAGGCAAAGGTGGTGAGTAATAGCTACTCCAACTATCATACATTCTTTCTGTAAGTGAACCCTTTGGAATGTTTTGAGGATCTTACTTTGGAAAATTCATGATTGAGCAACTGTAAATCTTGTACAGTCACATAGATGGAGTATCTGCCAAAACTGACCCAAAGCCAGGAGTTGGCACTTTTGGTGTCAGACCTACAAGGTAAGCCTGGAAAAAGACATTAGAGGAAGAACTGGATAAACATAGGTACCATGCTGATTGAGAAGGAAAGCAAATAAAGATGTGGCACAAACAGAAAAATGTATCCATGGACTAAAGGTACTACCTGAATCATCAATCTCATGGGACCTCTTGAGGTACTCCACCAAGACAAGAGTAATTTGTTGCTTTGTCACCAATGTCATTTTCTCAAACGCCATGTTGAGTCCTTCAATGCTGTTAGTGAGACGTAAAATGCGAGTTATAGCAGACTGTTAAAAGATCATTTGTCTTATGAATTAAAAAAAACTGTAAAAACTCTATTACACATGAGAGAACAAGACTGCTTTGATTTGAAAAGGAAAACAGGCCTGCTAACACCTATAAAAACATACACTTACATTACATGGTAAGTTCCACAGTCAACCTCTGCTAATGTGATCGATAGCATCTCTCTGGTCAGACTGGGAAGGAGAGGGACAAGTTTTCTCCCAAACCAGTCAATCCAGTCAGCTTTAGAAAATTCAGAGAAATGACTGCTGATGATATTAAACGTCCATTTCATCATGATGTCTCTCACTTCAGGACTTATTTCTAAGGTCTAGAAAGAAGAGGAGGAAGATTGTCACACACTAGATTTTGTTGGACATTTCAGAAAAGCTTTACTTAAAGATGCTTCCTCTACACAATATCAAGAATGTATTTGGGATTACAGCAGCAAAACCCAAATAAAACAAGTATTGAACTCTACCTGTGAGTTGGGACCTAGAGCCTCCAAGAACTCCTCAAGGTTCTTAAAAACACTGCCTTCTTCCAGGCGGGTAAACACTACATTGATCAAGTCTAAATTTTGCAGTGCTCCAGACTGTATGGTCAGATCACATACTTGGGACACAGTGAACGCTTCCAGTGATGTAAACTGCAAAAGAAGATAGGCAAAGGTGGTGAGTAATAGCTACTCCAACTAACATACATTTATTCTGAAAGTGAATGCTATGGAGTGTTTTGAGGATCTTACTTTAGAGAATTCACGATTGAGCAACTGTAAATCTTGTACGGTCACATAGATGGAGTATCTGCCAAAACTGACCCAAAGCCAGGAGTTGGCACTTTTGGTGTCAGACCTACAAGGTAAGCCTGGAAAAAGACATTAGAGGAAGAACTGGATAAACATAGGTACCATGCTGATTGAGAAGGAAAGCAAATAAAGATGTGGCACAAACAGAAAAATGTATCCATGGACTAAAGGTACTACCTGAATCATCAATCTCATGGGACCTCTTGAGGTACTCCACCAAGACAAGAGTAATTTGTTGCTTTGTCACCAATGTCATTTTCTCAAACGCCATGTTGAGTCCTTCAATGCTGTTAGTGAGACGTAAAATGCGAGTTATAGCAGACTGTTAAAAGATTATTTGTCTTATGAATTGACAAAAACGATAAAAACTCTATTACACATGAGAGAACAAGACTATGTTGATATGAAAAAAAAAAGGCCTTCTGACACCATTAAAAACATACACTTACATTACATGGTAAGTTCCACAGTCAACCTCTGCTAATGTGATCGATAGCATCTCTCTGGTCAGACTGGGAAGGAGAGGGAAAATTTTTCTCCCAAACCAGTCAATCCAGTCAGCTTTAGAAAATTCTGAGAAATGGCCACTTATAAGGGTGAATGTCTTTTCCATCATAATGTCCCTCACCAACGGATGTATTTGTATATTCTAGAGAGCAGGGATGGACAGATGTTCATTACTCATGATTGTTCTTGGAGTACTGACAACATGTATCATTAATTCTTTGTTTTTACAATTGCTGATGATATATTTATCAGAAAAAAACACACTGCCTACATTATTTACGGTAATATACCTGTGAATGTTGGACCAAAGCGTTTAGGAATTCTTTAATGTTCTGCAGAGCATTGCCTTCCTCAAGATATTTAAAAATTGCATTCATCATTTCTCTGTTGTTCAGAGCTCCAGAATGTAATGCCAGATCGGCTACTTGGGATGGAGTCAGTAGTTCCAGTGATAAAGGTGAACTGTTATTGTTTGTGGAGATCAACATGGCAGATTTACTTATTGTAGAGATAAGCTGTTGTGTTGTCATGGTAGAAGATTCTTCGTAAATAAACTGTGTTGGTGTGGTCAGTTCCACTGAAGTTCTGGAAGTGGATCCAGGTAAAATTTCCTTTACATGATAACCTGTTGTTAAAATATCTGTTGAGATTTTGGACTTGGATGTTGCTTCTGATTCTTCTGTTGTTAATAATTGTGTTAATGTGCCTTGAGTTTGAAGTTCACTAGATCCTGAAATTTCTTCAGTATTGGTTGCAGGCATGAATAATGTGGTTTCTAAAGTATTGACTGCTGGGCCAGGGACAGAAACTGTCACAAGATCAGGGGTAGATGTTGTAGCCTGAATTCTGGTTGATAATTCTTCAGTTGGTGCTTTGTATATAGCTGTTGATATTTCTGATAAAGTTACAGGCTCCATTGTTGTTGATGATGTCTCTGGTAAAAGTACATGCACATTTGTTGAAGATGTTTCTTCTGGAGATATTTCTTCTGGCAGTGTTACTGAAGTTGTAAGACTGTCTGTTTTCCAATCTGTAGTTGAAACATCATCTGTTTCATACATTGTTGTAGTTCTACGCTTTTCAGCAGTTGTCCTTGGAACATAAAATGTTGTGCGTTCACCAGTAAATGTTGGAATTTGAGTTGTGTCTGTTGAACCCTGTGATGCAACAAAAAAAAACACATTTGTTTATTAATTTCTTTCTAGGTTGTAACACATTGGCAATAACAGGTAAATCTGTAGAGTGTTTATACTGTCTTACACTAGTTACAGACTTCATTGTTGTTGATGATGTCTCTGGTAAAAGTACATGCACATTTGTTGAAGATGTTTCTTGTGGAGATATTTCTTCTGGCAGTGTTACTGAATTTGTAAGACTGTCTGTTTTCGAATCCGTAGTTGAAACATCATCAGTTTCATACATTGTTGTAGTTCTACGCTTTTCAGCAGTTGTCCTTGAACCATGAAATGTTGTGCGTTCACCAGTAAATGTTGGAATTTGAGTTGTGTCTGTTGAACCCTGTGATGCAACAAAAAAAAAACACATTTGTTAATTAATTTCTTTCTAGGTTGTAACACATTGGCAATAACAGGTAAATCTGTAGAGTGTTAAATCTGTCTTACACTAGTTACAGACTTCATTGTTGTTGTTGATGTCTCTGGTAAATGTACATGCACATTTGTTGAAGATGTTTCTTGTAGAGATATTTCTTCTGGCAGTGTTACTGAAGTTGTAAGACTGTCTGTTTTCGAATCCGTAGTTGAAACATCATCAGTTTCATACATTGTTGTAGTTCTACGCTTTTCAGCAGTTGTCCTTGAACCATGAAATGTTGTGCGTTCACCAGTAAATGTTGGAATTTGAGTTGTGTCTGTTGAACCCTGTGATGCAACAAAAACACATTTGTTTCTTAATTTCTTTCTAGGTTGTAACACATTGGCAATAACAGGTAAATCTGTAGAGTGTTTATACTGTCTTACACTAGTTATAGGCTTCATTGTTGTTGATGATGTCTCTGGTAAAAGTACGTGCACATTTGTTGAAGATGGTTCTTGTGGAGATTTTACCTCTTGCAGTGTTACTGAAGTTGTAAGACTGTCTGTTTTCGAATCCGTAGTTGAAACATCATCAGTTTCATACATTGTTGTTCTACGCTTTTCAGCAGTTGTCCTTGGAACATAAAATGTTGTGCGTTCACCAGTAAATGTTGGAATTTGAGCTGTGTCTGTTGAACCCTGTGATGCAACAAAAAAAAACACATTTGTTTATTAATTTCTTTCTAGGTTGTAACACATTGGCAATAACAGGTAAATCTGTAGAGTGTTTATACTGTCTTACACTAGTTACAGACTTCATTGTTGTTGATGATGTCTCTGGTAAAAGTACATGCACATTTGTTGAAGATGTTTCTTGTGGAGATATTTCTTCTGGCAGTGTTACTGAAGTTGTAAGACTGTCTGTTTTCGAATCCGTAGTTGAAACATCATCAGTTTCATACATTGTTGTAGTTCTACGCTTTTCAGCAGTTGTCCTTGAACCATGAAATGTTGTGCGTTCACCAGTAAATGTTGGAATTTGAGTTGTGTCTGTTGAACCCTGTGATGCAACAAAAAAAAAACACATTTGTTAATTAATTTCTTTCTAGGTTGTAACACATTGGCAATAACAGGTAAATCTGTAGAGTGTTAAATCTGTCTTACACTAGTTACAGACTTCATTGTTGTTGTTAATGTCTCTGGTAAATTTACATGCACATTTGTTGAAGATGTTTCTTGTGGAGATATTTCTTCTGGCAGTGTTACTGAAGTTGTAAGACTGTCTGTTTTCGAATCCGTAGTTGAAACATCATCAGTTTCATACATTGTTGTTCTATGCTTTTCAGCAGTTGTCCTTGGAACATAAAATGTTGTGCGTTCACCAGTAAATGTTGGAATTTGAGCTGTGTCTGTTGAACCCTGTGATGCAACAAAAAAAAAACACATTTGTTTATTAATTTCTTTCTAGGTTGTAACACATTGGCAATAACAGGTAAATCTGTAGAGTGTTTATACTGTCTTACACTAGTTACAGACTTCATTGTTGTTGATGATGTCTCTGGTAAAAGTACATGCACATTTGTTGAAGATGTTTCTTGTGGAGATATTTCTTCTGGCAGTGTTACTGAATTTGTAAGACTGTCTGTTTTCGAATCCGTAGTTGAAACATCATCAGTTTCATACATTGTTGTAGTTCTACGCTTTTCAGCAGTTGTCCTTGAAACATGAAATGTTGTGCGTTCACCAGTAAATGTTGGAATTTGAGTTGTGTCTGTTGAACCCTGTGATGCAACAAAAAAAAAACACATTTGTTAATTAATTTCTTTCTAGGTTGTAACACATTGGCAATAACAGGTAAATCTGTAGAGTGTTTATACTGTCTTACACTAGTTACAGACTTCATTATTGTTGTTAATGTCTCTGGTAAATGTACATGCACATTTGTTGAAGATGTTTCTTGTGGAGATGTCTTCTGGTAAATTTGTACACTGTCTGTTTTCGAATCCGTAGTTGAAGATGTTCAGTTTCATACATTGTTGTAGTTCTACGCATTTCAGCAGTTGTCCTTGAACCAGTGTTACTGCGTTCACCAGTTGTGTTGGAGAGTTGTGTCTGTTTTGTGATGCAACAAAAAAAAAACACATTTGTTAATCCTTTCTAGGTTGTAACATTGGCAATAACAGGTCAGAGTGTTAAATCTGTCTTACACTAGTTACAGACTTCATTGTTGTTGTTGATGTCTCTGGTAAATGTACATGCACATTTGTTGAAGATGTTTCTTGTAGAGATATTTCTTCTGGCAGTGTTACTGAAGTTGTAAGACTGTCTGTTTTCGAATCCGTAGTTGAAACATCATCAGTTTCATAAATGTTGGACGCTTTTCAGCAGTTGTCCTTGAACCATGAAATGTTGTGCGTTCACCAGTAAATGTTGGAATTTGAGTTGTGTCTGTTGAACCCTGTGATGCAACAAAAAAAAAAAACACATTTGTTAATTAATTTCTTTCTAGGTTGTAACACATTGGCAATAACAGGTAAATCTGTAGAGTGTTAAATCTGTCTTACACTAGTTACAGACTTCATTGTTGTTGATGATGTCTCTGGTAAAAGTACATGCACATTTGTTGAAGATGTTTCTTGTGGAGATATTTCTTCTGGCAGTGTTACTGAATTTGTAAGACTGTCTGTTTTCGAATCCGTAGTTGAAACATCATCAGTTTCATACATTGTTGTAGTTCTACGCTTTTCAGCAGTTGTCCTTGAACCATAAAATGTTGTGCGTTCACCAGTAAATGTTGGAATTTGAGTTGTGTCTGTTGAACCCTGTGATGCAACAAAAAAAAACCACATTTGTTAATTAATTTCTTTCTAGGTTGTAACACATTGGCAATAACAGGTAAATCTGTAGAGTGTTAAATCTGTCTTACACTAGTTACAGACTTCATTGTTGTTGTTGATGTCTCTGGTAAATGTACATGCACATTTGTTGAAGATGTTTCTTGTAGAGATATTTCTTCTGGCAGTGTTACTGAAGTTGTAAGACTGTCTGTTTTCGAATCCGTAGTTGAAACATCATCAGTTTCATACATTGTTGTAGTTCTACGCTTTTCAGCAGTTGTCCTTGAACCATGAAATGTTGTGCGTTCACCAGTAAATGCTGGAATTTGAGTGGTGTCTGTTGAACCCTGTGATGCAACAAAAAAAAAAAACACATTTGTTAATTAATTTCTTTCTAGGTTGTAACACATTGGCAATAACAGGTAAATCTGTAGAGTGTTTATACTGTCTTACACTAGTTACAGACTTCATTGTTGTTGTTAATGTCTCTGGTAAAAGTACATGCACATTTGTTGAAGATGTTTCTTGTGGAGATATTTCTTCTGGAAGTGTTACTGAATTTGTAAGACTGTCTGTTTTCAAATCCGTAGTTGAAACATCATCAGTTTCATACATTGTTGTAGTTCTACGCATTTCAGCAGTTGTCCTTGAACCATAAAATGTTGTGCGTTCACCAGTAAATGTTGGAATTTGAGTTGTGTCTGTTGAACCCTGTGATGCAACAAAAAAAAACACATTTGTTAATTAATTTCTTTCTAGGTTGTAACACATTGGCAATAACAGGTAAATCTGTAGAGTGTTTATACTGTCTTACACTAGTTACAGGCTTCATTGTTGTTGATGATGTCTCTGGTAAAAGTACATGCACATTTGTTGAAGATGTTTCTTGTGGTGATATTTCTTCTGGAAGTGTTACTGAATTTGTAAGACTGTCTGTTTTCGAATCCGTAGTTGAAACATCATCAGTTTCATACATTGTTGTAGTTCTACGCATTTCAGCAGTTGTCCTTGAACCATAAAATGTTGTGCGTTCACCAGTAAATGTTGGAATTTGAGTTGTGTCTGTTGAACCCTGTGATGCAACAAAAAAAAACACATTTGTTAATTAATTTCTTTCTAGGTTGTAACACACTGGCAATAACAGGTAAATCTGTAGAGTGTTTATACTGTCTTACACTAGTTACAGGCTTCATTGTTGTTGATGATGTCTCTGGTAAAAGTACATGCACATTTGTTGAAGATGTTTCTTGTGGTGATATTTCTTTTGGAAGTGTTACTGAATTTGTAAGACTGTCTGTTTTCGAATCCGTAGTTGAAACATCATCAGTTTCATACATTGTTGTAGTTCTACGCATTTCAGCAGTTGTCCTTGAACCATAAAATGTTGTGCGTTCACCAGTAAATGTTGGAATTTGAGTTGTGTCTGTTGAACCCTGTGATGCAACAAAAAAAAAACACATTTGTTAATTAATTTCTTTCTAGGTTGTAACACATTGGCAATAACAGGTAAATCTGTAGAGTGTTTATACTGTCTTACACTAGTTACAGGCTTCATTGTTGTTGATGATGTCTCTGGTAAAAGTACATGCACATTTGTTGAAGATGTTTCTTGTGGTGATATTTCTTCTGGAAGTGTTACTGAATTTGTAAGACTGTCTGTTTTCGAATCCGTAGTTGAAACATCATCAGTTTCATACATTGTTGTAGTTCTACGCATTTCAGCAGTTGTCCTTGAACCATAAAATGTTGTGCGTTCACCAGTAAATGTTGGAATTTGAGTTGTGTCTGTTGAACCCTGTGATGCAACAAAAAAAAAACACATTTGTTAATTAATTTCTTTCTAGGTTGTAACACACTGGCAATAACAGGTAAATCTGTAGAGTGTTTATACTGTCTTACACTAGTTACAGGCTTCATTGTTGTTGATGATGTCTCTGGTAAAAGTACATGCACATTTGTTGAAGATGTTTCTTGTGGTGATATTTCTTTTGGAAGTGTTACTGAATTTGTAAGACTGTCTGTTTTCGAATCCGTAGTTGAAACATCATCAGTTTCATACATTGTTGTAGTTCTACGCATTTCAGCAGTTGTCCTTGAACCATAAAATGTTGTGCGTTCACCAGTAAATGTTGGAATTTGAGTTGTGTCTGTTGAACCCTGTGATGCAACAAAAAAAAAACACATTTGTTTATTAATTTCTTTCTAGGTTGTAACACATTGGCAATAACAGGTAAATCTGTAGAGTGTTTATACTGTCTTACCCTAGTTATAGGCTTCATTGTTGTTGATGATGTCTCTGGTAAAAGTACATGCACATTTGTTGAAGATGGTTCTTGTGGAGATTTTACCTCTTGCAGTGTTACTGAAGTTGTAAGGCTGTCTGTTTTCGAATCCGTAGTTGAAACATCATCAGTTTCACACATTGTTGTTCCACGCTTTTCAGCAGTTGTCCTTGGAACATAAAATGTTGTGCGTTCACCAGTAAATGTTGGAATTTGAGCTGTGTCTGTTGAACCCTGTGATGCAACAAAAAAAACACATTTGTTTATTAATTTCTTTCTAGGTTGTAACACATTGGCAATAACAGGTAAATCTGTAGAATGTTTATACTGTCTTACCCTAGTTATAGGCTTCATTGTTGTTGATGATGTCTCTGGTAAAAGTACATGCACATTTGTTGAAGATGTTTCTTGTGGAGATATTTCTTCTGGCAGTGTTACTGAAATTGTAAGACTGTCTGTTTTCGAATCCGTAGTTGAAACATCATCAGTTTCATACATTGTTGTAGTTCTACGCATTTCAGCAGTTGTCCTTGAAACATGAAATGTTGTGCGTTCACCAGTAAATGTTGGAATTTGAGTTGTGTCTGTTGAACCCTGTGATGCAACAAAAAAAAACATTTATTTATTAATTTCTTCTTAGGTTGTAACACATTGGCAATAACAGGTAAAACTGTAGAGTGTTTATACTGTCTTACAGTAGAACATTCATCATTGAGCGACTGAAGATCTCCCAGCGTCACATAGATGGAGTATTTGCCAAAATTTACCCAAAGCCATGCACTAACAGTGTTCGTGTTGGATCCACAGGGTGAGGCTGTAAATAAGCATTGAGTTAGTTATAAAAACACTTAAAAAGATCCAAGACAAGACTCACATACATACTGACTGGAATGTGACTACCTGAACTGCTGATTTTTCGTGATTCCTTCAGGTAATTAATGAAAACGAGTGTAATTTCCTGCTTTGTGTTTAAAGTCATTTCATCAAACACCATGTTCAGCCCTTCAACACTATTGTGAAAAAACAAGATCCGTGTTAGCTTTATTTTTGTGTAAATACCAAATTTCCACTACAACTGTTCCAACATCAAAAGGAAAACAGAAAAGACATCCACTCACATCACATGGTATATGGCACAGTCTGCTTCTGCTATTATGGTTTTTAACATCCCTGTGGTCAGACTGGGAAGCAGAGGAACAAGTTTGCTGTTGAACCAATCACTCCAGTTACCCCTAGAAAACTCTGAGAAATGAACCCTGATGATGTTGAAAGTCCGACTCATCATGGTGGCTCTCACCACAGCATTCATTTTTAAGGTCTTTAAAAAAAGAGAGAAGGAAAATGTCAGGAACTTGTTTTTACTGTTCATAATGGAATAGGGCCAGTTAAATTATTTTGGATTCTCCACAGTGGATAACTATGGATCCTTCATACAGTAAAATGAACAGACTCATTCTTTTCTTTACCCTTGAGTTTTGGCCCAGAGCCACCAAGAATTCATCAGTGTTTTGCAGAGCATGGCCTTCTTCAAGAAAGTTGAAGAATAGACTGATCATATGTGTGTTGTTCAATGCTCCAGAAAGGACTGTAAATTCTGCTACTTCGGATGGACGCAAGAATCTCAGAGATGAAAACTGCATAGACAATAAAAAGACAGTTTAATTTTAATGTTTGACATGCATACTAGACAACGCATCTATTAGTTAACTTCCCATCGAGACATTTAGTATATGATATTATACTAGATATGATATACCTCCTTGGCATTTTCGAAGAGCACACCAAAGTTCTTCTCTACCCATTCTTTCATGTCAGTCACATTTGAAACACAGCCTGGATCTGAAATCAAAAGAGACAGTCATTGATATTTGTCTATATTTTGCTGAACCGCTCACAAAAAAATGTGCACATACAACTGTTATATTTGAATTGTGCAATCGAAAACTTCCACATTGATTAGGAATACATTTCTCTCCTAAAAATACCAACAACACTATATACAATAGTAAACAATTTTATTGTTATGAAGGTCATATAGATATTTTCACCCACTTGTTTTTGGCACCATGCAAGGCATCACATTCAAGTATCACAAATGACATTTATTCAGTTATATTAATATTCATACCTGAGGTGTCTGCTCTGGACAGGTAAGCGTTGATGAAGTGGGTGTTGATCATTTTCTGTTTCTCTTCGGTTATCAGCTCACTCTGTGTGCTCAGAACCCTTATGCTGGTGAGTAAAAATGTGTAAAGTGTAATGCGTAATGTAAAATTATCATTTTATACTGGATGTTGTAATATGAACTGACAGTTAACAATAAAAAGCAACCTTCCATTGTTGCTTTGTAATAACTTAAGTTTTCAACAGTTAGAGAAATGCTTCAGATTGCATTGTGTAAACACACCTAACAGAGCTGCATATATAATCTGGGTATTAGACTTTTGCTTTTCTTTGCCATAATGAAGAAAAGACAGCTATTAAGAATTACACCAGAAATACATTCACTTTACTATTTTTTCCTAAAAACAGAATTCCACCAGCAGTTTTTCAAAGTTAATAATGTCATTAATAATGCTAAACTAAAATGAAATTGTAACTTTGAAATTGAATATTTTATCTATTTATATGGTATATCTTGCAAATATTTTAATCTGTATATTGTCTTTCCATAATTTCTTGCCAAAAATCAGTAACTTTAACACAGTAAGTGTGCATTATACCTTTTCTTTATATACTTATGTCCTGTCTACTGGGCATCGAGCTTAGTATTTTTTAGCAAACATTGAGAAACTGTGAAAAACTGTATAAATGAAATGAATGTATAAAATGATAAATTTACATGATGTGGTAGGCTTCACAGCTGAAGTTAATTTGGCTCAATCTGGTCAGAAACTCCTTGGTCGCGTGTGGGAGTAGAGGCAGCAGCTTCACATGCACCCAAGACTCAACAAAGTTCAGACTGTTAATGTTGCATTCATTGAGAGCCTCCAGAGAACCAAACGTTGCTGCAATATCGGTGTCTTGCTCTGTGTTCTTGAAGAGGCAAAGGAGATTATAGTAAAAATGATAAAACGATACAGTACAAAATTACTTTGTAAACAAAACTATTGTGCCTGTTCTGTCTATAAATCTATATCACCCACCAGTTCAGCTATGAGGCTTAATGCTGATTGGACGATCTGTCCAAGCTGAGTCTGAAGACGCCTCTGTTTTATAGTTGTGAAGCTCTCACTTTTCCATGCCACACACAGAACATGACTGCTCACATTCTTGACTGCATCCAACACCTACAACAAAGTCCCACTTTATATAGTTGCTTGCAAACATTTAAACACCCTCAGTCAAATGACATGATTTTGTTAGTGAAAATACATTACTACACCGTCTACAGAACAGCGGCATTTTTCATCTATACCAACTCTATACAAGCTCTACTACTCCCAGTTTATTTGATGGCTATTCTTGAAAAAAGTGTGACTGCCCTGTGTTAGACTGGTGGCCTGTCAAAGGATATAGCTGTTTAGAAGATGAGTGAGTATTTGATTAAGAAGCATCACTATTTTTTATATATATCTACAACAGAAGTTAACACCTTCCCATAAAAAAGAAAAAATAGAAAATCTGTAGCACTAAGTGACTTCTAGATATGACAGAACTTTAGTAATACTGCATAAAAACAAAGTCTGCTAGCAAGAAAGTAAAAACTAGATGGCAGATATTAGTTAGTATTAGAAAATATTAATATGAATATATTAGTGTTTGAAAATCAAAGATTCTAAGATTAGGTGATAAATATTTTATTATTTGATTAATTATACAACAACTATTTACATGAATACAAATTATCCTTTGAGTTTCTCTGAAGTACAGTACCAACCCAGTGTTTTGGTATTAGCTTAAACTATTGTAGAGGCAAAAAATTACCAAGAATTACAGCAAAGCACTTGAGCCGGTATGATCCAAATTGTGGGGCATAAAAAAATCAAATGTAAAATATAAAATATAAGTTTGCAAACTTTAGTGTTTTTTTTTCAATATGTTAAATTTAGCAAATGAGCAATTGTATATTTAAAAAAGAAATGTATTCTCTGTAGAACATGTCTCAGCACTTATATCAGTTTTTCGTTTTTATATTATTCCTACTGTTCTTTGTAATGTTTTTAATTCTAACCCTACCATTACCCTAACAATGACCGAACCTGTGCTACTAAAAAGCCCAAGTTACAAGCACAAATTCCAATCTGTCTGTTTTCATTGTGGTCGCATGGCCATGAAATGGATACATACACATAGCAAAATGGCTGAGATTTGATTTGAAACTTGTTTGATCTACAGTAGTTTTTACTGTTTGGTTTTAATTAGTGACTTACCTGTGTCTTAATGATCACTATTTGTAATACAAGGTGATGACTGAAAAATCTCCCAGAGTTTGCATACTTACCACTAAAGATGCCTCAGTCAGCTTTGCAGAGTTGCATGCTTCCCCCATCCTGTACAGGTGGGAAAGAGAAAGTACTTGTGATTGAAATTGTGTAGATCTTGTGCCACATTATGGAAATGTCTTTTGTCGTAAGTTAAGACTTGTCAAGTATAAGATTTTTCACAAATATCCTAATTTAGGAAACACATCTTAATTTACGGAATCAGATTTCAATTTAGGAAATCTTAATCTACTCGGTGAAGGTTAATAATTGATTGGTATGTCTGTCCCTAAGTAACCAATGATCTGTGCATTTGGACATTAGACATACAAGTGTAAGTTATACTGTAGACACATCCTGTGTAGTGTCTAGTTTAGAGACACTACACCTGTTACCTGTTTCCCTGTAAGAGTGTTTGAGAGAAGGTTAGTGTATGTTGAGGTTTTATCTTCATGGGAGGGGGACACATCATAGCCTGGGGTCATTCTGAGTCACCAACATTCCAGTTTAGTTTAAACCGCTAAAACGGCTGCCGGACAGACAATCAGCTGACAAGTGAGGTAGACAGGGAGGGCACCTGTTCATCCCTGGTGTGTTTATTGGATGATCTGCACCTGTTTCACACTTGTCTTGTATCTGCACTTCTGGACAATCTGTAATCTCGCACAATGTGCTATTGTTGAATGTTGTACCATGAGATCTGAAGAACTACATTTTGTTTTAAACTATACAAATTATGTTGACAAACGATAAAAAAAACAATTCATTTGACTTCATCCAAGTGCATCGAACACATAACCCAAAATAAACATGCCAACTGAACATGTCTTGAACATTATAGTATTACTCCCGATAAAAACAAAGGAAAGTTTAATGTATTTGCAGACCTGTTCTCTGTGGGACATTGTGCTGGTTCTGTAGAGGAAGCAAACATGCACAATGAAAATAGGACAGAATACAAGACATAGTATACAAAGGGTATATCATTACAGTGTCTAGTTAAGACATTGACATGTGTGAAAATGACTGTACTCTTACTATCAGTGTGGTTGGTCTGACACTGAAAACAAAAAACAGCATGTGTAAGCCTCTGGCAGTGCTGTGTTACTGCCTATAAACTGAGTGAGTGAGCATGCATAAAACTGTACCTCATTGCTTAGTAGCAAAATCAGGACTCCTGAGGAAGAAGAGCAAATACACAGTATTTATAAATACACAGCCCTAGACCTGCAGCTGATTTTAGGGTTTTCCCCTGGTCACCGCACCACAAACCCCACTGCATGTAAAATTACAAGGTAAAGGAATATGAGTTACTGTTGTAACAGCATTAAAATGAAAAATGTTCAGTTGCGGTTAAAGAGCTTGATATTCATTACAAAGGCTCATTTAAAAGATGTAAAAATAAAAACGTTCCTTTGTTTTATTAGGGTCACTGTTCAGATCTAATATGAAATGATGAGCAATTGGCAGTATGCTTTTCTGGGCTAGTTGGCTATTTACCCACATTAGTTTTTATTTTTAAATTAAAGTTGTGGTTAACTTTATTGATTGATAGACTAGGTTTTATTACCCACAACGTTATACATAACTAAAACACAAATACACCTTGCATCAGTTAATGAAAGAGCATGACGCAAGGTATTCTGTTTCTAAGACAAATAGCACTGAAAACAAGTTTAAAAAAAAGTTGAAGCGAGTGATGCAAGGAATTTGGTAATATCTGTAAGAGTGTGCTGTCTTTGAACATGCAATCACTTTCAGAAATGCTGCTGTTCTGGTGTGACCAGAAATTTGGTATGTAAACAGGTCCATCAGCAGTGACACTTATCTGATATTTCTAACTCTGGATTATGTTGTTGAAATAGAAACATCTGAATCTGAGCTATATTGGCCTTTCATGTGGCAGTTTTGCAACTCTGCAATATTAATATTAATATTAATTTTAATTTCTCATTTTAGAATTTAGCTTCGCTGTAACCTAACAGATTCTAGCAAATGTCTTACATGGAAACAATAAACAGGACCACTATTTGCTTATGTGTTCAAAATCCTCTACCATCACAGTCAGCACCCTGATAAAACTGGACAAGTTACCCACAAAAATGTCCTTGTGTTCTATATAAATAATAGACTCACCTATCCAGAGAGTGCCAGAGCTTTTGTTTCTTTTCATGATGGCTTCACTACAGCAGTCAGCTCTTTATCTGTCATAGATACCAACTTGAGAAAACGAAAAAAAGATATAGATTTAAAGACTGCATAATAAAATAGATACAGTAATGAGGAACTGTGGCATGTAACCCGTGCAGGTGCGAGTGTAATACAACTGTGCTACACCAATAAGAGTCCTTGGGCAAGACTCCTAACACTACATTGGCCTACCTGTAATATGATTAACCTTGTAAGTCGCTCTGGATGAGAGCATCAGCTAAATGCCATAAATGTAAATGTAAATGTAAATAAATGTAATATACATTACCAGTCAAAAGTTTAGACACAGCTACTCATATCAGGTTCTCCTTATTTTTATCTTAAAGCTTTTCTTTAGAATAGAATACTTTATAATAATAGAAAACTATAAACTAGCCCTCATAGAATTATACAGTCCACCTTAAAACCCTCCAGAATTGAATTATACAGTCCACCTTAAAACCCTCCAGAATTAAGCTTTACAGGAGGATGGAGCAGCTGCCTTACCCTGCAGTGAAGCTGATAGAACAAGGTTTATTACTAAGCAGGTCTGGAGCGATTCTATTGGTCGGTCCATCATGAATATTCACTGAGCTGAAAGGAGAACTAGAGCTTTTACACTGTGCAGAAAAAGAGATCAAAGTTTTTACACCACTAAATATATATTAGAGGTGGAGATATGGAGGAGTATCATACTGTGTAGATCAGGAGTAGATGTGGTGTATCAGGATATGGACTGGTTCTGACTCTCAGCAGGTGGAGCTGTTCAGTGTACCACTGTAGAGTCTTTAAGACCACCAGCTATATCCATTTAGTTGGGTGTACCTAAACGTTTGGCTGGTAGTGTTTAAATACAGATTAACCTGAACACTGTTAACAGTTGTCATTAGACACGGTAACTTAGCCACCATTTCTCTGATTTTTTTTTCTTGCTGCACAGCAAAGTATTTCCACAGCTCACGCTGAAGTGACAGCATGTGCTCAGTTTATATGACTATTATCAGAGTTCCAGTTTGTACAGTATGCTGGATGTGTGCCAAGGGACTTTCCCTTCTAACAATACAAGACAAGGCCTAGTAGTTAGCTTTAGGCTATGCTTTATACCGCCATTTAGAGATTTTTTTAGACATTTATTTAGAAGATGCTAGCAAAGCCAATTCAAAGCAATTTAAAAGTAAATAAGTAAAAAAAAATGCAAAGTTTGATAATTTAATGTATTTACACAATTGATTTCCACAGCTCTCTTTGAGGAAACCAGCATTTATGTAATTAAATCAGGTAATGGATCTGAAGAAAACCATGTGATGGCTGGAGTGCTCTGAGAATGCAACACACACTTTTGTTTCTTTAACTACCACATATCAACTCATTTTAGAAAACAAAGAAAATATTGTTTTACTAATACATCAAATTATAATTTATTGCATTTTTTAATATTTTATATATTGGCACATATATAATGTATGTCTTACTGTCCAGATGAATAGTTTCTAATCATGTACTAAGATACCAAAGTAATGTAGCAACATTTGCTGACAAAAGTATTAATTTAAACTTAAAAAATCAAAACAAAAAAACAACAACAACAAAATGATGAAAATATTGCTCTCTTTGACACACAAATGACCTCTACCTGTGAATCACTATAAAGGTTACCTAAATCTAAAGAACGGATGTAAAAATCAATCCAAAACCATAGAGCATTGTGAGAAAATTAGAGGTAAAGATACAGTTTTGTTAGAAAGTAGAATTATAGTGCATTTGACTACAAACATTAATGTCAGTGTATATTAGTTTGTAAGTGTCATTCGTAAAATATGTAAAATTAATGAAATGATAGTTAACATTTTCAGGAACCCATCCACTGAATAAACACAATAATGGTAATAGCCAAATTAACATCATAATTAAAAGAAACCAACCAAAGCATATTTAAAAATAAATAGATAGATACATTTTAATAAAAATATATCAATAAATGAATAGACAGATATACAGATAGATTTAGATTAGAATTATTTTCATCATATTGCTGTAAGGTAATTTAACTGTACATATGTATAGAGCAAATATAAATTATTAAAAAGCATTCATACCAATTCTTCCTTTGTAACGGTAAAGAGTGTTCCAGAACCTGTAGGAGCTGTGATCTTACCTGTTCTTTGTAAGAGTGTATGAGAGAAGGTTAGTGTATGTTGAGGTTTTATCTTCATGGGAGGGGGACACATCATAGCCTGGGGCCATTCTGAGTCACCAAAATTCCACATGACATATCTGATTACGTAATAATAATAATGATTATAGTCATTACTACGTTGCTTTATAACAACGTAATAGCAAAAACAGTAACAATGACAAGTATTAAATGTTATAACAACCATAATAATCAGGAGGAAGAAGAGTGATAATATAGCAGTATCAGTTGCAGCTTTCACAACTACACTTTCAAATAGTTTGTTAATAGTTAAAATGCTGAAAGGGCAGTTGGCTCAGGGGTGATTTCTTAAAAGGCATGTATGTTTAGGTGTGCTCATTTGTCACAGTGAACATCCCATGGGGCAAAGTGTTAAGACTCTGCCCAGTTTCTCTCCTTCATGATGCTTCGAATTCCCTCATAATGCGCAGCTGGACATGTTTCAACTCTGAGGGCTTTGCAAATCAAAATGGATTCCAAAAAGTAAATCAAAAATGCTTTAGTTTGAATTTCAGACCTAGGCTCTGAAGCAAATCCAGAATTTGACAGCATATTCAGCTAAAATGCTGCATAAAAAAAACATTTTTTTATTAATAAACATTATATTATTATTTCATTTATTTATTATATTATTATTGTCTATTTTTCATATTTATTTATGTATTATTTGTATGAAAAAGCATTCTGTATCAAGTACATAGTGAAAGTAGCTGACAGAAACACACTAACTGCAAAAGCTATATTGTCGCTGTCCAATGCAAAACCTGCATCTCCATTTTTGTAGATTTTTACTTTTATGCATCATTTCATCACACCAGCCACTGCTTACACAGTGTGAAAAATTTGTAATGAATGAACCAACAGAAAAGGCACAAAACTTCTTGGAGGGACGTCTGGTTCCATTGACTTACATTATAATCAGACTAGGTTTTTGCCCTCTCCTGTAAAGTTACCGTTTTGGAGATATTTGTTTTTCTTTGGACAGTGAATGATATGCTCTTTTGGCATGTAATTTAAAGGAGTTAAAAAGAGCATCAAATTCTCAGAACAGATATCTGGCAAGTAGTGTTTGTGTTTGTGGTTATTGTAGTGTAAGTAGTGTGTCAGTGTACAGTAACTTAGTAGGTGTAATGCGTTAGTGTGCTGTAAGTAGCGTGTTGGTGTACGGTAACTCAGTAAGTGTAATGCGTTAATGTGCTGTAAGTAGCGTGTTGGTGTACAGTAACTCAGTAAGTGTAAGGCGTTAGTGTACTGTAAGTAGCATGTCGGTGTACGGTAACTCAGTAAGTGTAATGCGTTAGTGTGCTGTAAGTAGGGTGTTGGTGTACAGTAACTCAGTAAGTGTAATGCGTTAGTGTGCTGTAAGTAGTATGTTGGTGTACAGTAACTCAGTAAGTGTAAAGTGTTAGTGTACTGTAAGTAGTGTGTTGGTGTACAGTAACTCAGTAAGTGTAAGGCGTTAGTGTGCTGTAAGTAGTGTGTTGGTGTACAGTAACTCAGTAAGTGTAATGTGTTAGTGTGCTGTAAGTAGCGTGTTGGTGTACAGTAACTCAGTAAGTGTAATGTGTTAGTGTGCTGTAAGTAGCGTGTCGGTGTACAGTAACTCAGTAAGTGTAAAGTGTTAGTGTACTGTAAGTAGTGTGTTGGTGTACAGTAACTCAGTAAGTGTAATGTGTTAGTGTGCTGTAAGTAGTGTGTCGGTGTACGGTAACTCAGTAAGTGTAATGCGTTAGCGTACTGTAAGTAGCATGTTGGTGTATCTGTACTGAAATATATACATTGTACACAAATAACACAAAAACACATGCTACAAAAAATAATACATAAATAACACAAATAAACATTGAAAAATAAATGAATAAAATGAGCCAATGAGAGGTGTTCAAATCTACATCACTTGTCAGCTAGAGAGAGAAACCAACACCAGGCCATTTTGTTTTACAGTAAGTCAGTTAATCGCATTGGGGCAAATACTTGTTGCAGGTAAGCGCAATCAGTGTTCCTAAAAGGCAAAATCAAGTGTACTTTGCAGGGTGTTTGAAAGGCCGTCACATCCCAGGGGCAATGTCAAAGATAGCCAAGCAGGAATGTATGAACCTGTACTCTTAAAGCACTTAGTACGTGCAGTCAGGTCATTCCGACTCTTCGCAATCATAGGGGTGGGATTCATTCAGAATGTCCTCTTTTCTGTTTAGGTGCTTTAGGCTCATAGGCAGTGTCTTAAAAGTTTAGGACTGGTCCAGTGTGTAGAAACAATAGACCCACTGTTTTTATTCCTAAATGACTTACGTTTGGGTGGCTTTTAGCAAGTCTCTCCTTAGGTAAATAAATTAAGTGAAGAGTGTAATATCTAAAACTCTGTAGGTGTAAAGTGTTAGTGTACTGTAAGTAGTGTGTTGGTGTACAGTAACTCTGTAAGAGTAATGTATTAGTGTATTGTAAAAATTGCACAGTAACTTAGTAAGTGTAGCGTGTTAGTGCACAGTAAGTAGGGTGTTGGTGTAAAATAACTCAGTACATTTGGAATGTTAGTGGACTGTAAGTAGTGTGTTGATGTACAGTAACTCAGTAAGTGTAATGTGTTAGTGTACTGTATGTAGTGTGTTGGGGTACAGTAACTCAGTAAGTGTAATGTGTTAGTGTGCTGTAAGTGGTGTGTTAGTGTACAGTAACTCAGTAAGTGTAATGTGTTAGTGTACTGTAAGTAGTGTGTTGGGGTACAGTAACTCAGTAACTGTAATGTGTAAGTGTGCTGTAATGAGCGTGTAGGTATACGGTAAATCAGTATGTGTACATTTTATGCATTTAGCTGACGCTCTTATCCAGAGCGACCTACAAGGTTATTCGTATTACAGGTAGGCCAGTGCTGTGTTAGGAGTCTTGCCCAAGGACTCTTATTGGTGTAGCTCAGCATTTGCTACCCAGACAGGGATTTGAACCCACATCTCCCACATGGGGATGAAGGTTTCTGTGGTGTTAACAGCTGAGCCACCACCAACCAAGTGTAATGTGTTAGTGTACTTTAAGTAGTGTGTTAGTGTGCAGTATTTCAGTAAGTGAAATTGGTTAGTGTACTATAAGTAGTGTGTTGGTGTACAATATCTCAGTAAATTTAGCGTGTTAGTGTACTGTAGGTAGTGTGTTGATGTACAGTAACTCAGTAAGTGTAATGTGTTAGTGTGCTGTAAGTAGCGTGTCGGTGTACGGTAACTCAGTAAGTGTAATGAGTAAGTGTACTGTAAGTAGTGTGTTGGTGTTCGGTAACTCAGTAAGTGTAATGCGTTAGTGTACTGTATGTAGTGTGTTGGTGTACAGTAACTCAGTTAGTGTAATGTGTTAGTGTGCTGTAAGTAGCGTGTTGGTGTCCAGTAACTCAGTAAGTGTAATGTGTTAGTGTACTGTAAGTAGTGTGTTGGTGTACAGTAACTCAGTAAGTGTAATGCATTAGTGTACTGTAAGTAGTATTTTGGTGCATAGTAACTCAGTAAGTGTAATGTGTTAGTGTACTGTAAGTAGTGTGTCAGTGTACGGTAACTTAGCAAGTGTAATGTGTTAGTGTGCTGTAAGTAGTGTATTGGTTATAGTAACTCAGTAAGTGTAATGTGTTAGTGTGCAGTAAGTAGTGTGTCTGTGTACAGTAACTCAGTAAGTGTAATGTGTTAGTGTGCTGTAAGTAGTGTGTCAGTGTATGGTAACTCAGTAAGTATAATGTGTTAGTGTACTGTAAGTTTTGTGTTGTGTACAATAAGTCAGTAAGTGTAGCGTGTTAGTGTACTGTAAGTAGCGTGTTGGAGTACAGTAACTCAGTAGCTGTAATGTGTTAGTGTGCTGTAAGTAGCGTGTCGGTGTACAGTAACTCAGTAAGTGTAATGTGTAAGTGTGCTGCAAGTAGCGTGTTGGTGTACAGTAACTCAGTAAGTTTTGCGTGTTAGTGTACTGTAAGTAGTGTGTTGGTGTACAATATCTCAGTAAATTTAGCGTGTTAGTGTACTGTAGGTAGTGTGTTGATGTACAGTAACTCAGTAAGTGTAATGAGTAAGTGTACTGTAAGTAGTGTGTTGGTGTACGGTAACTCAGTAAGTGTAATGCGTTAGTGTACTGTATGTAGTGTGTTGGTGTACAGTAACTCAGTAGCTGTAATGTGTTAGTGTGCTGTAAGTAGCGTGTCGGTGTACAGTAACTCAGTAAGTGTAATGTGTAAGTGTGCTGCAAGTAGCGTGTTGGTGTACAGTAACTCAGTAAGTTTTGCGTGTTAGTGTACTGTAAGTAGTGTGTTGGTGTACAATATCTCAGTAAATTTAGCGTGTTAGTGTACTGTAGGTAGTGTGTTGATGTACAGTAACTCAGTAAGTGTAATGAGTAAGTGTACTGTAAGTAGTGTGTTGGTGTACGGTAACTCAGTAAGTGTAATGCGTTAGTGTACTGTATGTAGTGTGTTGGTGTACAGTAACTCAGTTAGTGTAATGTGTTAGTGTACTGTAAGTAGCGTGTTGGTGTACAGTAACTCAGTAATTGTAATGCATTAGTGTACTGTAAGTAGTATTTTGGTGTACAGTAACTCGGTAAGTGTAATGTGTTAGTGTACTGTAAGTAGTGTGTTGGTGTACAGTAACTCAGTAAGTGTAATGCGTTAGTGTACTGTAAGTAGTGTGTTGGTGTTCAGTAACTCAGTAAGTGTAATGCGTTAGTGTACTGTAAGTAGTGTGTTGGTGTTCAGTAACTCAGTAAGTGTAATGCGTTAGTGTACTGTAAGTAGTGTGTCGGTGTACAGCAACTCAGTAAGTGTAATGTGTTAGTGTGCTGTAAGTAGTGTGTTGGTGTACAGTAACTCAGTAAGTGTAATGTGTTAGTGTGCTGTAAGTAGTGTGTTGGTGTACAGTAACTCAGTAAGTGTATCTACATTATGGCCAAATCTGTCCTTGCTTTAAGCTTATGTGAGCATTAAAACACAACATGCCCAAATGAAAGAAGCGTGAAGTGAGCCCACTAACCAGGGCACAGCAGTCACTTTGTTTTGATCAATGTAAGGACCATTATGTCTGAAAACCATATAAAAATTACAGATGTTAAACGATTGCTTTTAGGGTTAAAATATAGTTTCTGATATTCTTCCAACCAGATGCTGTTCAATAATGATAAGGTTTTAAAACTCTGTATTACCAGTAAAAAATAAATAATACACAAATAGCACAAACATTGAAAAATAAATTAATGAAATGAGCCAATGAGAGGTGTTCAAATCTACATCACTTGTCAGCTAGAGAGAGAAACCAACACCAGGCCATTTTGTATTACAGGAAGTCAGTTAATCTCATTGGGGCAAATACTTGTTGCAGGTAAGCGCAATCAGTGTTCCTAAACGGCAAAATCAAGTGTACTTTGCAGGGTGTTTGAAAGGCCATCACATCCCAGGGGCAATGTCAAAGATAGCCAAGCAGGAATGTATGAACCTGTTCTCTTAAAGCACTTAGTACGTGCAGTCAGATCATTCCGGCTCTTTACAATTATAGGGGCGGAATTCCTCCAGAATGTCCTTTTCTGTGTGGTGTCTTAAAACATCTCTGTCCAGTATGTCTGAAGTTCAGGACTTGTCCAGGGTGTAGAAACAATAGACCCACTGTTTTTACACCTAAATGACTTACGTTTGGGTGCCTTTCAGCAAGTCTCTCCTTAGGTAAATAAATACCTGGTGTACAGTAACTCAGTAAGTGTAATGTGTTAGTGTGCGGTAAGTAGTGTGTCTGTGTACAGTAACTCAGTAAGTGTAATGTGCTAGTGTGCTGTAAGTAGTGTGTTGGTGTATGGTAACTCAGTAAGTGTAATGTGTTAGCCTACTGTAAGTAGCGTGTTGGTGTATCCGTACTAAAATATTAGAGAGCATTCCACATTTCCCAGTTGCTATTTAAACCCCACACACCCCATCCACTTTACAAAGTCTTTATCAAGCATTTCTCCCTACCCTCTGTCTATTGCTACTTTTGTTCTCTACCTCCTTTTGTTTACTCTTCTTCTGCTGGATTTCCTTTCTGGTTCCGTCGCCTTCCTTGTTGCTTTCTCCGTCTTGACCTACCTGCTTGCCCTCTGGATTCCTCTCTTAATCTCTCTCTGGCTTTGTTCGCTTGTTTACTGACTCTCTGGTTTTTAACCATGGACTCTCTCTCGCCAAGCCTCAACTTGTTTACCATAGCACTTTGAATTGACTTTTAGATTGGCATGTGTCAAACTTAGATTGTTCCTGATAAATCTCTAAATAGGAAGCACTGATTTCCATGGCATTGCATATGTATGTATATGATAACTCTTAAAGACCTTCTTAAAGACCTTACTGAAGCAGTGTGCGGTGCTCTAATCTACATCACTTGTCAATTAGAGAGAGAAATGGACACCAGACAATTTCGTATTATAGGAAGTCAGTTAATCTCATTAGGGCAAATGGTTTTTCCAGGTAAGCGCAATCAGTGTTCTTAGAACCAGAGAGGCGAAGACAGGTGCACTTTGCAGGGTGTTTGTAAGGTCATCACCTCCCAGGGGCAATGTCAAAGAGAGCCAAGCTGGAATGTACTAAGTGCTCTCAAGTCATTCCGACTCTTCGCAATCATATGGGTGGGATGCCTCCAGAATGTCCTCCTTTCTGTCATTTAGGCTCAAAGGCAGTGTCTTAAAATATGTCCAGTATGTCTGAAGTTTAGGACCGGTCCAGGCTGTAGATCAATAGACCGACTTTGCTTCTATACTTAAATTACTTATGTTTGGGTGGCTTTTATCAAGTCTCTTCTTAGGTAAATAAATTCAGTGAAGAGTCTAATACATAAAACTCAGTGTAAAGTGAGTGTTAAGCGTTGGTGTGCTGTAAGTAGTGTTTTTGTGTAGAGTAACCCATTAAGTGTAAAGTGTTAGTGTAGTGTTAGTGTGTTGGTGTACAGCAACACAGTAAGTGTAATCTGTTAGTGTACTGTAAGTAATGTGTCGGTGTACAACAACTCAGTAATTGTAATGTGTTGGTGTACTGTAAGTAGTGTGTTGTGTACAACAAGTCAGTAAGTCTAGCGTGTTGGTGTACTGTAAGTAGCGTGTCGGTGTACAGTAACTCAGTAAGTGTAATGCCTTAGTGTACTGTAAGTAGCGTGTCGGTGTACAGTAACTCAGTAAGTATAATGTGTTAGTGTACTGTAAGTACTGTTGGTGTGTGATAACTTAGTAAGTGTAATGTGTTAGTGATCTGTAAGTAGTGTGTCGGTGTATGGTAACTCAGTAAGTGTAATGTGTTAGTGTACTGTAAGTAGTGTGTTGGTGTACAGTAACTCAGTAAGTGTAATGTGTTGGTGTACTGTAGGTACTGTGTTAGTGTACAGTAACTCAGTAAGTGTAATGTGTTAGTGTACTGTAAGTAGTGTGTTGGTGTTCAGTAACTCAGTAAGTGTAATGTGTCAGTGTGCTGTAAGTAGCGTATTGGCGTACAGTAACTCAGTAAGTGTAATGCGTTAGTGTTCTGTATGTAGTGTGTCGGTGTACAGTAACTCAGGAAGTGTAAAGTGTAGGTGTACTGTAAGAAGTGTGTCGGTGTACGGTAACTCAGGAAATGTAATGTGTTAGTGTAGTGTTAGTGTGTTGGTGTACTGGAAGTAGTGTGTTGTGTACAATAAGTCAGTAAGTGTAGCGTGTTAGTGTACTCTAAGCACTGTGTTGGTGTACAATGTCGCAGTAAGTTTGGCGTGTTAGTGTGCTGTAAGTAGTGTGTTGTGAACACTGACTCAGTAAGTGTAATGCGTTAGTGTGCTGTAAGTAGTGTGTCGGTGTACAGTAACTCAGGAAGTGTAATATGTTAGTGTAGTGTTAGTGTGTTGGTGTACTGTAAGTAGTGTGTTGTTGTACAGCAAGTCAGTAAGTGTAATGTTTTAGTGTACTGTAAGTAGTGTGTCTGTGTATGGCAACTCAGTATGTGTAATGTGTTAGTGTAGTGTTGGTGTACTGTAAGTAGTGTGTTGGTGTACAGCAAGTCAGTAAGTGTAATGTTTTAGTGTACTGTAAGTAGTGTGTCTGTGTATGGCAAGTCAGTAAGTGTAATGTGTTAGTGTAGTGTTGGTGTACTGTAAGTAGTGTGTTGGTGTACAGCAAGTCAGTAAGTGAAATGTGTTAGTGTACTGTAAGTAGTGTGTTGGTGTACAGTAACTCAGTAAGTGTAATGTGTTAGTGTACTGTAATTAGTGTGTTGGTGTACAGTAACTCAGTAAGTGTCATGTGTTAGTGTACTGTAAGTAGTGTGTTGGTGTACAGTAACTCAGTAAGTGTAATGTGTTAATGTAGTGTAAAATCATTCAATTTGTTAGGCTATTTTGAAAGAATTTGGTTCCTTTTTCAGGATACAAGGTAAATTTTGAAAACCGGACCTATTTAAATACCTTGGTGTTAACATCACCTGCACAATGTCTTCCAAGAAGCAAATTACACACCCCTTATGTCCGCTATAGGAGAGGATCTCCAGAGGTGGAGTAGTGTCCCCCTTTCACTTGCAGGTTGAGTGCAGTGTGTTAAAATGAATGTCCTCCCTAGATTATTGTACCTATTTCAGTGTCTCCCTATTTTTTTGCCCAAATCATTTTTTAAGACCTTAGACAAAGTCATTATGCACTATAACTGGCGTGGTAAGGTTCCCTGTGTTGGCAAGTTAAGTTGGTTGTTTCCTGGGGTTGGGGATTGGATGATTGCTGTAACTTGGTAAAATGTTTAATAAAAAAAAAAAAAGAAAAAAGGAAGATGTACAAAAAAAATGATCAAATTTGTGTTAGTGTACAGTAACTCAGTAAACGTAATGTGTTAGTGTATTGTAAGCAGTGTTGGAAAGGTAACCCCAAATTAACAGAAAGTATTATAGATAAACAAACCCCTTAAGTACTGAGTGCTTTTTGGTATGCCCTCTCTTAAAGCCAGGATCTTGTAAAGTGAGTGGGAAAGCGGGATTATTGACAGGGCATAGAGGATACACTAAAATACATTATACTGTACAACCCTGTATTGGTATAACGACAATAAAGTTTAATTGAATTGAATTGAATTGAATTGAACTGAATTGAATTGAAAGGAAAGCAATTTCCTCTAGAAATGTATGGATTTTAAAAGGGAGTTAATTATCACCTGACTGCTTTAATAAGAAATAAAGGCTGAGCTGGTAATGGACAAGTGAAAACTTCTGTCTTTTTTGTTTTACAGCAAAAAGATTTGATATTCAGCCAAGTTAATTTATAAGATGCATACTCTTCAAAGTTGGGCAACTCTAAACCTTCTACTGATGTTGGCATTTGCAGATAAAATTAGAGATACCGTTATAAACTGATGTAAATTATTTATTATTAATTATGCCTGGAAAACAATGGAACAAAACAAATAAGGTAGTATGTGTAGACTGTGTCAGACATAGTGAATCTATTAAATTTCAGTCGCATAAACTCACTGGCAGCTCAAATGTTGGTGGAAAATACATACTTAATTAAGTCCTTCAAAGCTTAACTTTAACTGACCACCTAGCCATCAATAAGAAGTGTTTTAGAAAATTGTCCACACAGAAATTGGACAGTGTAATTTCTACGTGTACTGCATTTTCAGACTTATCAGAGTGTTGCGAATTACCTTCTGTTGAATGCGACTTTATTCTGGCTCCACTAGGGGGCACTCTCAGGCAGGTGTTGGACAGCTCTAAGGGGCACTTTCAGGCAGGTATAGGACAGCTCTGAGGGGTCCTTAGCACATGGCGTAGCTGGAGCAGCTAGCTGGAAGCTCTTCTGTTTTTTCACTCACAGAGTCAGTTCATGCTTTTGTGAAGAGGTCAGTTTTTTTGTGAACCCTTTAACTAATACTTCCCAGTTATAGTGTTATTTAAAGCTGTGTTTGTTAGCTTAACGATAATACAGTTAAATATGGATAAATATTTTATCCAGTGTCAGATATTGTCTGAGCTCAGCGGCAGAGATATAAAACACATTACTATTTAGTTTAATGTGCCTTAATCTTGAGTCAATCCGTATAACAAACAAATCTAATTTATGAGAAGTGTATGTATGTCTTATGCGTAGCTTCTCTATCTGTTATTCCAGAGAACCATGCTTCTGTATCTCTGTACACTCCTGCTGATCTGCTAATTCATATAAAGAGCAAAAACCGCAATTGACCCAGTTTTAGATCGATCAGACTCCCATAAATTACCACAATCTTTGATGTCCCGATCAATTTCTGAGTTTTTAGCTAAAAACTGTATCATTGATCCCTGGAGATTTCAGAACCCGCACACAGAACCCGCGAATTTTCCTTTTACTCTCATCCGCATCAAACCTATTCCCGTATTTTTTATTTATGTGGACAGCTCCTTTATTCCCAAAGTTACTTCCTCCAATTATTATCTTATAATTATCTCAGATTATGCTCCTCTATCAGTAAATATACGGTTTTCAAATCGCCATCTTTTTTCAGCTCCCTGGAGACTTAACTCGCTATTATTATCAGATGATACATTTAACACCTATATTTTATTCTCTATTGATGACTTTATTGCCATAAATAAGATGATGATGATACAATTTAATTTTCTCTTCTTTGGGAATCTCTCAAAGCCTATCTGTGAGGGCAAATTATTTCTTACACAGCTCATTTAAATAGATCAAGTAAACTTGATCTATTTAAAAGCTACAGGATTTAATGACAAAAATTGCAGACTTGGATGAACTTAATTCAGTTAATCCAATGCCTGCACTGCTGAAACGCTGATTGGAGCTACAAGCCGAAGTTCATTTCAGTACCACAGCTGTTGCTGAGCAGCAACTGTTGCGTACACACAGTAACCAGTATGAGCATGGTGATAAACCATCTAGACTTCTATCCCATCAGTTAAAAAGACTGCATCACGTTTAATTTCTCAAATTGAAGACCACATGGGAGTATTGTGCTCTGACCCACTATCTATTAACGCTGCTTTTAAACCTTTCTATTCGAGACTGTATCAATCTGAATCAAATTCAGATGATACTGAGGTGTCTCAGTTTTTTGATGAATTAACTTTTCCCTCTGTAAACCCCACTACCATAAAAGAACTTGATGCACCACTATGTTTAGAAGAAATTGTTGCTTCAATCACTGCCATGCAAACCAATAAAGCACCTGGCCCAGACGGATTCCCGGTTGAATTTTTAAAAAAATGTAGTAATAGGCTGTCCCTGCTTCTCCTAGCAGTGTATAACGAATCCATGTTGTCTGGGACTCTGCCCCCTACTCTTACAGAAGCATCCATTTCTCTTCTCTTAAAGAAGGATAAGGACCCTTCTTCTTGTGCTTCATATAGACCTATATCTCTCCTGAATTTAGATTTGAAAATCCTGGCGAGGACATTGGCTTCGTGGCTGGAAAATGCCCTCCAAGATATAATTTCACAGGAAACAAAATGGTTTTGTTAAAGGGTGTAATCTATTTTTCAATGTTTGTACTCTTCTAAATGTAATCTATACAACAGACTCTTCCTCTGCCCCAGAAATTGTAGTGTCACTAGATGCAGAGAAGGCTTTTGATTGAGTTAAGTGGAATTACCTTTTTTCAACTTTGTACAAATTTGGATTTGGGGATAAATTTATATCTTGGATAAAATTGTTATATACCTCCCCCCATGCTAGTGTCCACACTAACGATATCCGTTCTGACTATTTTTTGCCATCACATGGGACAAGGATGCTCTTTGTCTCCTTTATTGTTTGCCATTGATATAGAACCTTTGTAAATCGCTGTAAAGTGTCTTCCATCTTTTCAGGGAATTTCCCGCTTGGGTATTGAACTAAAATGATCATTTTACGCCGATGATTCGTTGTTTTACGTGACTGATCCAGCGAGTTCCCGTCCTCCAATTCTATCACTTTTGAAGAGGTGATTACAGAAAAGCAAATACTTCCCAGTGAATTCTCCTGCACTATCACTCAATCAGTCTGTAATTCCCTTTCGGGTTGCTTCAGCTGGGTTCAGACACCTAGGGATCCATGTATCTCAAACCTTGCCTTCTCTTTTTTCCTCTAATTTTTTCTTCTTTAATTAGTAAATTTAATTAGTAAATTAAAACAAGACTTACAGAGATGGAAATCTCTTCCTCTATCATTGATTGCTAGAATAAATGTTATAAAAATGAATTTTATGCCCAAATTTCTTTTTTTGTTTCAAACTATTCCCTTATTTTTGCAGAAAATGTAATTTAAGAATTTGGATCAGCTTATTACTACTTTTATATGGG
Organism: Prochilodus magdalenae; assembly: GCA_024036415.1. Taxonomy (NCBI): domain Eukaryota; kingdom Metazoa; phylum Chordata; class Actinopteri; order Characiformes; family Prochilodontidae; genus Prochilodus; species Prochilodus magdalenae. The sequence goes on along the minus strand of JAMWET010004105.1, from coordinate 29,275 downwards.
ATGGGAAGGTTCCTAGAGTGAGAAAATCACTACTACAAAGATTTAAATCTGATGGGGGTCTGGCCCTCCCTAATTTTTTGTTCTACTATTGGTCAGTACACATCCAAAAGGCCCTATGTTGGCTTCAAGCTCCGGATTTGCTGTGGTGTAGATTAGAGACTCGTTCTTGCTCTCCGTACTCTCTGCTCGCACTCCTTATTTCTTCTTTACCACTCAACCTGACAGGTTCTACATGTAATCCATTGGTGATGTCTACCCTTCGAATTTGGTCCCAGTTTAGACGTTATTTTAGGTTTATGTCTCCCTCTTTGTCGATGCCTATTTTGGAAAACCACCTATTCCCCCTGCATTGACAGACACAGCTTTTAATGTAAGGCAGGAGAGAGGTATCAGATTTTTTCGGGACCTTTATAAGGATGGTACTTTTTATAGTTTTGCAACTAAGTACAGATTTTAATTTGCCTTCACCTCATTTGTTTTGATACTTAGACACTGTATCTCTTCCCTTTTTCCAAACTATTCTTGTCTTCCTCTCACACAATCATGGGAAGACCTTTTGACCTCGGACCCCAGTAAGAAATCTACTATATCAAAAATTTACTCGTATATCATAGACTTATTTCTGTGCAAGACTGCAGCTGATTCAATTTAAGGTACTCCATAGAGTTCATTCATAGAAAAGTTCTACTTTGAAAGGCAATATTGCAGCATTTTATTCCAAATGGAATCCTTTACTTAGGTATTTTAATTTACTCCAAATCATGCCAGCCGACTGAGGGGAATTTTTATTTATTTACTTATATTTTAATTTAGTGATTGTTTATTTATTTATTGACTCACTCCCCCCCTCCCCCTTTAAGTCTAATTTAGTTTGTCATATCTGTGTAATGTTCATTTTTAAAAAAGGGGTGACGTTTACGTGTATGTATGTGTATATGTGACTATATGTGTATATGTGTAGGTTTAGAATTGCGCATATAGTTTGTATGTATGTATATGTGTATATATGAGTAATATGTACGTATGTATATATGTACACTGCTCAAAAAAATAAAGGGAACACTTTGAAAACACATCAGATCTCAATGGGAAAAATTCCTGCCGAATATCTTTGCTCATATAGACTGGGTAATGTGTTAGGAACAAAAGGATGCCACATCGTTTGATGGAAATGAAAATGATCACCCTACAGAGGGTTGAATTCAAAGACACCCTAAAAAAGTGAAAGTGAAAAAATGATGCAGCAGGCTCGTCCATTTAACTCAAACTCCACTGCAGCAACTCAGAATGGTACTCAGTAGTTTGTATGGCCTCCACATGCTCCTAATGAGATGACGGATGGTGTCCTGGGGGATCTCCTCCCAGATGTGAACCAGGGCATCACTGAGGTCCTAGACAGTCTGAAGTGCAACCTGGTGGCCAGTGAGCACAGGGCCCACTACAGGATGTCGGGCTCTCAGGCCGCCCTCATGAGGCCTGTTTCTGATTGTTTGGTCAGACACATTCACAGCAGTAGGGCTCTGGCAGTGCTCCTCTTGTTCCTCCTAAAACAAAGGAGCAGATACCGGTCCTGCTGAGGGGTTAAGGACCTTCTAAAGCCTTGTCCAGCTCTCCTAGAGTAACTGCCTGTCTCCTGGAATCTCCACCGTACAATTTTTTATTTATTTATTTATTGCCAAATATTTTTATTGGAATAAATACAATACAATAGTTTAAATTACAAAAAATACAATTAGCCTAATCGACTTTTACATTTATGTACACTGTGACATAACCACATATAAAATAATAATAATAATAATAATTATCATGATACACTATTCTGATAAGGGTGTAGAAAAAAATTATTAAATCACAGGTTACCGTGTAAGAACGTTGAACAACCCCACCACCCATGCCCACTCAGCTCTCCATGTCCAACACACACATTACTGACTATTAATGCAAATAGAAAAAACAAGCACACATTCAATTGGGCAGAACCTCTAAATTTAGTGAAACAAGAAATAAAGGGCTGCCATTTCTTTAAAAAATTGTCTGTACATCCCCTCAACGTGTATTTAATTTTTTCCAGTTTTAAAAAAAAAACATGATGTCTTTGAGCCACCTGGAGATTGAAGGATATTTAGCGGACATCCAGTGCAACAATAAGCAATGTCTTGCTAGTAGTGATGAGAAGGCTATAATGTCTTGTTGTGTAGATGTAAGTGCGAGTAAGGGATCTGAAATACCAAATATGGCGGTCAGAGGACAAGGTTGTAGATTTACCCCAAGAACTGTGGACATAGTAGTAAAATAACCTTCCCAGAAACCGTTCAGCTTGGGACAAAGAAAAAACATGTGGCTAAGGTGACAAGGGGAACCATGGCACTTATCACATTTGTCTTCAACTTCTGGATACAGTACAGGTAGTCTAGACTTAGAAAAATGAGCCCTATGTAAGACCTTAAACTGGATAAGTCCAAGACAGGCACAAGAGGTGGTAGATCGAATCTTCTCTATGGCCTGTTCCCAGGAGTCCTCATTTATTTGTATTCCCAATTCACCTTCCCATGTACACTTAAGTTTAGCATTAGAATGATTGCTAAATGCCAAGATGATGTCGTACAGCTTTGAAATAATTCCTCTGTGATGAGGAACAAATGAAAGCATGGTTTCCCACTGCTGTACTGGAGGTAAAGAGGGGAAATCAGGGAAACACTTAGTGACTAAACTACGAGCTTGAAAATAGCGAAACAGATGAGTAACAAGGAGATTGTAACGGGATGACAAATTGGCAAAATTGTCAAATACACCATCTACATATAAATGTTTGAACTGAGTAATACCCTTGTCATACCACACTGAAAATGTTGAGTCTGAGAGTGACGGAGGAAATAAATGGTTGTTATTCAAAGGACTCAAGGGAGAGGCAGCTACAAATTTAAAATGCCGTCTGATTATCAGTATATTGAGATGGTCTTGTAGGTAAGGAGGAATAAAGTAGAGCAGATATAGAAGACCCCCTACAGGATGATAGCTCCAATTTACACCAAGAGGATCCAGGAGATCTTAACCAATAGCAAAGTTTGTGGATGTGAGCAGTGGACTATTAGAAAGGTAATACAAGTCCTCCACTAAATCTGCATCTTTGCAGTAAAGTTTTGCGAACCCTAGGTGGTTCCCAGCCCAAATAAAAGAACAAATTATCTTATTTTCTTATCACTATCCAGTGAATCGAAAAAAATGTTTTGGCAAAAAAAGAGGAATTGACTGGAATAAAATTTTGGGAAAATATTCATTTTAACCACATTAACCTTGCCAATTAATGAAAGTGTACGGTTACCCCATCTTCAAATATCAGATGTAATCTTTGAGATAAGGGGAGTGAAATTAGCAGATGCAAGGCTGGACAAAGAGCGAGTCATGTTAATACCCAAATATTTAATCCCAGATGGACTAAACTGAAATGGTAAATCTGACTGCTGAAGATGACGTGCTGCAATATTGATGGGAAAACACTCACTTTTCTCTAAATTTAATTTATAACCTGAAAAGGTGCTGAAGTTCTCCAGAATACCTAAAACAGCAGGGATAGAAAGTGTAGGATTCGTTATATACAATAACAAATCATCTGCATACAGTGATCATTTATATTCAATCCCACTACGAATGATTCCTTTGAATAAGGGGGAAGATCTTAATGTAATAGATAGACTCGATAGCAATGGTAAAAAGCAAAGGTGACAACGGACAACCTTGGCGCATTCCACGTCCAAGAGCAAAATAATCAGAATAAACATCGTTAGTGTGGACACTGGCCATAGGGGACGAATAGAAGAGGCGAATCCAATAAACAAATTTGTCACCAATTCCGAATTTCTTGAAGACAGCAAGCAGGTACTCCCACTCTACTCTATCAAAGGCCTTTTCAGCATCTAAAAAGATGACAAGTTCAGGAAGTTTAGTCGAATGTTTTAAATATATTATATTGAAAAGTGTACGGGTATTAAAAAACAATTGACGACCATTTATGAAGCCGTTTTGCTCTTCAGATATAATATGAGAAAGCACATTCTCTAGACGGGATGCAATTACTTTAGCCAACACCTTTACATCAGCATTGAGCAGAGATAATGGTCTGTAGGAAGTGCAGGAGGTTGGGTCTTTATCCCTTTTTATGAAGTAGAGCAATGGTGGCTTGTGTCAAGGATGGTGACAAAGAACCGCGTTCTAAGGATTCATTAAATACAGATAAAAGTAGCGGAGCCAATTTACCAATAAATGTTTTGAAAAATTCAATCGGAAACCCGTCTGGGCCTGGGGCTTTGTTGGATTGCATAGCTTTAATTGCATTTGACACTTCTTCAAGGGAGAGTGGGGAGTCCAATTGCCTGGCAGTATTAGTATCGATGATTGGATTTGAAAGGTGCTGAAGAAATTCGTTAATTTTAGTTTTGTTTGTAGGACATTCAGATTTATATAACGAAGAATAAAATGATTTAAAAGTAGCATTAATTTCCAAGGGATCTGTAGTAATAATGTCATGAGTGTTTTTAATACTAGGTATCAAACGGGAAGTGGCCTGTCGTCGTAGCTGATGTGACAGTAAATGTCCCACCTTGTTGCCATGTTCATAATATGAGCCACGACTGCATAATAGTAAGCGTTCTGCCTCTTTAGTAGAAATGAGATCAAATACTGCTTGCAAATCAATACACTGCTTAAGTAGTTCTGGAGAAGGATTCAGGGCATATCTTTGATCAATGTTACTAACCCCAGATTTAAGTTCATTAAGCCGAGTATTAATCTTTTTATTAGAATGAACAGTGTAAGAAATAATTTGACCTCTCAGGTAGCATTTAAGTGTCTCCCACACCAATGAATATGAAGAGGTGTCATTTAAATTGAAAGACAAAAACTCAACAATGGAATGTGAAATGAATTCACAAAATTCTTTGTCTGCCTAAATAGTCAGAGGAATTTACACAAGAATTAAGCGTACTGGCAATAAAAAAGTAGTCAATCCTAGAATAAGAATGTGCACCTGGGAGAAGAAGGAACATTTTTTGATAGAGGGGTTACGAGATCTCCATAGATCAACAAGACCATTTTGCTTCATAAAATCAGAAAAAGTATTTGACATAGCGGATTGAGTCAGATTGAGAGGGTTAGACCGATCCAAGACTGGGTCAAAAACACAATTTATATCCCCTCCGAGGATCAGCAGGTGAGTATTCAAGAATGGGATATTACTCAGCAATCTGTTAGCAAATTCGACATCGTCAAAATTTGGGGCGTATACATTAACAAATAAAACCTTTTTTTGCATTAGGGTACCAGCAACAATGAGGTAACAATGAGGTGCCATTCCTATCAGCAATGACATCAGTGGATGAGAACTGAACCTTTTTGTTAATTAAAATGGCAACTCCCCTAGCTTTTGAATTAAAATTGGAGTGGAAGACTTGACCCACCCAAGGGCAATATAACCTGTGGTGATCTTTAATGCGAAGGTGGGTCTCCTGCAAAAATACTATATCAGAGTTTAAACATTTCAAGTGTGTAAAAACCTTAGATCTCTTAACAGGGTTACCCATACCTCTGATATTCCAACTAATAAATCTAAGAGGTGTGTCTGACCCAGCAATGGGATTAACACTGCCATTAACCATTTAAATAAAAAAAATAAAAAATAAACAACAAATATGAAATTGGTCATAGAAAACCGAGGTGAGACACCCTCCCCCTACCTTACCCCCAAAAACAAAAACACCCAAAGTCTCCATATAACCCCAGAACAACGGAGACAGCAGTGCTTCCCCTACCATAGCCAAAAGTTGTTCACAGTAAATTTGAACAACACAGAGAGTACACGGAGCGTACAATAAAGAAAAACAACAACAAAAAAAAACTCACTTCCTGAATACTGTTTCACTTGAAGGAGAACATTCTAACAAAACAATTAAGATGACTGCCTTAGTGACACAAATCAAATTACCTATAGATCCGATAGATACAGTAAAGTACGTGAAAATACAACTTAATAATAGCAGGCCTTAAGTCCTACACCAATAGATGCAAAAAACATAAAATAATGTAGCGCTGATCTGATTCGAAGTACAAAAATAAAAATATGGCATAGTCTTGTTATATTTTAGTATCCAGTGAGACTAAGGGAAAACAATTGCCTGTTATAAATAAACAACAGTGACATTAACTTGTGTAAAATCGAAAAACCACTAAATAATGCTCATGTAAAGAATTCAAGTTAGCGTAGACATTCTTAAGCAATAACAGAACACAGATCTGAAAAGCTAACCTTGAAATCAAAGTTCAAAGTTCACCTTCAAATCAAGGTTTTGACACAGTCGCTGGCTTCCTCCACTGAGACGAAGTCCTTCTCGACACCGTTGTACGTAATGCGAAGTCGCCCTGAAATGAGACTGAAATGACCAAGTCTCTGACTATAATCTGTCATATCTCTCTAGCGCTACGCAAAATGTCAACACAGTCACTATGATAATGAAAGCTGCACACGATGGCTCGTGGATGAACACCGGGCTTGGGTTGGAGGGTTCGGTGGGACCGGTCCAAAAGTGGCTCCCTTACCAGACCGAATGACTCCTTTAGTAGGGCGGCCACAGCAGAAGTGGTACAGGTGTCGGGACGCTCTGGTACTCCTGCTATCCTAATGTTGTTACGCCGTGATCTGGACTCCAAGTCTTCACATTTATTTTCCAGCTTGGCTACGTTAGCTGTGAGGCTCTGGATAGTAGTTTTCATCGCGGCGATGTCATCGGAGCACTCAGTGAGTGCGTGCTCTATCTCTCCGATCATACCTTTTAGCTTAGACACGGTAGCATCTGTAGCAGCTTTATCATTCGCTAGCTGTGTCCTCACCGCCTGCAGGTCGATCTTGATAGTAGACAAAGCATCTCCAAGAGTATCCTGGAGTTCCTTTTTGAAAATATCAGCAATATCTTTTCTCAGCGAGGCCAGCAACTCGAGCTTGAGGGTAGCATGCGTCGAGGCGGCCTCGGCTGGGTCTGATGGCTCACGCGATACTGTGGTCACGGTTTGTGGACCAGGCCGCAGTTGTGTCTGAACAGTATTGTTTCAGAGTTCTTTCCAGACATTTCACGTAGTTCAGAGTTAGACTTCCAACAAAATAATTAGTGTGAAGTAAGTTAAGACTAAATATGTAGCCAAAAAGCGCAGATGAATTACAATTTTATTTGAACTCGGCAGGAGCTTCCAAACTCACGTCCTACTCTATGAATGCCCCTCCACCGTACACTTAAGAATGTGCTGGGAGACACAGCAAATCTTGTGGCAATGGCACATATTGATGTGCCCTCCTTCAGAAGTTGGACTACCTGTGCAACCTCCGTAGGGTCCAGGTACCGCACCATGGTACTAGTAGTGACGCTGACCCAAGTCAACTGCAAAACTAGTGAAAACTCAGTGGGAAAAGATGAGGGGGACAAAATGTCAATGACCTCGTCCTTTTAAACCATTCCTGTTTTGGGGGGTGTCTCATTGTTGCTCATCTACTGCACCTGTTGTTATATTCATTAACACCAAAGCAGCTGAAGCTGATTAACGGCCCTCCCTACTACTTACCTGACCAGATCAATATCCCTGAAGTTGAACTGAGGTGATGCTGCACTCTGATTAAAAAGTGTTCCCTTTATTTTGTTGAGCAGTGTATGTATGTATGTATTCTTTCCATTTCTATGTATGTACATATGCCTATAGATTCCCCTGTGTATATGTAGCTGGGGGTGTGGGGTTACAAATAGATTATCTTTATTTACTTAGTCAGTAATTTCCTTTTCTTTTTTTTTCTTTTTTTTGAGGGACTATTTGGATACGTTAAATTATTGGATGTAACTGTGCCTTTACTCCTCAATAAAACATATTATTAAAAAAACAAGCAATCACTAACAACTGGTCCTTCGAGCCGGATCTCTTCACCCACTCTGGCATTATGGCAGAGCAAGGAGCAGTAGTAGCAGCTCATCACAGCATCTTGGCAGCAAATAAGTGGAGCAGGCACCTCCCAGTATATCTGCAACAATACCAAGTGTCACTACCTCCTACTATGGTGACATCCTCAGAACCATTCAGTCCTCATGGTGTCCAGGGCAGTGTCCAGACGGTGAGTACACCCAGGCTGCAGTCATCCCATATTCAGTCTGAATCTGTAACACTGGGTTACCAGCCAAGCGCAGTGTTACCCCAGGTAGGGATGCTAACATCACTTGAAGGCCCTGGAGGGCTAGAACTCACATCAACTGGGCTTGTAGACTGACTCCTGAGTAAACTCCCAAGGAGCATTTGCAGGTGCAAGGTCACCTCCTGACAAACAGTTTAAATCCTTACAGCTTGAGAGATCTTGCAGAGTGGCTCATGGTTAAAGCTGAAGCCCAAAGACTCTCATCCAAAATGGCACAGTGCTAGTAGACTAATAGGACAGAGGAGAGGAAAGATAAACAAGCCCCTTCAAGATAAAGAAGTCGAGCGACAGCAATCTATAATGGGTCTGACAAAGTAAATACAGCTGATGCTCAACCCACCGAATCAGCTCCACCAAGTGACAAGCAGAAGAAGACCAAACGTCTGTGTCTCTTATGTAAAAGCACTGAACATTACCTTTCACAGTGTACAAATAAATATTACTTCCTGTACTACGGGACAGGTAGAAGCTTAGATCACCAAGGGTAAAAGATGCCGCAAGTGTGGTCGCACAAGTCATGGGCCTGAAGCATGCATGCAGAAGAAGGCCTGTAGTGAGTGCCAAAAGATTCACCTGAAGGTGCTTCATGGTATCGCTCAGCTAAGCTCTGGCATGTATCTTGTCACCCCAGTGGAGAAAGTGACTCCTTAGCCCTCAGAACAGTTCGCCATGATGGGCTCACCTTACTGGCTCATCTGTCAACTTCTGTGTGTCATCTCTGGCCAAGCCCAACAAGCAGCACCTCATCCGTAGTGCCTTCACCACAAGCCATCTAGCTCTAGCCGATCAAGCATATCCAGTGGCTGCTCTGAAGAAGCGGTATCGACACCTTAGGGGGATCCCAATCCAGCCCTTTGACAAGGTCCATCCACTTCTACTCAGCAGCCAATCTCTATCGAGGGGGTCGATGTGGAAGTGGTCAGGTCCTACAAATACCTTGGTGTGCACGAGAGGTGGGACTGGTCAGTAAACACTGACTCCGTCTACAAGAAAGCACAGAGCAGACTGTACTTTCTCAGGAGGCATGGGTCCTTCAGGATCTGCCAGGAACTCCTGCTGATGTTCTACCAGTCTGTGGTAGCCAGCGTCATCTTTTATGCTGTAGTGTGTGGGGAGGCAGTATCAGCGAGAGGGATGCTGGACGACTCGACAGGCTGGTGAGGAAAGCTGGTTCTGTGCTGGGACTAGAGCTGGAGTGCTTAACACCACTGGTGGAGAGGAGAGCCCTCAGTACAATCATCAGGCAGAAGAGCTCATTCATTGGCAGGCTGCTGTCCCAGTCCTGCTCCACAGACAGACTCAGGAAGTCTTTTGTCCCTCAGGCCATAAGACTGTTCAACTCCCCTCAGTTCAGCAAATGAAAAACTCTTGACACTCCTTTCAGTCCGGTCACTCCAACAGACACACCCCCCATCTCTGCACACACTCCCTCCTCTGGACACACCCCCATCTCTGCACACACCCCCATCTCTGCACACACTCCCTCCTCTGGACACACCCCCATCTCTGCACACACTCCCTTCTAAATGCCCGGTCATTCCAACGGACACACCCCCATCTCCGCACACACTCCCTCCAACGAACACACCCCCATCTCTGCACACACTCCCTCCTCTGGACACAGCCCCATCTCTGCACACACTCACTCTACTGGACACACCCCCATCTCTGCACACACTCCCTCCTCTGGACACACCCCCATCTCTGCACACACTCCCTCCTCTGGACACACCCCCATCTCCGCACACACTCCTTCCTAAATGCCCTATATCTATTTATATTGTATTATTCTAACACTCTGTACTACTGTTTACATATCCTGCTAAATTATTTATATTACTGCGTACTTGCACTGTCTGTATGGCTGACAACAGCCATCTTCTCAATTGCACTGTCTATATGGCTGACATCAGTCATCTTCTTAATTTGCACAGCAAACGAATTTCCCTCTGGGATCAATAAAGTATCTATCTATCTACCTAGTTACTGGAGCCGACCACACTTACTTGATCGCAGCAAAGGCGCCAGTTCAACAAGGTCTCAATGGAGGGCCGGCAGCTATCCACACTGAACTCGGATGGGCTCCTCAGGGTCCAGATGGACTCCCACCTTATAAAGTGCAGCTATCCACTTTGCTACTTCACTGCACTCAGACCAGCACCTGATGAACTCTATCAGCATGTAGGACGTCTTTGGCAGCTTGATGTACTGCCTTTGCAGAGTGAGAAGTTGGCTGTCAGATCCAAACAGGATCAACAAGCAGTGGATATGGTGGAGTCAGGCACCACCAGGGAAAATGTCAGGGATGTACTAAGGTATGCCACACCCTTACTTCGAGCTAAAAGGGCACCATGATTGAAGACTACAGTGGATGCAGTCATGCCATCATTTCGGAGCACTAAAAGACAGTTGGCCAAAGACCCGCAAATCTATGAGTTGGAGATACAGAAAATCTTGCGGTAATCTTACGGTTCCGACAGCACCCTATAGCCATAAATGGAGACATAAAGGCGATGGTTCTTTAGGTACGCCTCCTACCTGAAGATCAGCCGTGGTTGAGGTTTACCTGGAGGAATCTACATAAGGAAGAGGCTCCAAAAATGTATCAATGGCATTTGGTACTACTTGCAGCCCATGCTGTGCAATCTTTGCATTGCAAAAGTATATCAGAGACCATGTAGATCAGGAGGACACTGTGAAGTCCCTGGAGCAGTCCTTCTATGTGGACAACTGTCTTCCGAGTCTCCCAACTACAGCATCAGCAAAGTGCCTGGTGGACAAGATGTGCCAAGTTCTTGCTGAGGGAGAGTTTGAGATTAGACAATGGGCAAGCAATGACCCTGAGGCAATCAGTCATCCCCTTCATCTGCAAGGTCAGAGAGCACTGAATTATGGCTCATGGAGAAGCATGCAGATCTGGCACTGTGTCACTGATCAGCTTGAATACAAGGTGAGACATCTGGAGCCACAACTCCCCACCATGAGAACTATCTACAGAGTTCTCGCCAGTCAGTATGATCCCTTGGGTGTGATCATCCCCTATACAACCCATGCCAAGGTCCTTTTTAAGAGATTGTGGGCAAAAAGAAGCTGGGATGATCCAAACCTTCCGGTGGAGCTCCTGGAGGCTTGGACAACCTGGGAGAAAGAATTATCCAAGCTGAAAGACATATTGTTGCCTCGTGCATTCGCTCCTCTAACAAGGAGCACCCAACATCCCGAATACACACTGCATATCTTCTGTGACTCTTCTGAACGGGCATATGGATCAGTAGGATATCTGACCACAGAACATAAAGGTCAAGTATTCTCTTCCTTTGTAATGGCCAGGTCCAGGGTGGCGCCCAAACGCCAGTTTTCAATGCCCAGGCTCGAACTATGTGCTGCGCTTACAGAAGCCCAACTCTCTGCTTTCATCCACCAAGAGCTAACCCTAACCATCGTTCAGACCTTCCTCTGGTCCAATTCTACCACGGTCCTCAGCTGGCTAAAATCTGAATCTTGCCGATTCTGAGAAATGGCCTCAAGTTCCTCATCTCTAGCGACTTGGAGAACTCTGACGAGTTAAAGCAGAGTGCTTTCTGTGGTCTCTTAACGACTACTTCTGCCCCGAAGATGCCTGAAGCTACACAGTTCATCACATGGGCTGAATTAGTAACGGCCACAAAACAAGCCTTACAAGGGGCAGCAGAATCTAATTATGCTTCACGTCCATTGGATCTACATAATGCTGAATCATACATTTTGAGAACCTGCCAAACTGATAGTTTCCCAGAAATAAGACTGCTTAAAGCACGTAAGCCAGTTTCACCCAGCAGCCGATTAAGCATGCTCTCTCCAGAATGGGACGCTGAAACCAATCTCGTGAGAGTTGGAGGTCGTCTTCGCCATCTGGAGAACCCTGACTTATCAGACATCCATCCAGTGGTCTTAGACCCTTAGCAGCCTGTAACCCAACTCCTTATTAAAGAGGTGGATGCGCGTCTGCTTCATTCTGGGCCTGATCGTTTGCTGAGCTCTGTGTGTCTGAGGAATGAGAATGAATATACAGCTTGGGAAGCTCCTTGTGTTTTACTTTCCTTGAAACAGGCTCCTCAGAAGGTGGGGGTGTTTGTGGTATAATGAGGAAGGTCTGGTCTCGTCTATGATGTTAAGGCCAGATCTCATATCTAGTCTTTCACTGGTCAGTCTTTCATGAGAAAATCTATCCAGTGTTCAGTCCCTCTCCCAATTACGGAGGTAAAAACTCAGCACCACTGATCATCACACCTGTTCAACATTATAAATGAGGCTGGTTTATCACACAGAACTGTTTTAGGATGGTAGAAGTAATCACTCTACACAGACTGCGTTCTAGACTGTAACTCAAGGTGTGACTTCAACCTCAGACAACTTAGTTCTGTTCCGTCTATTTGCGGGACTTATTGGTTCTCCTGTTACTGTTAAACAAGTCGTCAAAGGAGGCCGGTCTCACCTCAGTTTTAGTCTGTTCACCTATTTGCGACGACTATTTGGTTCTCCTGTGTTTTCAACTTCTATAAATCTTTATCAATGTAAAGCTGGATGTTGTACTTGTGGTAGTTGTACTCTGTATCTCCTCAGTCAGTCATGGCCTTCTCCAGCAGTGTCCTGCCTAAAGATCAGCTTTAGTGCAGGCTTTGATCTTACAATGTTCGCAGATGGATTTCAAAGTGATCTACCATTGGCCAAATTAGACTTACATTTGAAATAAAGAGACGTGGAAATAATTCCAGCTGAGTTGGGCTGGAAAAAGTCATCATTCCTGTCCTGTTTGAATCTCTAGCACCTTTCTGTTGGATACATGCTGCTGCCATCTGATTCTGAGCAAGCCTTCCTCTCCCTGTATGTGACCCCTGTGTGGGGTCAGCTTCCAAGCTTCGCACCCATAAAGTAGTATTGATAGCACCAGGCTCTTAAAAAGGGATGCTTTTATTTTTCTACTGATGTTTCCGTCTTGCCAGATGTTTGATAGCCACTTCATCTGAGAGCTGGAATCACTCTTACAGTTGGACTGTGAGTGTCTAAACAAAAAAAAATTCCACTACATTGACTTGCTCTAGAATATGGCCTAAGGATGAATACTCGCCTACTGTCCTACTGCCTCTCTAAATCCAGAAACTTAAATGATGAAACTATGCTGACACACCTGCAGATTTAAAGTGAAGCTCTTGGTACTGTCTGGGTTACATCTTGGTCATCCAAAGAGCTCAAATAACTTCACTGCCTGTGTCTTGAGCATGTAAACAGATATTTCTAATAAAAAATAAATTGACTGCACATATATTAAGAGCATGGTTACATTCATTTTAAGCATGGTTATATTACTAAAACACTACAAGCATTTTACTTTGTAAGTAAACAATATGGTTCATATAATGAGAAATATTCTACTAGAAGAGTAAAACGCCTGCAAACTTTTATACTTGGATTACTTCACATTAGGGTTACATAAACTAGTTAACCTCTAACAATCCTACTGGCAGGAGAAAGAAAAATAACACAACTAGAAACAACTAGAATCCTATGGGTGAAACGTAAGTCACATGAATATATACTTGAATTGATAACTCAAATGACTATAACTATATACATTAGTTAATTCCTAAACCTTTTATAAAATGGACAAGGTGTTATAATGTATCAAAGACCAATAATACTCTGCACTAAAGACCCTGTGATGTAAGACCATATCTGCAGACCAGTTTCTGCTCCCACCACATTATAAAAGTCTGTTAAGAAGCACATGCACAGAATGTACTTAAACTTTCAGATTGGGAACGTAATCAGATACAGCAATTTACATGACTAATATTCTCCTATTTAACATTATTTTTTAAGATTATCCACCTTGTTTAGTATATTAATTTAGTACTTGGAATCTTTTTCTAACCGAGGTGTATATATGGACTTATCCTATTTAAATCAAGCTATTTGTCAGAATATTTTTGGATTATCATACATGGCTAGTGTCATCCTAAAAATGTAAATTCTATAAAAAAACATTCTTAGTTACATCTTATAATAAGTGGTTAGACTAAATGGTAATAGACTATATCTATTCAAAATAAATTTTAGCCACTTAAACTTCTTTCTACCAGAGCATGTTGGATTTTACGGTCGGTTCAGTCTGAAGAAGTTTCCCAAGACTACAAACAACTGCTAAATTTAGCACTATATATATATATTAGAAAGAAATGCAGTTGCACAATCATCCATACAGAAAATACAATTATAAACATGTTATGCAATGTGTCATGTCCCGTCTTGTCTGGCCCCTGTTTGCAGAATAACGTGATTATTACATAAACCAGTTTAATACTTTGGTAGTCAGGACATATCACCAGTGTCTGCGGATCTTTCAGAGTTTAGAAAACATTACAATGCCGCTCTAACAAACAAGAATTACATTCACCACACCCTACAAAGAAAATTACATACAGAAAACCTATTCTAGTAATGTTTTAAATGACACTAGTAAAATCACTACAAATAATAAGGCACTGGAAAATTATGATAACTAACAAGGTGGTCACTGGAACTGTTGCTGTGGCACTACTGAATTGCTCTTTCGTAAAGTCATCGCTGGTTTGTGTTTTTTTGAGTGCAGGGGGCGTGGTGGTGGAGGTTGGGAAGGTCATGGTGGTAGCAGAGGTGGTGGTGCTTGTACTCAAAATTTTCAGTACTTCCCGGTCCATTGCTGGGGATGAGAACATAGAGGCAGGTGTGTCATTTCAAGTAATTTAACAACATTTTTCCATTATCATAATATTAATTATGACACATGCCTGAATCATATTGAAATCACTTTCAAACAGTTTTGAACACTCACTTGCAGTGATGCTGGATGGGATTATGTTTAGGAAAACTTTATAGTTGTTTATTGCTGATTTCAGCCCTTCAACAGTGAATGTTATATTAGGAACAACTGTTTCATTTCGAAAGATTAGCTGAGCATCCACACCCACTGAACCAGGCCTATGGACAGAGGAACGGAAGAAGACACAATCAGGGTTAGCTAATAATTATTTGCAGGTTGTCACGTAAGCAGGATTTGCACATCAAAGATTATAATTTTGCCACCTTCTGCCTAAATACTATCTGTGTCATTCAGAGTATAAATCAAATTTAGCTTTGTCTCTTTCTTAAGTCAGGAAATCTTTGATTCCTTTGTGTCTACCAGGACTAAGATTAGGCAATAAATGAGAAGTGAAGTTAGGTTTCCAACCTCCAAGATACTACAGAAATTCTTGCTGATTTTTCAAACTAAAGAAGTGTTGTAAAATAATCTTTCTTGTATCAGTGAGAGAAGAAAATCACAAAACATAATATTTGCTCTTACTGTTTAATTATAACACCTATCTGTAACACCTATCTGGAACTTTGAACTGCTATCAGATATCAGTACATATAAGTAATTTTTTGATATTATTGCTATTGTTTTTTTGTTTGCTTCTTGTTTGTATTTTACAATAAACAACACAGTCAATGTTTAAAAAATTGATTTGTTGATGGCTACTGCCCATCACTAAAAACTGAAAATACTGTACCAGAATCCTAGGATATAGCTTCTGAGGTACGTGTCAGGAAACAGCTCTTGGTATGCGCTGTTCAACTACAAATGAGTAGACACACATGCTCCAATTACAAACATGAAACATCAGACTTCTAATACTTTCCTAACATCATACACATATACATACATATATATACACACACTTAATACATATACGAACACATAAACTTATATTACAAATACATAATACATATACATACCATAACACATTAACAAAATTTTTTTTGGTTGATTGATAAAAACATTTTTAAAAATATTCACTTGCTGTTAAATTGATGAAGGCAACGCCTTCAGATGTAGGGAATAGTTGGACTAAATTCAGTCATGGTGCTGTCGTCTACATGCATCAATGATTAATTTAACATGACAAACACCAAGACAAATTCTTACAAAAACAAGACTTTGTAATTACAGGGTCTGAATGCAGCTAAATCATTATGTAACACAAGGATTCCTGCGTTAAACACTGAATCAGTTTGTGTCGTCAGGCCCCAAACGATTATTAAGTGCCGTTAAAAGGAAAGGTGAGGCAACACAGTGGTAAAAAGGCTCCTGTTATTTGGAATCCGTAGCAGTCATCAAATTTGGAATGAGTGTGCATAAACTGTAGGTGTTATTCGTGTAGGTACTATACACTCTTTGATAGGTTTCAGTAACACAAAGTTTTCCTACCTCTTCAGTAACATTTCTGGCCAGAGTCTTGTACTCGGCTGTTGTAGAATCGTTGTAAGCAGAAATAAAAATTCTTTGAATGCGAAGATGTAAAGTAAGGACTCCTTCTTCTGCTTTAGCTGGTTCTGCTATAACTGTTGTATAGTCAGTAAATAGTAAAGCGACTGAATCAGTAGTTTCAGAGATTGTTCCAGTTGTGGATGTAGTTGTGATACTATTAGTAATGGACAGCAAAATTTCAGGTGGTTTTACAGTGACAGAAATTGTCTCAAGCCCAGTGAAAGTCTTGGGAACCTGGTTTCCGTTGGGCATTACGCTTTCAGTTGTTGTAAACACAGTATTAATGTAGGTATGTTTTTCTTCTGATATCGTCATGGCATCAGTGGTTACATCAGGATGATTGACTGTTTCGAGCCCTGGGAAGGGAGTTGGTTCACTTGTTGTAGATTTTTCTCCTGTATTTGACATATCCAGTATAGTAGAAGTTTGTTCATGAGTAAGCTGTGTTGAGGTCACTGCTTCTACTGTAGTCATAGTATCTGATACAGTATCTGGTGAAGTTGCATGCTCATCTGTAGATGAAGTATCAGCTGAAATTGTTGTGACTGTAGATGATTGAATTTCACTGAATGTCACATGTAAAGAATCTGGAGTTGTGTCAGTATTGGTTTTAGACATGAACATTGTGGTTTTTAAAGTATCCTCTGATGTGCCAGAGAGAGAAAGTGTCACATCAGCAGAAGTAGAGGTAGTAGTCTGAATTCTGGTTGACAGTTCTTCTTTTGGTGGTTTTGTAGAAGCTGTGTCTGAAATAGACTTCGTCACAGCTGTGGTTACATCAGGGTGATCAACTGTTTCCAGCCCTTGAAATGGTGTAGAGTCACTTGTAGAGGATTTCTGAGCATCTTCTGTTGTAGTAAAGGGCAAATTTACAGAAGCAGTTGTTATTTCTGTCTCTAATGGAGTTACATGTTCTCTTGTATTTGATGTATCCAGTATAGTAGAAGTTTTTTCATGAGTAAGCTGTGTTGAGGTCACTGCTTCTACTGTAGTCACAGAATCTGATACAGTATCGGGTGAAGTTGCATGAACATCTGTTGTTGAAGTATCAGCTGAAATTGTTGTGACTGTAGATGATTGAATTTCACTGGATGTCACATGTAAAGAATCTGGAGTTGTGTCAGTATTGGTTTTAGACATGAACATTGTGGTTTTTAAAGTATCCTCTGATGTGCCAGAGAGAGAAACTGTTATATCATCAGCAGTAGAGGTAGTAGTCTGAATTCTGGTTGACAGTTCTTCCTTTGGTGGTTTTGTAGAAGCTGTGTCTGAAATAGACTTCGTCACAGCTGTGGTTACATCAGGGTGATCAACTGTTTCCAGCCCTTGAAATGGTGTAGATTCACTTGTAGAGGATTTCTGAGCATCTTCTGTTGTAGTAAAGGGCAAATTTACAGAAGCAGTTGTTATTTCTGTCTCTAAAGGAGTTACACGTTCTCTTGTATTTGATGTATCCAGTATAGTAGAAGTTTGTTCATGAGTAAGCTGTGTTGAGGTCACTGCTTCTACTGTAGTCACAGAATCTGATACAGTATCTGGTGAAGTTGCATGATCATCTGTTGTTGAAGTATCAGCTGAAATTGTTGTGACTGTAGATGATTGAATGTCACTGGATGTCACATGTAAAGAATCTGGAATTGTGTCAGTATTGGTTTTAGACATGAACATTGTGGTTTTTAAAGTATCCTCTGATGTGCCAGAGAGAGAAACTGTTATATCATCAGCAGTAGAGGTAGTAGTCTGAATTCTGGTTGACAGTTCTTCCTTTGGTGGTTTTGTAGAAGCTGTGTCTGAAATAGACTTCGTCACAGCTGTGGTTACATCAGGGTGATCAACTGTTTCCAGCCCTTGAAATGGTGTAGATTCACTTGTAGAGGATTTCTGAGCATCTTCTGTTGTAGTAAAGGGCAAATTTACAGAAGCAGTTGTTATTTCTGTCTCTAAAGGAGTTACACGTTCTCTTGTATTTGATGTATCCAGTATAGTAGAAGTTTGTTCATGAGTAAGCTGTGTTGAGGTCACTGCTTCTACTGTAGTCACAGAATCTGATACAGTATCTGGTGAAGTTGCATGATCATCTGTTGTTGAAGTATCAGCTGAAATTGTGGTTGTGACTGTAGATGATTGAATTTCACTGGATGTCACATGTAAAGAATCTGGAGTTGTGTCAGTATTGGTTTTAGACATGAACATTGTGGTTTTTAAAGTATCCTCTGATGTGCCAGAGAGAGAAACTGTTATATCATCAGCAGTAGAGGTAGTAGTCTGAATTCTGGTTGACAGTTCTTCCTTTGGTGGTT
Organism: Prochilodus magdalenae; assembly: GCA_024036415.1. Classification (NCBI taxonomy): domain Eukaryota; kingdom Metazoa; phylum Chordata; class Actinopteri; order Characiformes; family Prochilodontidae; genus Prochilodus; species Prochilodus magdalenae. The sequence continues at coordinate 10,428 of JAMWET010004105.1, read as the reverse complement.
TTGTAGAAGCTGTGTCTGAAATAGACTTTGTCACAGCTGTGGTTACATCAGGGTGATCAACTGTTTCCAGCCATTGGAATGGTGTAGATTCACTTGTAGGGGATTTCTGAGCATCTTCTATTGTAGTTAAGGGCATATTTACAGAAGCAGTTGTTATTTCTGTCTCTAATGGAGTTACACGTTCTCTTGTATTTGATGTATCCAGTATAGTAGAAGTTTGTTCATGAGTAAGCTGTGTTGAGGTCACTGCTTCTACTGTAGTCACAGAATCTGATACAGTATCTGGTGAAGTTGCATGATCATCTGTTGTTGAAGTATCAGCTGAAATTGTTGTGACTGTAGATGATTGAATGTCACTGGATGTCACATGTAAAGAATCTGGAATTGTGTCAGTATTGGTTTTAGACATGAACATTGTGGTTTTTAAAGTATCCTCTGATGTGCCAGAGAGAGAAACTGTTATATCATCAGCAGTAGAGGTAGTAGTCTGAATTCTGGTTGACAGTTCTTCCTTTGGTGCTTTTGTAGAAGCTGTGTCTGAAATAGACTTCGTCACAGCTGTGGTTACATCAGGGTGATCAACTGTTTCCAGCCCTTGAAATGGTGTAGATTCACTTGTAGAGGATTTCTGAGCATCTTCTGTTGTAGTAAAGGGCAAATTTACAGAAGCAGTTGTTATTTCTGTCTCTAAAGGAGTTACACGTTCTCTTGTATTTGATGTATCCAGTATAGTAGAAGTTTGTTCATGAGTAAGCTGTGTTGAGGTCACTGCTTCTACTGTAGTCACAGAATCTGATACAGTATCTGGTGAAGTTGCATGATCATCTGTTGTTGAAGTATCAGCTGAAATTGTGGTTGTGACTGTAGATGATTGAATTTCACTGGATGTCACATGTAAAGAATCTGGAGTTGTGTCAGTATTGGTTTTAGACATGAACATTGTGGTTTTTAAAGTATCCTCTGATGTGCCAGAGAGAGAAACTGTTATATCATCAGCAGTAGAGGTAGTAGTCTGAATTCTGGTTGACAGTTCTTCCTTTGGTGGTTTTGTAGAAGCTGTGTCTGAAATAGACTTTGTCACAGCTGTGGTTACATCAGGGTGATCAACTGTTTCCAGCCGTTGGAATGGTGTAGATTCACTTGTAGGGGATTTCTGAGCATCTTCTATTGTAGTTAAGGGCATATTTACAGAAGCAGTTGTTATTTCTGTCTCTAATGGAGTTACACGTTCTCTTGTATTTGATGTATCCAGTATAGTAGAAGTTTGTTCATGAGTAAGCTGTGTTGAGGTCACTGCTTCTACTGTAGTCACAGAATCTGATACAGTATCTGGTGAAGTTGCATGATTATCTGTTGTTAAAGTATCAGCTGAAATTGTGGTTGTGACTGTAGATGACTGAATTTCACTGGATGTCACATGTAAAGAATCTGGAGTTGTGTCTGTATTGGTTTTAGACATGAACATTGTGGTTTTTAAAGTATCCTCTGATGTGCCAGAGAGAGAAACTGTTATATCATCAGCAGTAGAGGTAGTAGTCTGAATTCTGGTTGACAGTTCTTCCTTTGGTGGTTTTGTAGAAGCTGTGTCTGAAATAGACTTCGTCACAGCTGTGGTTACATCAGGGTGATCAACTGTTTCCAGCCCTTGAAATGGTGTAGATTCACTTGTAGGGAATTTCTGAGCATCTTCTGTTATAGTAAAGGGCAAATTTAAAGAAGCAGTTGTTATTTCTGTCTCTAAAGGAGTTACACGTTCTCTTGTATTTGATGTATCCAGTATAGTAGAAGTTTGTTCATGAGTAAGCTGTGTTGAGGTCACTGCTTCTACTGTAGTCACAGAATCTGATACAGTATCTGGTGAAGTTGCATGATCATCTGTTGTTGAAGTATCAGCTGAAATTGTGGTTGTGACTGTAGATGATTGAATTTCACTGGATGTCACATGTAAAGAATCTGGAGTTGTGTCAGTATTGGTTTTAGACATGAACATTGTGGTTTTTAAAGTATCCTCTGATGTGCCAGAGAGAGAAACTGTTATATCATCAGCAGTAGAGGTAGTAGTCTGAATTCTGGTTGACAGTTCTTCCTTTGGTGGTTTTGTAGAAGCTGTGTCTGAAATAGACTTTGTCACAGCTGTGGTTACATCAGGGTGATCAACTGTTTCCAGCCGTTGGAATGGTGTAGATTCACTTGTAGGGGATTTCTGAGCATCTTCTGTTGTAGTAAAGGGCAAATTTACAGAAGCAGTTGTTATTTCTGTCTCTAATGGAGTTACATGTTCTCTTGTATTTGACGTATCCAGTATAGTAGAAGGTTGTTCATGAGTAAGCTGTGTTGAGGTCACTGCTTCTACTGTAGTCACAGAATCTGATACAGTATCTGGTGAAGTTGCATGATCATCTGTTTTTAAAGTATCAGCTGAAATTGTGGTTGTGACTGTAGATGACTGAATGTCACTGGATGTCACATGTAAAGAACCTGGAGTTGTGTCAGTATTGGTTTTAGACATGAACATTGTGGTTTTTAAAGTATCCTCTGATGTGCCAGAGAGAGAAGCTGTTATATCATCAGCAGTAGAGGTAGTAGTCTGAATTTTGGTTGACAGTTCTTCCTTTGGTGGTTTTGTAGAAGCTGTGTCTGAAATAGACTTTGTCACAGCTGTGGTTACATCAGGGTGATCAACTGTTTCCAGCCCTTGGAATGGTGTAGATTCACTTGTTGGGGATTTCTGAGCATCTTCTGTTGTAGTAAAGGGCATATTTACAGAAGCAGTTGTTATTTCTGTCTTTAATGGAGTTACACGTTCTCTTGTATTTGATGTATCCAGTATAGTAGTAGTTTGTTCATGAGTAGGCTGTGTTGAGGTCACTGCTTCTACTGTACTCAGAGAATCTGATACAGTATCTGGTGAAGTTGCATGATCATCTGTTGTTGAAGTATCAGCTGAAATTGTGGTTGTAACTGTAGATGACTGAATGTCACTGGATGTCACATGTAAAGAATCTGGAGTTGTGTCAGTATTGGTTTTAGACATGAACATTGTGGTTGTTAAAGTATCCTCTGATGTGTCAGAGAGAGAAACTGTTATATCATCAGCAGTAGAGGTAGTAGTCTGAATTCTGGTTGACAGTTCTTCCTTTGGTGGTTTTGTAGAAGCTGTGTCTGAAATAGACTTCGTCACAGCTGTGGTTACATCAGGGTGATCAACTGTTTCCAGCCCTTGGAATGGTGTAGATTCACTTGTAGGGGATTTCTGAGCATCTTCTGTTGTAGTAAAGGGCATACTTACAGAAGCAGTTGTTATATCTGTCTCTAAAGGAGTTACATGTTCTCTTGTATTTGATGTATCCAGTATAGTAGAAGTTTGTTCTTGACTAAGCTGTGTTGAGGTCACTGCTTCTACTGTAGTCACAGAATTTGATACAGTATCTGGTGAAGTTGCATGGTCATCTGTTGTTGAAGTATCAGCTGAAATTGTTGTGACTGTATATGACTGAATTTCACTGGATGTCACATGTAAAGAATCTGCAGTTGTGTCAGTATTGGTTTTAGATATGAACATTGTGGTTTTTGAAGTATCCTCTGATGTGCCAGAGACAGAAAGTGTCACATCGTCATCATCAGCAGTAAAGGTAGTAGTCTGAATTCTGGTTGACAGTTCTTCATTTGGTGCTTTTGTGGAAGATGTGTCTGAAATAGACTTCGTCACAGCTGTGGTTACATCAGGTTGATCAACTGTTTCCAGCCCTTGGAATGGTGTAGATTCACCTGGAGGGGATTTTTGAGCAGTTGTTATTTCTGTCTCTAAAGGAGTTACATGTTCTCTTGTATTTGATGTATCCAGTATAGTAGAAGTTTGTTCATGAGTAAGCTGTGTTGAGGTCACTGCTTCTACTGTAGTCACAGAATCTGGTACAGTATCTGGTGAAGTTGCATGATCATCTGTTGTTGAAGTATCAGCTGAAATTGTTGTGACTGTAGATGATTGAATTTCACTGGATGTCACATGTAAAGAATCTGGAGTTGTGTCAGTATTGGTTTTAGACATGAACATTGTGGTTTTTAAAGTATCCTCTGATGTGCCAGAGAGGGAAACTGTTATATCATCAGCAGTAGAGGTAGTAGTCTGAATTCTGGTTGACAGTTCTTCCTTTGGTGCTTTTGTAGAAGCTGTGTCTGAAATAGACTTCGTCACAGCTGTGGTTACATCAGGGTGATCAACTGTTTCCAGCCCTTGGAATGGTGTAGATTCACTTGTAGAGGATTTCTGAGCATCTTCTGTTATAGTAAAGGGCAAATTTAAAGAAGCAGTTGTTATTTCTGTCTCTAATGGAGTTACATGTTCTCTTGTATTTGATGTATCCAGTTTAGTAGAAGTTTGTTCATGAGTAAGCTGTGTTGAGGTCACTGCTTCTACTGTAGTCACAGAATCTGATACAGTATCTGGTGAAGTTGCATGATCATCTGTTGTTGAAGTATCAGCTGAAATTGTGGTTGTGACTGTAGATGACTGAATGTCACTGGATGTCACATGTAAAGAATCTGGAGTTGTGTCAGTATTGGTTTTAGACATGAACATTGTGGTTTTTAAAGTATCCTCTGATGTGCCAGAGAGAGAAACTGTTATATCATCAGCAGTAGAGGTAGTAGTCTGAATTCTGGTTGACAGTTCTTCCTTTGGTGGTTTTGTAGAAGCTGTGTCTGAAATAGACTTTGTCACAGCTGTGGTTACATCAGGGTGATCAACTGTTTCCAGCCCTTGGAATGGTGTAGATTCACTTGTTGGGGATTTCTGAGCATCTTCTGTTGTAGTAAAGGGCATATTTACAGAAGCAGTTGTTATTTCTGTCTTTAATGGAGTTACACGTTCTCTTGTATTTGATGTATCCAGTATAGTAGTAGTTTGTTCATGAGTAGGCTGTGTTGAGGTCACTGCTTCTACTGTACTCAGAGAATCTGATACAGTATCTGGTGAAGTTGCATGGTCATCTGTTGTTAAAGTATCAGCTGAAATTGTGGTTGTAACTGTAGATGACTGAATGTCACTGGATGTCACATGTAAAGAATCTGGAGTTGTGTCAGTATTGGTTTTAGACATGAACATTGTGGTTGTTAAAGTATCCTCTGATGTGTCAGAGAGAGAAACTGTTATATCATCAGCAGTAGAGGTAGTAGTCTGAATTCTGGTTGACAGTTCTTCCTTTGGTGGTTTTGTAGAAGCTGTGTCTGAAATAGACTTCGTCACAGCTGTGGTTACATCAGGGTGATCAACTGTTTCCAGCCCTTGGAATGGTGTAGATTCACTTGTAGGGGATTTCTGAGCATCTTCTGTTGTAGTAAAGGGCATACTTACAGAAGCAGTTGTTATATCTGTCTCTAAAGGAGTTACATGTTCTCTTGTATTTGATGTATCCAGTATAGTAGAAGTTTGTTCTTGAGTAAGCTGTGTTGAGGTCACTGCTTCTACTGTAGTCACAGAATTTGATACAGTATCTGGTGAAGTTGCATGGTCATCTGTTGTTAAAGTATCAGCTGAAATTGTTGTGACTGTATATGACTGAATTTCACTGGATGTCACATGTAAAGAATCTGCAGTTGTGTCAGTATTGGTTTTAGATATGAACATTGTGGTTTTTGAAGTATCCTCTGATGTGCCAGAGACAGAAAGTGTCACATCGTCATCATCAGCAGTAAAGGTAGTAGTCTGAACTCTGGTTGACAGTTCTTCATTTGGTGCTTTTGTGGAAGATGTGTCTGAAATAGACTTCGTCACAGCTGTGGTTACATCAGGTTGATCAACTGTTTCCAGCCCTTGGAATGGTGTAGATTCACCTGGAGGGGATTTTTGAGCAGTTGTTATTTCTGTCTCTAAAGGAGTTACACGTTCTCTTGTATTTGATGTATCCAGTATAGTAGAAGTTTGTTCATGAGTAAGCTGTGTTGAGGTCACTGCTTCTACTGTAGTCACAGAATCTGGTACAGTATCTGGTGAAGTTGCATGGTCATCTGTTGTTAAAGTATCAGCTGAAATTGTGTTTGTGACTGTAGATGACTGAATGTCACTGGATGTCACATGTAAAGAATCTGGAGTTGTGTCAGTATTGGTTTTAGACATGAACATTGTGGTTTTTAAAGTATCCTCTGATGTGCCAGAGAGAGAAACTGTTATATCATCAGCAGTAGAGGTAGTAGTCTGAATTCTGGTTGACAGTTCTTCCTTTGGTGCTTTTGTAGAAGCTGTGTCTGAAATAGACTTCGTCACAGCTGTGGTTACATCAGGGTGATCAACTGTTTCCAGCCCTTGAAATGGTGTAGATTCACTTGTAGGGAATTTCTGAGCATCTTCTGTTATAGTAAAGGGCAAATTTACAGAAGCAGTTGTTATTTCTGTCTCTAATGGAGTTACATGTTCTCTTGTATTTGATGTATCCAGTTTAGTAGAAGTTTGTTCATGAGTAAGCTGTGTTGAGGTCACTGCTTCTACTGTAGTCACAGAATCTGATACAGTATCTGGTGAAGTTGCATGATCATCTGTTGTTGAAGTATCAGCTGAAATTGTGGTTGTGACTGTAGATGATTGAATTTCACTGGATGTCACATGTAAAGAATCTGGAGTTGTGTCAGTATTGGTTTTAGACATGAACATTGTGGTTTTTAAAGTATCCTCTGATGTGCCAGAGAGAGAAACTGTTATATCATCAGCAGTAGAGGTAGTAGTCTGAATTCTGGTTGACAGTTCTTCCTTTGGTGGTTTTGTAGAAGCTGTGTCTGAAATAGACTTTGTCACAGCTGTGGTTACATCAGGGTGATCAACTGTTTCCAGCCCTTGGAATGGTGTAGATTCACTTGTAGGGGATTTCTGAGCATCTTCTGTTGTAGTAAAGGGCATATTTACAGAAGCAGTTGTTATTTCTGTCTCTAATGGAGTTACACGTTCTCTTGTATTTGATGTATTTGGTATAGTAGAAGTTTGTTCATGAGTAGGCTGTGTTGAGGTCACTGCTTCTACTGTAGTCACAGAATCTGATACAGTATCTGGTGAAGTTGCATGATCATCTGTTGTTAAAGTATCAGCTGAAATTGTGGTTGTGACTGTAGATGACTGAATGTCACTGGATGTCACATGTAAAGAATCTGGAGTTGTGTCAGTATTGGTTTTAGACATGAACATTGTGGTTGTTAAAGTATCCTCTGATGTGTCAGAGAGAGAAAGTGTTATATCATCAGCAGTAGAGGTAGTAGTCTGAATTCTGGTTGACAGTTCTTCCTTTGGTGGTTTTGTAGAAGCTGTGTCTGAAATAGACTTCGTCACAGCTGTGGTTACATCAGGGTGATCAACTGTTTCCAGCCCTTGGAATGGTGTAGATTCACTTGTAGGGGATTTCTGAGCATCTTCTGTTATAGTAAAGGGCAAATTTACAGAAGCAGTTGTTATTTCTGTCTCTAATGGAGTTACATGTTCTCTTGTATTTGATGTATCCAGTATAGTAGAAGTTTGTTCATGAGTAAGCTGTGTTGAGGTCACTGCTTCTACTGTAGTCACAGAATCTGATACAGTATCTGGTGAAGTTGCATGATCATTTGTTGTTGAAGTATCAGCTGAAATTGTTGTGACTGTATATGACTGAATTTCACTGGATGTCACATGTAAAGAATCTGCAGTTGTGTCAGTATTGGTTTTAGATATGAACATTGTGGTTTTTGAAGTATCCTCTGATGTGCCAGAGACAGAAAGTGTCACATCGTCATCATCAGCAGTAAAGGTAGTAGTCTGAATTCTGGTTGACAGTTCTTCCTTTGGTGCTTTTGTAGAAGATGTGTCTGAAATAGACTTCGTCACAGCTGTGGTTACATCAGGTTGATCAACTGTTTCCAGCCCTTGGAATGGTGTAGATTCACTTGGAGGGGATTTTTGAGCAGTTGTTATCTCTGTCTCTAATGGAGTTACACGTTCTCTTGTATTTGATGTATCCAATATAGTAGAAGTTTGTTCATGAGTAAGCTGTGTTGAGGTCACTGCTTCTACTGTAGTCACAGAATCTGGTACAGTATCTGGTGAAGTTGCATGGTCATCTGTTGTTAAAGTATCAGCTGAAATAGTGGTTGTGACTGTAGATGACTGAATTTCACTGGATGTTACACGTAAAGAATCTGCAGTTGTGTCTGTATTGGTTTTAGACATGAACATTGTGGTTTTTAAAGTATCCTCTGATGTGCCAGAGAGAGAAACTGTTATATCATCAGCAGTAGAGGTAGTAGTCTGAATTCTGGTTGACAGTTCTTCCTTTGGTGGTTTTGTAGAAGCTGTGTCTGAAATAGACTTTGTCACAGCTGTGGTTACATCAGGGTGATCAACTGTTTCCAGCCGTTGGAATGGTGTAGATTCAGTTGTAGGGAATTTCTGAGCATCTTCTGTTGTACTGAATTGCATATTTATAGAAGCAGTTGTTATTTCTGTCTCTAAAGGAGTTACATGTTCTCTTGTATTTGATGTATCCAGTATAGTAGAAGTTTGTTCATGAGTAAGCTGTGTTGAGGTCACTGCTTCTACTGTAGTCACAGAATCTGATACAGTATCTGGTGAAATTACATGGTCATCTGTTGTTAAAGTATCAGCTGAAATTGTGGTTGTGACTGTAGATGATTGTATTTCACTGGATGTGACATGTATAGAATCTGGAGTTGTGTCAGTATTTGTTTTAGACATAAGCATTGTGGTTTTTAAAGTATCCTTTGAGGTGCCAGAGAGAGAAAGTGTCACATCATCGTCAGCAGCAGAAGAGGTAGTAGTCTGAATTCTGGGAGACAGTTCTTCATTTGATGGTGTTGCAGAAGATGTGTCTACAATAGAGTCAGTCACAGCCGTGGTTACATCAGGGTGATCGACCGTTTCCAGCCCCTGGACCATACTGGACTGTACAGTTTGAACTGTAGTCTGGACTGTATCGGATGTTGTTTGTGGGATAGCCGTATGAAACTTGTTTATAGATGTAAAATGATCTGTGATCAAAAATTCATCTGAAAACTTTGTTGTTGTTTGTGTTGAAAGTGAAGTTACAAATGATTTATCTGGTAGTTGGGTAGTTGTTCTGTGTGATAAAAACTGTAAAAGAAAAGAAAGGTAATTCATTAAATTCTATAATGCATATTAAACATTGGCCTTCATGGAGAATTCCAAGTATTTTGGGATTCTTACCCAAAATAAACCATCAATAAATGACAGCAGGTCTTCCAGGGTCAAATACGAAGAGTATTTGCCAAAACTGAGCCAAAGCCAGGAACTGGCACTTTTGGTGTCAGACCTACAAGGTAAGCCTGGAAAAAAACAATAGAGGAAGAATTGGATAAACACAGATACTATGCTGAATGAGAAAGAAAGCAAATAATGTGACACACAGAAAGAAGTAACCATGGACGAAAGGTACTACCTGAATCATCAACCTCATGGGACCTCTTGAGGTACTCCACCAAGACAAGAGTAATTTGTTGCTTTGTCGCCAATGTCATTTCCTCAAATGCCATGTTGAGTCCTTCAATGCTGTTAGTGAAACATGAAATGCAAGTTATAGCAGACTGTTAAAAGATCATTTGTCTTATGAATAGACAAAAACTGTAAAAACTCTATTACACACGAGAGAACAAGACTGATTTGATATGAAAAGGAAAACAGGCCTGCTAACATCTTTAAAAACACACTTACATTACATGGTAAGTTCCACAGTCAACCTCTGCTAACGTGATCGATAGCATCTCTGTGGTCAGACTGGGAAGGAGAGGGACAAGTTTGCTCCCAAACCAGTCAATCCAGTCAGCTTTGGAAAATTCAGAGAAATGACTGCTGATGATATTGAATGTCCTTTTCATCATGATGTCTCTCACTTCAGGGCTTATTTCTAAGGTCTAGAAAGAAGAGGAGGAAGAATGTCACAATCCTCAATGCCTCAAAAACAATGCCTTTTCAGAGGGGTAACATACATGACTCAAGCTAAACACAGTGCACAGTTTGTATTAGTCAATATAATACTGCTGAACATTGAATTTCCTCTACGATAAACTTCACAAAAAGAAGATCGAATTTTTAGAATATACACAAAAATAATTTTAAATTTACTCTTTAATTTTCTATTACCTTAAATATAATAGTTCAACTGTAATTATATTTAATATTATTTCACTTCAAAAATACAACTATTAATTTCATTGTATTACCAATTAATCTTTAAATACATATTATACTATAACCAATGAACTTATATTCATAAGGAAACATATTTTCACAAAATCAAAATAATTAAATTATATCACCCCCCATATACCCATTACCTCCTTATTTTTACACTCCTTTTCTCCATTATTATCCTCTTCTATATCTTACCAAATTCTCCCACTCTACAAACTCCACTTTCTTCTACCCTTCACTTTTAACCC
>JAMWET010004104.1:50000-62296 GCA_024036415.1 Prochilodus magdalenae | reverse complement strand
TGTCGGGGTGTGTGTGTGTGTGTGTCAGGGTATCTGTATGTGTGTGTGTGTGTGTGTGTCGGGGTATCTGTATGTGTGTGTGTGTGTGTGTGTGTCGGGGTATCTGTATGTGTGTGTGTGTGTGTGTGTGTCGGGGTATCTGTATGTGTGTGTGTGTGTGTGTGTGTCGGGGTGTCTGTGTGTGTGTGTGTGTGTGTCGGGGTGTCTGTGTGTGTGTGTGTGTGTCGGGGTGTCTGTGTGTGTGTGTGTGTCGGGGTGTCTGTGTGTGTGTGTCGGGGTGTCTGTGTGTGTGTGTCGGGGTATCTGTATGTGTGTGTGTGTGTGTGTGTGTCGGGGTGTCTGTGTGTGTGTGTGTGTGTGTCGGGGTGTCTGTGTGTGTGTGTGTGTGTCGGGGTGTCTGTGTGTGTGTGTGTGTCGGGGTGTCTGTGTGTGTGTGTCGGGGTGTCTGTGTGTGTGTGTCGGGGTGTCTGTGTGTGTGTGTGTGTCGGGGTATCTGTGTGTGTGTGTGTGTGTGTGTGTGTGTGTGTGTGTGTGTGTGTGTGTCGGTGTGTGTCGGTGTGTGTGTGTGTGTCGGGGTGTGTGTGTGTGTGTCGGGGTGTGTGTGTGTGTGTGTGGGGTGTGTGTGTGTGTGTGTGTGTGTGTGTGTGTGTGTGTGTGGGGTGTGTGTGTGTGTGTGTGTGTGTGTGTGTGTGTGTGTGTGTGTGTGTGTGTGTGTGTGTGGGGTGTGTGTGTGTGTGTGTGTGTGTGTGTGTGTGTGTGTGTGTGTGTGTGTGTGTGTGTGTCGGTGTGTGTGTGTGTGTCGGTCGGTCGGTGTGTGTGTGTCGGGGTGTCTGTGTGTGTGTGTGTGTCGGGGTGTGTGTGTGTGTGTGTGTGTGTGTGTGTGTGGGGGTGTGTGTGTGTGTGTGTGTGTGTGTGTCGGGGTGTCTGTGTGTGTCGGGGTGTGTGTGTCGGGGTGTGTGTGTTGTGGCTGTGACACGGAGCGAGCAGGACGGGTGGGGTGTGTTTGTGTGACGGTCTTACTGTCCCGACTACGTCACATTTGGTCCAATAGCGACTCATGACCAGTAAAGCAGGTGGTCATGAGGCAGTGGGCGGTCTGTACACATGCTACCTCCAGACAAGTGAGAGATGATCTTCTGTGTGTAGATGAGATAGCAGCAGCGGGGCAGGACGCCTCGGAGGCCATGTCCAGTCAGCAGATGACCCTGTGGCTGCAGGGCCTGTTCCTATTCGCTGTGGTATGGACTGTGGGCGGGACCATAAACGGGGACAGCAGGAAGAGGTTTGATGTTTTTTACAGAAGCCTGCTCACAGGCACGATGGACAAACACCCGAGACCCAGAAGTGTCAAACTTACCAAGAACAACGTCTTTCCAGAGAGAGGTAATAACACACGCCCAGTAACACATTTATAAACACAATAACACATTAATAAACACAATAATACATTAATAAACACTAACACACGCACAACAACACATTAATAAACACAATAACACATTAATAAACACAATAACACATTAATAAACACAATAACACATTAATAAACACAATAACACATTAATAAACACTAACACACGCACAACAACACATTAATAAACACAATAACACATTAATAAACACAACAACACATTAATAAACACTAACACACGCACAACAACACATTAATAAACACAACAACACATTAATAAACACAACAACACATTAATAAACACAATAACACATTAATAAACCAAATAACACACTAATAAATACAATAACACATTTATAAACACAATAACACATTTATAAACACAATAACACAGGCCGAATAACACATTAATAAACACAATAACACATTAATAAACACAATAACACAGGCCGAATAACACACTAATAAACACAATAACACATTTATAAACACAATAACACATTTATAAACACAATAACACAGACCCAATAACACACACTCAATAACACATTCATAAACACAATAACACACGCACAATAACACACTAATAAACACTAACACATTAATAAACACAATAACACATTAATAAACACAATAACACACATTTATATTTACATTTACATTTTTACGTTTATGGCATTTCGCTGACGCTCTTATCCAGAGCGACTTACAAAGTTAAGCACATTACAGGGAGGCCAATGTAGTGTTAGGAGTCCTGCCCAAGGACTCTTATTGGTGTAGCACAGCGTAGTCACCCAGACCGGGATTTGAACCCCAGTCTTCCACGTGTGGTGGTGCCTACTTGGCGGGTAGTGGTGTTATCTGCTGAGCTACACCAACCACTAATAATAAACACAATAACACACGCACAACAACACATTCATAGACACAATAACACAGACCCAATAACACATTAATAAACACTAACACACTGTATTACACTAATAAATACTAACACACACACAACAACCCATTAATAAACACAATAACACGCCCAATAACACACACTCAATAACACATTAATAACACTAACACACTGTATTACACTAATAAATACTAACACACACACAATAACAATTAATAAACACAATAACACACGCACACAACACATTCATAAACACAATAACGCACACACACAACACATTAATAAACACAAACACACTGTATTTACACAATCATACAACTAACGGCACGACCAATAACAAATAAGATTAACAGACACACACAATAACACACACACACAGACGCATTACATAAACACTAAACAAGCCACTTGTATTACACTAATTAATACTCATCACATTACGACAATAACAATTCATAAACACACACACGCACAGTCCTAAACACGCTAAACAGTACCACACAAATAAACACAATAACACACCCAATAACACCTTAATAAACATAACACAGACACACACACAATAACACACACAATAAAACACAGATAATAAGACATGGTTGTATAAACTAATTAACACACAACAGACACACAACCAACATCCATTACACACACCCATAACCTTCTTACCAAAGTAACTAACACCCAATAACACCTTAACACCTTAACACACCCAATAACACCTTAACACACCCAATAACACCTTAACACACCCAATAACACCTCAACACATTAACACACCCAATAACACATTAACACACCCAATAACACATTAACACACCCAATAACACCTTAACACATTAACACACCCAATAACACCTTAACACATTAACACACCCAATAACACCTTAACACATTAACACACCCAATAACACCTTAACACATTAACACACCCAATAACACCTTAACACATTAACACACCCAATAACACCTTAACACATTAACACACCCAATAACACCTTAACACACCCAATAACACCTTAACACATTAACACACCCAATAACACCTTAACACACCCAATAACACCTTAACACATTAACACACCCAATAACACCTTAACACATTAACACACCCAATAATACCCTAACACATTAACACACCCAATAACACCTTAACACATTAACACACCCAATAACACCTTAACACATTAACACACCCAATAACACCATGTAGGTTGGTGTAGCTCAGCGGATAACACCACTACCCACCAAGTTGCCACCACCACACGTGGGAGACTGGGGTTCGAATCCCGGTCTGGGTGATGCTGTGCTACACCAATAAGAGTCCTTGGGCAAGACTCTTAACACTACATTGGCCTCCCTGTAATGTGCTTAACCTTGTAAGTCGCTCTGGATAGGAGCGTCAGCTAAATGCCACAAATGTAAATGTAAATGCATAATTAACACAAACACACAGAAGCTTGCTAATAACACCTTCACTTGGGAGAGGAACACAAACAGGGCTTTACAGCCTCTATTCGTTTGCACAGTCCACATTAATTCTGCTGTGTAGGGCATCTGTATTTGGTTGTAGTTCGTGCGGTTTGCTGGCAGTGACAGAGCCATTAGAAAACCCCTCTCTCTCTGATTTCAGTATAAGAGCCACACTCCATACAGAGACGCAGATCACACCCTTATACACCTCTGGTGCTCTGTTCACACCCCTGTGTGAGTGTTACAGGTGTTTGTGTCTCCCCCTGCAGGCTCCGTGTATGATTACTACTTCCATAAGCAGGGACCAGGACAGTGGAACACATGGACCGACTCCATCACCAAGGAGGAGAGCACCATACCGGCTGGAGCTAACGTTAGTACAGATACTCACACCCACGGATCTGGATCATGTTAGACCACGTGTGTTCCGAGCCACATCAGTTTGAGGGTGTTTGCTGGACCACCAGGGGTCTTAGGTGTAGTTACAGTAGTGTTGTACGTCATGATGATGGAGTGGCTCAGAATGGCAGGCAGTCATTCTTTTCTCTCTCTCTCTCTCTCTCTCTCTCTCACTCTCTCTCTCACTCTCTCTCTCTGTGTCTCTCAGGTATCTGACCTGATCATCCCTACCATGGAGACGGCCCGTCAGCTCTTCTTCCTCAGGACATGCCTGTCCCACCAGGTGCCCATGCTCTTTGTGGGTCCCACCGGCACAGGCAAATCCGTCATCAACAACAGCTTCCTGCTGTCCCTTCCCAAAGAGCAGTACACACCAAACTGCCTCAACTTCTCCGCCCGCACCTCCGCCAACCAGGTGCAGGACATCATCATGGCCAAGCTGGACCGCAGAAGGAAGGGCGTGTTTGGACCCCCAGTAGGCAAGAAGTGCGTCGTCTATGTTGGTAAGGACTGAAATTCATCTTCTGTGTTTAACCCATCCATCAAACACGCACACACACACACAAACATGCACACAAACACGCACACAAACACGCACACAAACACGCACACAAGCACACGCACACAAACACGCACACACGCACACGCACACACACACACACAGACGCACACAAACACGCACACACAGACGCACACAAGCACACGCACACAAACACACACACACGCGCGCGCACACACTCACTAGGGCACAGTGAGCCCACTTATCCATGGCACCCATGGTGCAGTTGGTGGGTTAGGGGTCTTGCTCAGGGGCACTTCAGTCGTTACTGATTAGAAGGCTGGTTCCCTCATCTCCAGCCCACAGCCGTCCGAAAGGTCAGGGATTAGAGAGTTTATATAACAGATAATTACGGTTTGTATTAAATATAATGCCAGTCATTTCTAATATCTCAACTGACTCTTATGAACCTGTCTGACCTTTGACCTGTAGATGACCTGAATATGCCGGCGAAGGAGATTTACGGGGCACAGCCCCCGATCGAGCTGCTGAGGCAGTGGATCGATCACCAGCACTGGTATGATAAGAAGGACACGTCTAGACTGGACATCGTGGATGTGCTGCTCGTGTCTGCTATGGGGCCCCCTGGTGGAGGGAGGAACGATGTTACAGGTGCATGGGTCTATTTACCTGGTTAATGCTCTGATTCAGTGTCTCTCTCTCTCTCTCCTTGAGACTCACTCTCTCTCTCTCTCTCTCTCTCTCTCTCTCTCTCTCTCTCTCTCTCTCTCTCTCTCTCTCTCTCTCTCTCTCTCTCTCTCTCTCTCTCTCTCTCTCTCTCTCTCTCTCTCTCTCTCTCCTTGAGACTCTCTTTCTCACTCGCTCTCTCTCTCTCTCTCTCTCTCTCTCTCTCTCTCTCTCTCTCTCTCTCTCTCTCTTTTCTTGAGACTCTCTTTCTCACTCTCTCACTCTCTGTCCTTCACACTCTCTTCTCTCTCTCTCTCTGTCTATCTATCTCACTCTCCTCACTTCCTCTGTTTGCTTTCAGGTCGTTTCACACGTCATTTGAACATTGTGTCGATCGACTCGTTTGATGATGAGACTCTCAGTAAGATCTTCTCCTCCATCACAGACTGGCACTTCAGTAAAGGGTTTGATGCCTCCTTCTACAGGTGAGTGTGTGTGTTAGCTAACTCCTGAACGACTGGTGAAAGCTGCGTTATTTGCGGGTCTCCTTGATAGTCTGAGGGTTTTATAGGTGGTTCTTGCTATGAACCCACATCTTCATGTCCCGGTTGTCCGCTGTTTTATGTCCTGCTCAGTTAAAGTGAGGATGGTGACCCTTTGCTCCGCCTAAGCTAGCTAGCTCTCATTGTTATCTCGTCTGACCGACACACTTAACAAGCAGAACATGATGTGGGTTCATAGAACACCATATAAACCCACAGACTGTATCAAGGCTCTACACAGAGCCAGTCTGGCTTCGTCAGTAGATGCTAACTTTAGCTAAGTGAGCTAGCCAGCATTAGAGCTCTGTGGCACCCCGCTGTGTTTCTCTTCATTGGTGTGAGACCTGTAACTCAGCTCATCACCTGCAGACTCATCTCCCTTCCTAGTTGGTGTTGGCATTTTCATTCATTAACAAAATCAATTATTACATTTCAAAATCAACCAGCAAACAAATCTACATGGTGGATCATTCTCAGCACTGCAGTGACACTGACGTGGTGGTGTGTTAGTGTGTGGCACCCTGTGGGGCAGCGTCCTGTGTCCACTGATGAAGGACTAGTCTAATAGAGTGGACAGTGAGTGGACACAGTGTCTAAACACTCCAGCAGCACTGCTCTGTCTGATCCACTCACACCAGCACCACCCACACTAACACACCACCACCACGTCAGTGTCCCTGCAGTGTTGAGAATGATCCACCACCCACATCATACCTGCTCTGTGGGGGTCCTGTGGGGGTCCTGACCATTGAAGAACAGGGTAATACTGTACACAGAGAAACAGATGGACTACAGTCTGGACCTGTACACCTACAGAGGGTCCTGTATGGTCAGTGGAGCTGATGGAGGGGACAGTGAGTGTAGATAGAGGAAGGTGGGTTTAATGTTATGGCTGGTGGGTCTATATATACAGTATGTATATATGTATATGTATGTATGTGTGTATGTGGGTGTGTGTGTGTGTTGCAGGCTGGGTAAGATCCTGGTTCAGGCCACCATGGCGGTGTATAAGGACGCGATGGAGAAGTTCTTGCCCACTCCCTCGAAATCTCACTACATATTCAACCTGCGGGACTTCTCCAGAGTCATTAGAGGAGTACTGCTCTGTCCACACACACACATGCAGGTAACAGCTGCACGCATACACGCACAGGCGTCTCTGTGTCAGTACGGACTGCTCTGAGACCTGCACCTATACCCCTGTTTGTGTTCTCCTCTGCAGGAGGGAGAGAAGCTGATGAGGTTATGGATCCACGAGGTGTATCGAGTGTTCTATGATCGACTGGTCGACAGTGAGGACAGAGAGACGTTCTTCAGCATCGTTAGGGAGAGAACTTCAGGCTACTTCAAACAGAGTCTGGACAAGGTGCTATAACCGTTACTGGTCCAGCCGAGACACACATGACCGTTAATTATTCATTAATTGTTTTTATTTCTGCGTTTTTATTAGGGATGCACCAGGATCTAAATATTTGGCCGAAGCCAAACACATTTTTTACAGATCAGCGTTTCAGCTTGTCTCTTTTTCACCACTGCATAAATGAAACAGGCTTAATCCCAGATAGCAAGCAGATGTGGGCCACATCTGGGAAAGATACAGCACTGCTGGCCCCCTGTCTCACCGGTAATCTGCTGGGAGCCAAAGATGGCCCATTCGTTTACAACATCCATCTGACCCATCCATCCCAAAACTGATCTGGTCCACTTCTGGCACAGGTACAGCAGAGTAGCCTGCTTTTGGCTGATGTGTGGCCCACATCTTGCTACCCAGAGCAGTCTACTCGAGTGCCATCAAGCCATCTGGCAGGTGCGCCCCAAACTGGTTCTGCAAAGTTGGAATCATACAGATCCCGAATGTCCTGGTTTGCTTAAGCTTTGAGATCTCTGTTCCCTGGATCTAAGGGGCTCGTTATGTCTTGGTTTTCAAAAAGAAGACCTTTACTAAACTTCAGATTAAACACACCTACTGAACACTGCGAAAATCTTAACAAGGTCCTAACATCACCATCACCATCAAAAAAAAACACAGATCTGCAACCAAAAATCAAAAAACAGAGCACCGAAACCGTAAACAAACAGAAAACACCAAAACCAAATCCCCAACAGACACGCACCTAACAACGTCCCTTAACATAAAAAAACTAAATCACCGTAAAAGCAGACCACGCACCGCAGTGATCAAACAAATATAAAACCGGCCACCGTCCCAACAGACACGCACCGGCTCCGTCCACAACAGACACCAACACCGGCACGCGTCCCCAGCCAGACACGCAATAACCGTAAAACAAAACAAACGCCCCAAAACCATATAACAGACCACGCAACCGACACCATCCCAACAGACACGCATTAATTATCATCCTGCGCAGATTTTAACCGACACCATCCCAACAGACACGCACCGACACCATCCTCAAATATTATAATGAGACAAAACAGAAAGAAAAACAGACGGCACACCGACACCATCCCAGCAGACACACCGACACCATCCCAGCAGACTCACCAACACCATCCCAGCAGACACGCACCGGCACCATCCCAGCAGACACGCACCGGCACCATCCCAGCAGACACACACTGCTGGCACCCTGTCCCAGCAGACACTGCACCGACCACATCCCAGCAGACTTCGTACGCAACTCCTCTGACACCGTCCCAAAAGACACACACCGGCACCAATCCCAGCAGACACTGCACCAACACCATCCCAGCAGCACACGCACCACCACCATCCCACACAGACACGCACCGGACCCCTCTATCCCAGCAGACACGCACCGGACACCATCGCAGCCCCAACTCACCAACACCATCCCACAGACACGCACCTGGTTGCTTAAGCATTGAGACCCAGGACTAGGCATCGTTATCCATTTTTTTCAGCAAGACACCTTTATCACCATCCCAGCAGACACACCAGCACCATCCCAGCAGACACGCACCAACACCATCCCAACAGACACACACCGGCACCATCCCAGCAGACACGCACCGACACCATCCCAGCAGACACACCGACACCATCCCAGCAGACACGCACCGACACCATCCCAACAGACACGCACCGGCACCATCCCAACAGACACGCACCAACACCACAACCGTCCCAGCAGACACGCACCGACACCATCCCAGGGCCAACAGACACGCAAACGTTGCGGGACAGCAACCAACCACTCCCATCAGACACGCACCCTCACCATCCCAACAGACACGCACCCGCACAATCCCAACAGCCACGCACCGACACCATCCCAACAGACACGCACCAACACCGTCCCAACAGACACGCACCGGCACCATCCCAGCAGACACGCACCGACACCGTCCCAGCAGACAACAGACACGCCCCCGACACCATCTTCCCAATCCAGTACACGCACCGGCACCAATCCCAGCACAGACACGCACCCCGGCACCGTCCCACAGACACGCATCCCCGCGACAGCACCGGCACATCCCACAGACAGACCGGCACCATCCAGGCAGACTCGCACAACGACCCGAGCAGCACCGTCACCATCCCAACAGACACACATCGACACCGTCCCAACAGACACGCACCCGCACCGTCCCAACAGTAACACTCCACCGGCACCATCCCAACAGACACGCACCGGCACCGTCCCAACAGACACGCACCGGCACCATCCCAACAGACACGCACCGGCACCGTCCCAACAGACACGCACCGGCACCGTCCCAACAGACACGCACCGACACCGTCCCAACAGACACGCACCGACACCGTCCCAGCAGACACGCACCGACACCGTCCCAACAGACACGCACCACACCACTCCTCAACAGACCCACAGCACGACGACACCGACAACCGTCCCAACAGACACGCACCAACACCGTCCCAACAGACACGCACCGGCACCATCCCAACAGACACGCACCGACACCGTCCCAACAGACACGCACCGACACCGTCCCAACAGACACGCACCGACACCCCATCAGACCACTCCCCGACACTCGTCCCAGGAGCACGCACCGGCACCGTCCCAACAGACACGCACCAGCACCGTCCCAACAGACACGCACCAACACCCTCCCAGTGCAGACACCGTCGCAACAGGCACCCACCACACCGTCCCAACAGACACACCTCGACACCATTCCCAGATAGACACGCACCCGCACCCATCCCAACAGACACGCACACCGGCACCATCCCAACAGACCGCAGCGACACCATCCCACCAGACACGCACCGGCACCATCCCAGCAGACACACCAACACATCCCAGCAGGACACGCACCGGCATACCATCCCAGCAGACTCCACACAACACCATCCAGGCAGAACACACCAGCACCATCCCAGCAGATCATGCACCAACACCATCCCAACAGACACACACCGCACCATCCCAACACCGCACCGACACCAGCACAGCAAGACACCCGACACCAGCAGACACGCACCGGCACCATCCCAACAGACACGCATCGACACCGTCCCAACAGACACGCACCGACACCATCCCAGCAGACACACCAGCACCATCCCAACAGACATGCACCGACACCGTCCCAACAGACACGCACCAACACCATCCCAACAGACACGCACCAACACCGTCCCAGCAGACACGCACCGACACCGTCCCAGCAGACACGCACCGGCACCGTCCCAACAGACACGCACCGGCACCGTCCCAACAGACACGCACCGACACCGTCCCAACAGACACGCACCGACACCGTCCCAGCAGACACTCGCACGGCACCGTCCCAACAGACACGCACCGACACCGTCCCAACAGACACGCACCGACACCATCCCAACAGACACGCACCAACACCGTCCCAACAGACACGCACCTGCACCGTCCCAACAGACACGCACCAACACCGTCCCAAAGAACCTCACCGGGCCCGTCCTAACAGACACGCACGCGTCACCGTCCAACAGACACGCACCGACACCCGTCCCAACAGACACACAGCCGCACATCCCAACGAGACACTCACCGACAGCCATCCCAACAGACACGCACCGACACCATACCGCACAGACACGCACCGACACCGTCCCGCAGCCGCAACCGTCAACCGTCCCAACAGACAACGCACCAGCCACCGTTCCCAACAGACCACCGCACCAAAAACAAAAAAGAAAAAAACGCCATCCCAACAGACACGCACCGACACCGTCCCAACAGACACGCACCGACACCGTCCCAACAGACACGCACCGACACCGTCCCAACAGACACGCACCGGCACCGTCCCAACAGACACGCACCGACACCATCCCAACAGACACGCACCGGCACCATCCCAACAGACACGCACCGACACCATCCCAACAGACACGCACCGACACCATCCCAACAGACACGCACCGGCACCGTCCCAACAGACACGCACCAACACCATCCCAACAGACACGCACCGACACCGTCCCAACAGACACGCACCAACACCATCCCAACAGACACGCACCGACACCATCCCAACAGACACGCACCGACACCATCCCAACAGACACGCACCGACACCATCCCAACAGACACGCACCGACACCATCCCAACAGACACGCACCGACACCATCCCAACAGACACGCACCGACACCATCCCAACAGACACGCACCGACACCATCCCAACAGACACGCACCGACACCATCCCAACAGACACGCACCGACACCATCCCAACAGACACGCACCGACACCATCCCAGCAGACACACCAGCACCATCCCAACAGACACGCACCAACACCATCCCAACAGACACGCACCGGCACCATCCCAACAGACACGCATCAACACCATCCCAACAGACACGCATCAACACCATCCCAACAGACACGCATCAACACCATCCCAACAGACACGCATCAACACCATCCCAACAGACACGCACCGACACCGTCCCAACAGACACGCACCGGCACCGTCCCAACAGACACACAACCACCATCCCAGCACCACTCGCAGCAACACCACACCAGCACCATCCCCAAAACCAAAACAGGCATACACTCACCAACACCATCCCAACAGACACCAGCACCATCACCATCCCCAACAGACCACGCACCAACACCATCCCAACAGACACACCAGCCACCCAAAAACCCCCATCCTCACAGCACACGCACCGGCATCCAGCCAACAGACACGCAACCGGACCACCGGATCCAGCAGACGCACCAACACCATCCCAGCAGACACGCACTGACACCATCCCAGCAGACACGCACCGGCACCATCCCAGCAGACGCACCGGCACCATCCCAGCAGACGCACCAACACCGTCCCAGCAGACACGCACCGGCACCATCCCAGCAGACGCACCGGCACCATCCCAGCAGACTCGCATCAACACCATCCCAGCAGACACACCAGCACCATC
>JAMWET010004104.1:37500-45000 GCA_024036415.1 Prochilodus magdalenae | reverse complement strand
GGTGAAAGTGTCCATTTACCGTCTGGCTTTCTTCAGCCATGTTTTCCCCTTTGGTGTAATGTCCATGTCTGAGGGTCCGAAATACACGTGTGCTGTTTCTCATTCCTGTAAAACGGGCCCCTCACTTCTTCTAACTGCGGTTCATCGTTCCTGAGCGCCTCATCACACGGAAATGAATGAAATTTCACATACGACTGTTTCCGTTTAGTTTTAGTGCACAGGGGTTAGCTGCAAAAACACTTTACACAGTACTGCTCAAACCGGAAATATCGATCCCAGGAACGAGAGAAGGGCCTATCCGAACATGCGTCCGGCAGAATAGAACAGTCCACAGACAATAGACTTGAACTTCCGTTAGCACTGCAGCTCTACCAGGTGCAGCTCACCTCTCTTCATATGCCTGCTCTGTTTCACAGGTAGCAGTGATGCAGCAGGAGCTGACTGCACTGCAGCCGGAGCTGATCCGCACCTCCGGCGAGACGGACGAGATGATGGTGAAGATTGAGAAGGAGACGGTGGAGGTGGACGCCAAGAAAATGCTGGTCGCTGCTGACGAGAAAGTAGCCAATGAGGCGGCAGCAGCTGCTAAAGCCATTAAGGTACCTGAGGCCAGTAGCACAGGGGATGTGGGTCATGCATGTGAAGGTGAGTGCAGCTGTGGTGTACAGCATGGAATTCATCTTGGCACATGTGCGGCTCATTTGGGTTTACAACGTAGTCCTGGTCATGTTATTTTACGTTATGGAGGATATACTTTGTTGGTCCCGCGTCCAGTCTGGGAGCAGCACAGTGTTGCCAGCAGAACAGCGCCACCTAGGGCATTAAATTTCACCATGTATTATTGTGGGCTGTAAAAGCCTCAGTAACATTTAGGTGCAGCTACCTCAAGCAAGTGTTGGACGAGAAGGCCTGGCTCTCAGTCTCCGCTCTAATCCATCCGAAAGGTGTTCTATCGGGTGGAGGTCAGGACAGTTCCTCCACCCCAGACTCGCTCATCCATGTCTTTATGGAGCTTGCTCTGTGCACTGGTGTGCGGTCATGTTGGAACAGGAAGGGGCCGTCCCCAAACTGTCCCCACAAAGTTGGGAGCATGGAATGGTCCAGAGTCTCTTGGTCTGCTGAAGCATTAAGAGTTCCTCTCACTGGAACTAAGGGGCGGAGCCTAACTCCTGAACACCCCCCCCACACCATAATCCCCCTCCACCCAACTTTACACTCAGCACAGTGCTGTCAGACAAGTACTGTTCGCCAAACCCAGACTCGTCTATCGGACTGCCAGACAGAGAACCGTGATTGGTCACTCCAGAGAACACGCCTCCACTGCTCTAGAGCCCAGGGGCGGAGCTTTACACCACTGCATTCCACGCTCTGACAATGAGCAGTAGTTAAGACGTCCTGTGATCGGAAGTCTAAGCGCCGTAGTGTTGTGGATGGTCAGTGCTCCTCCTGAGTTTTGGAGTGGCTCTGAGAAACGTTCTGGTGATGGGGGAGATGTGTTTGGACAGTGAGTGAGAGTGGACCAGTGTAGGTTCTGAGTGTTCACCGACTGATTGATTGACAGGACGAGTGCGAGGGGGACCTTGCGGAGGCGATGCCGGCACTGGAAGCTGCTCTCTCCGCCCTGGACACCCTGAAGCCGGCCGACATCACGGTGGTGAAGTCCATGCAGAACCCTCCCGGCCCAGTTAAACTGGTCATGGAGTCCATCTGTGTCATGAAGGGCATCAAGCCGGAGAGGAAACCCGACCCTGGAGGCTCAGGTGAGAGATCACATCAGAGAACTGGTCAGGTGGTCCAGAGTTGGTGTATACCTTCCCTGGCACATTCCGAGGAGAATTCCCTGTAGGCTGGGATTGTATCCACTGCTGGTAGACCCGTATGACCGTACGCTTCCATACACCTGCAGATTCAGCTACTTCCTTCACACTATGGTCTTTGGCCACGCCCACATGCAGTCCCTCCTTTTAGCCAATCATTAACATCTGCTCTGGAGCCATTTTCCACACATGGACCGAGACATTCCCTGCACTGTAGCACCTCTTCCCAATCTATGGATCCCGTCACTCACACCCCACAGGGATTTATAGCCCCATCGTCCTCGTGCAGCGCCATCTGCAGGAGCCTGAAGGTACTACCACCTTAAACACACAAAGGGACTTTGTTTTTTTTTTTGGTGAGCTCATTTATCAGGAGCTAAAACCTCTTTAATGGAAGAGACCAGAAGCTTTAAGACTACAAGCTTCTTTTCTGTTCCACCTTAAATGGTGCAGTAGTTATTATAACACCTCAGGTGCAGCAGAATGTACCTGGTGTACCATTTAAGGTGGAACTGGAAAAGCTGGTGAAAAGGAAGCGAGTTCCGCCTGGTGTTAAACTCCTGGTAGGTTTGGAAGCGTGAATCCGTAAATGTCTCCAGATGTAAGAGGATGGTGAGGAAGTTCTGAAGGTGTAGATCAGATGATCAGGGGGAATAGGGATTATTAATCTGAACTGAATTAACATTAAACACACTAACACAGTTGATCTCCCCCATGGTGCCACCTTTAATGGTAATGTACACTGGACAGGGTTTTCATAGAAAGGTTTTGATTTGTATTATTAAAATGTTTATTCAACCAAAAAATGCTTCTAATTTTATGTAAACATACACATTTGAATATAAATAAAAAAGTTTATTTATGAATATTTTATTTTTTCATGTTTTTTTATTTATATATATTTTTTATTTTATGTAAAATATTAAATATGTTATAAATGCTATATTTTTAAGTAATATACATTTTATATTAAACCTTTAATATTTATTGTATCATTTATATGAACAACAATTAATAACATTTTTTACATAATACATAATTTTTTAGATAATCAAATATATATGTTTTATTTGTAAATAATATACTTTTGGTATTACTTTTAACATAACATAGTAACTAAATATTTAGAAAATGTATTTATCGTGTGTGTGTATATATATATATATATATATATATATATATATATATATATATATATATATATATTATATATATATATATATATATATTATATTATTTATTTTTATTATTATATTATTTACTCTATATTATATTATATTATATTATTTATATAATCACATAATTGTTTCAGTTTTTCATTTTTTTTTTTTTTTAAGTAATTTCAGGACATTTTAACAAAGCCACTATAATACTGATGACTCCACCTGTGATTTACTATAATTGTAAAATTATATTTTCATATAGTTTCATCTCAAGTAACGCATATATCTGTCTATTTTTTTAAATTTTATTTTAGTATTTTTATTATGAGACGTATTACATTTCCCATAATCTGGCACCTTGTACACAGTGTGATAGTGTCGTGATGATTGGGCTGATGGAAAAGGCCTACAGGACTCCAGACTGACCCCCCCCTGCGGTCACAGGTACCGTAACGTTCTCGCTTCCCTCAGGTAAGATGATCGAGGACTACTGGGGCCCGTCCAAGAAGCTGCTGGGAGACATGAAGTTCCTGGAGAACCTCAAGGCCTTCGATAAGGACAACATCCCGGCCGCCAACATCAAGAAGATCCGCGAGAAGTTCATCGATCACCCGGACTTCCAGCCGGCGCTGATCAAAAACGTCTCGTCCGCCTGCGAGGGTCTCTGCAAGTGGGTCCGCGCCATGGAGGTGTACGAGCGCGTGGCCAAGGTGGTGGCCCCGAAGAAAGAGCGCCTCCGCGAGGCCGAGGAGGAGCTGGCCCTGCAGATGAAGAAGCTGGAGGTGAAGCGCGGCGAGCTGAAAGCCGTCCAGGACCGGCTGCAGGCCCTGAACGACACCTTCGCGGCCATGATCCAGAAGAAGAAGGACCTGGAGGACAACATCGAGATGTGCTCCCAGAAGCTGATCCGAGCCGAGAAGCTGATCGGTGGGCTGGGAGGGGAGAAGGACCGGTGGACGGAGGCGGCGAGGCTGCTGGGGATCAGGTACACAAACCTCACGGGTGACGTGCTGCTGTCCTCGGGCACCGTGTCCTACCTGGGGGCGTTCACCGTGGATTTCAGAGTGGAGTGCCAGCGGGAGTGGCACCAGCTCTGCCAGCTGCGGAAGGTACCGTGCTCCGATGACTTTACACTCAGCAGCACCCTCGGGAACCAGGTGCTGATCAGGGCGTGGCAGATCGCCGGGTTACCTGTGGATTCGTTCTCAACCGACAACGGCATCATCGTGTCCAACTCACGGCGCTGGCCGCTCATGATTGACCCGCAGGTGAGGCTGTCCACCATCGATCGATTGGCTGTGTACCTTAAATGGTGCAGTGGTATTATACCACCTCAGGTGCCAGAATGTAACTGCTGTACCATTTAAGGTGGAACTGGATAATTAGAACATGAAGCCGGTGTCCTGGTAGGACAGTTCGATAGTGTAAATGTCTCCAGATGTAAGAGGATGATGAGGACGTTCTGTATGGAGGACCGGATCTGCCAAAATTAAAAATAAATAAATAAAAGACTAAATAAAATTAACATTTAAATAAAAATAACTAGAATTTGTATATATAGTGCTTGCTTTGATTTTATTTATAGGCTTATTTTCTTTTCTTGCATTTATATAGTCCTCATTTTATTTATTCTTGTACTGTTTATTAATGTTTTATTAATGTCTCCCTTCATTTTATATATATATTTTATATATTTTTCATTTTATATATCTATTTTCTGCATATATTATTTAAACATGGTAATTTTAAGATGCATTTAATAGATATT
The DNA here is from genome assembly GCA_024036415.1 of Prochilodus magdalenae. Lineage (NCBI taxonomy): Eukaryota > Metazoa > Chordata > Actinopteri > Characiformes > Prochilodontidae > Prochilodus > Prochilodus magdalenae. Next base: position 40,252 of record JAMWET010004104.1, on the reverse strand, counting down.
ATTTTTACATAAAATATAATTTCATTATACATTTAATTCTTTTAAATTTTTTTATTAATTAATTAATTTATTTGTTTCTGTTTTTCTTCTTCCATATGATAATGAGGGGGCGTGTTTTTCATGTTCAGGCTTAGCAATCAAGTGCAGAACGACAGGAGTTGATTTGGAGCAGAGCTATGTAGCTTGGCTATGCGTTCGGGTGAAAGACTCCGAGAGGACGAATGTCGGGGCGCAGGTCGGTGTCGGATCTGCTCAGAGAGGCAGCTTCCAGGTGTTGCATGATCTGAATTTAGCAGGGAGAGACGATGAACTACCTCCTCCAAACACTATGGGGTCGATCTCTCTGTATCAGAAGATGTAGCATAATGGATGGTACTGTCAGCCACAGCCTCCACCCGAAAGAGTAAATCATCTGCACCTGCATTTTCAGCAGGGTCAGCTAAGAGTCTCAGGTCTCCTGCTACCTGTTGCCTGTAAGCAGACATTAGTGCACCGTGGTGTTCATAGTTACTGCTGATGGAGCAAGACAATCGATCTACGGAATCTGATGTTGATCAACCAATAGGAATGTTAAGACACACTGACGTCATGGATTGACAGCCCCTTTATTACCATAAGGGTAAGGAAAAACAAAAATAAATAAATTAATTAATTTATTAATAAATAATTAGGTAAATACATTAATTTAAAATAAAAATATTCATTAAGTAACACAAATAACAAAATAAATACACATTACACATTTATTTGTTTTTTATTTATTGATATACATATTTCTATGCTTATTTATTTATTTTTAGATTTACATTATTTCTTTACCATTTTAATTTAAGTATTAGTGTTTTATTTACTTATTTATTTATTTATTTTTTGTTTTGGCAGATTCGGTCCTCCATAGTTCTGAAGGTGTAAATCAGATGATCAGGGGGAAATAGGGATTATTAATCTGAACTGAATTAACATTAAACACACTAACACAGTTCATCTCTCCCATGGTGCCACCTTTAATGGTAATGCACACTGGACAGGGTTTTGGTTATGTTATTATTATAATGTTTATTTAATCATAAAATGCTTCTAATTTTATTCAAACATACAAAAAACTACATAAATAAGCATTTTATATTTATATTCACATTTTTATGTTTATTTATTTATATATATTTTATGTAAAATATTAAAAATGTTATATATTTTAGCTACATTTTTAACTAATGTAAATGTTACATTAAACCTTTAATATTTATTGCACTATTTTTAGTTATTTTTATTATGTATTATGTATACGTATTGTTTATTATATTTTTATTAAATTATTTATTATATTAGTTTTATTATATGTTATCATAATGTTTATTCAATCAAAATATGCTGCTAATTTTATTTAAATATAAAATATACAATTATAAAATAGAAATATGAACATGTATTTGATCATATTACCTTATATATCTTATAAATTAAAGTATTATATATTATTATATATTAAAAAAAACATATATATAAATAAAATGTATTATTAACGTACACACCTCAGCTCTCCAGCCTCGGCCTGATCCTTCTGAAAGGCCCTGGGAACGCTGAGCAGTCCATCCCTACTACAGTCCTATGGGCCCGGTTCAGTCCTGAAGGACCTGATTCAGTCTGAAGTGTGATTGGTGTATTTGATGTTTCATGATGTCACCCAACCCCACCCACAGGGCCAGGCCAACAAGTGGATCAAGAACATGGAGAAGGCCAACAAGCTGTCCGTCATCAAGCTCTCCGACAGCAACTACGTCCGCACCCTGGAGAACGCCATTCAGTTCGGGACACCGGTTCTCCTGGAAAACGTGGGGGAGGAGCTAGACGCGGTTCTAGAGCCTGTTCTCCTGAAGCAGACCTTCAAGCAGCAGGGCGTGGAGTACATGAAGCTGGGCGAGAACATCATAGAATATTCCAGAGACTTCCTGCTGTACATGACCACCGGGCTGCGGAACCCCCACTACCTCCCGGAGGTGGCGGTGAAGGTGTGCCTGCTGAACTTCATGATCACTCCGCTGGGGCTGCAGGACCAGCTCCTGGGGATCGTCGCCGCCAGGGAGAAGCCCGAACTGGAGGAGAAGAAGAACCAGCTGATCCTGGAGAGCGCCGCCAACAACAAACAGCTCAAGGAGATCGAGGACCAGATCCTAGAGGTGCTGTCTTCGTCCCAGGGGAACATTCTGGAGGATGAAACGGCCATCAAGGTCCTGTCCTCCTCCAAGGTTCTGTCAGAGGAGATCTCGGAGAAGCAGAAGATCGCCAGCCTGACGGAGAGAGAGATCGACCAGACGCGGCTAGGCTACCGTCCGGTGGCGGAGCACTCGTCCATCCTGTTCTTCTGCATCTCGGACCTGGCGAACATCGAGCCCATGTACCAGTACTCTCTCACATGGTTCATCGGCCTGTACCTGCAGTCCATCGCCCAGAGCCCGGCCAGCGATGACCTGGGCACCCGCATCTCCAACATAACGGAGCACTTCACCGTGAGCATCTACAGGAACGTCTGCCGCTCGCTGTTCGAGAAGGACAAGCTGCTGTTCTCGCTTCTTCTCACTGTGGGCATCATGCAGGGCAAAGGTCAGGTCAACGACCTCGTCTGGCGCTTCCTGCTCACAGGCGGCGTGGCCCTCGACAACCCTCACCCAAACCCCGCCCCAGAGTGGCTGTCGGACAAAGCGTGGTCGGAGGTGGAGTGACTGAGCTTCATCACCTAATCAGGAATTCCTTT
>JAMWET010004104.1:0-32500 GCA_024036415.1 Prochilodus magdalenae | reverse complement strand
GCGAGCAGTGGTGTCCTCCATGACTCATCCTGTTAGTGCAGCACCATCGGCAGACGGCTGCACCACGCAGGACTACATGCACACAGACCGTTACCACGACTGTCCTTAACACCACGTCACCGTCACCAAAGACTGCAGTGGTGTCGTACCAGACTGTCATGGAGTGACTCAGAATGGCAGCGGGTCATCTTCAGTGACGAGTCCCGCTTTAGTCTTGGTGGAGACGCCCAACGAATCCGTGTGTGGAGGCACCGTGGTCAGCACCAAGATGAACGGTTTGTCGTCACACGTCCAGAAGACCTGGTGTCCCTCCACCTTCACCCCTACCGCACCATCTGCAGGAACTGTGTGAGGATGTTCAAGCTGCATGGGATGGATTATCACAGGACTCCATCAGGAACCTCTATAGCTCCATACCGAGACGTCTGGCGTGTTGGGTTAGCGAACACGGCGGCCTGACGCCATACTGAGAGACAGACTTCTGTATGTGTAGCTCAATAAATATTGATCATATCAGTCTAAATTTATCACCAGTTATTGATCCTGGTCACCTTTATCCTCCTTCCAGCTGGTCTCCTGATGAGTGTTTATGAATAGATTTAAGATGATCTGTGTTACAGTGGGGCCCAGGCGTCTGCTTCCAAGTTCACATTTATCAACAGCAGCTTTAATTAAACCTCTTTCCAGCGTGTTCCTGGTGTAACGTGTGTCCATGTGGCTACGTGTTTGTGTGATGTGCCTACGAACAGGAAGTGGTGGATGAGTTGGCGGAGGACATCATGTCGAAACTGCCGTGTGATTTTGATGTTGAGGCGGTGATGAATAAATACCCGGTGATGTACGAGGAGTCCATGAACACCGTCTTACGGCAGGAGCTCATCCGCTTTAACAGGTAACATGCAAGAAGCCAAAAACAGGCTCCTGGGAGATCCAGAGTTTGGGCTATCACAAGCTAGAATCCAAGAGATCCTCCCTCCAAGAGGTCCTCCCTCTCCTCTGTCACTCAGTGAGACGCTACCCAACACAGGTGCATCAGATTTAGCAGTTACTGTTCTCCTCCAGACATGCTGAGCTTTCAGTGACGGTTTGAAACTATGAGGTCTTAATGGGTAAGCTCATGCTAGTCTTCGCCTTGTCTCATTGGGACAGATGTCACCACGTACCAATAATACACATCTGTGTAAAACTTCTTTAAATGTTCGCACCTCAGAAAGCCACTCGCAAATTTCTCTGGTCGGGAGTCTTAACCTCCACAGGACAAACCATAACAAAAGAAAGCTAGCTAGCTAGCAGAACACTAAAAACTGCTAAATTGCTTTTACCTTTTGAAAATTTATGTTTTAGGAACAACATAAAATCAGGTCCATGGAACAAACTCAAACTTAGTGTTGTGGTTTAGTTTTTCAAGTAGGTAGAGGTGGTAGTGTTGAGGTAGTAGTGCCGAGGTAGAGTTGGTCGTGTTGAGGTAGTAGTGCTGAGGTAGAGGTGGTAGTGTTGAGGTAGTAGTGCTGTGGTACAGGCGGTAGTGTTGAGGTACTAATGTTGAGGTAAAGGTGGCAGTGCTGTGGTAGTGTTGAGGTAGCGGGAGTAGTGCTGAGGTACAGGCCATAGTGTTGAAGTACTAGTGTTGAGGTAGGGGCGGTGGTGTTGAGGTAAAGGTGGTAGTGTTGAGGTACTAGTGTTGAGGTAGAGGCGGCAGTGCTGTGGTAGTGTTGAGGTACTAGTGTTGAGGTAGAGGTGGTAGTGTTGAGGTAGAGGTGGCAGTGCTGTGGTAGTGTTGAGGTAGAGGTGGCAGTGCTGTGGTAGTGTTGAGGTAGAGGTGGCAGTGCTGTGGTAGTGTTGAGGTACTAGTGTTGAGGTAGAGGTGGTAGTGTTGAGGTAGCAGGAGTAGTGCTGGGGTACAGGCGGTAGTGTTGAGGTAGAGGTGGTAGTGTTAAGGTAGAGGTGGTAGTGCTGTGGTAGTGTTGAGGTAGAGGGAGTAGTGCTGAGGTACAGGCGGTAGTGTTGAAGTACTAGTGTTGAGGTAGCGGGAGTAGTGCTGGGGTACAGACGGTAGTGTTGAGGTAGAGGTGGTAGTGTTGAGGTAGATGTGGCAGTGTTGAGGTACTAGTGTTAAGGTAGAGGTGGTAGTGTTGAGGTAGAGGTGGCAGGGCTGTGGTAGTGTTGAGGTAGAGGTGGTAGTGTTGAGGTAGGGGCGGTAGTGTTGAGGTAGAGGTGGCAGTGCTGTGGTAGTGTTGAGGTAGAGGTGGTAGTGTTGAGGTAGCGGGAGTAGTGCTGGGGTACAGGCGGTAGTGTTGAGGTAGAGGTGGCAGTGCTGTGGTAGTGTTGAGGTAGAGGTGGTAGTGTTGAGGTAGCGGGAGTAGTGCTGGGGTACAGGCGGTAGTGTTGAGGTAGAGGTGGTAGTGCTGGGGTACAGGCGGTAGTGTTGAGGTAGAGGTGGCAGTGCTGTGGTAGTGTTGAGGTAGCGGGAGTAGTGCTGGGGTACAGGCGGTAGTGTTGAGGTAGAGGTGGTAGTGTTGAGGTAAAGGTGGCAGTGCTGTGGTAATGTTGAGGTAGAGGGAGTAGTGCTGAGGTACAGGTGGTAGTGCTGTGGTAGTGTTGAGGTAGAGAGAGTAGTGCTGGGATACAGGTGGTAGTGTTGAGGTAGAGGTGGTAGTGCTGTGGTAGTGTTGAGGTAGAGGGAGTAGTGCTGGGGTACAGGCGGTAGTGTTGAGGTAGAGGTGGTAGTGTTGAGGTAGAGGGAGTAGTGCTGAGGTACAGGCGGTAGTGTTGAAGTACTAGTGTTGAGGTTGAGGTGGTAGTGTTGAGGTAAAGGTGGCAGTGCTGTGGTAGTGTTGAGGTAGAGGGAGTAGTGTTGAGGAAACGGGAGTAGTGCTGAGGTACAGGTGGTAGTGTTGAGGTAGAGGTGGTAGTGCTGTGGTAGTGTTGAGGTAGAGGGAGTAGTGCTGGGGTACAGGCGGTAGTGTTGAGGTAAAGGTGGCAGTGCTGTGGTAATGTTGAGGTAGAGGGAGTAGTGCTGAGGTACAGGTGGTAGTGTTGAGGTAGAGGTGGTAGTGTTGAGGTAGAGGGAGTAGTGTTGAGGTACAGGCGGTAGTGTTGAGGTACAGGCGGTAGTGTTGAGGTAGAGGTGGTAGTGCTGTGGTAGTGTTGAGGTAGAGGGAGTAGTGCTGTGGTAGTGTTGAGGTAGAGGGAGTAGTGTTGAGGTAGAGGTGGTAGTGTTGAGGTAGAGGGAGTAGTGCTGGGGTACAGGCGGTAGTGTTGAGGTACAGGCGGTAGTGTTGAGGTAGAGGTGGTAGTGCTGTGGTAGTGTTGAGGTAGAGGGAGTAGTGCTGTGGTAGTGTTGAGGTAGAGGGAGTAGTGCTGAGGTACAGGTGGTAGTGTTGAGGTAGAGGGAGTAGTGCTGGGGTACAGGCGGTAGTGTTGAGGTAGAGGTGGTAGTGCTGTGGTAGTGTTGAGGTAGCAGTGGTAGTGTTGAGGTAGAGAGAGTAGTGCTGGGGTACAGGCGGTAGTGTTGAGGTAGGGGCGGTGGTGTTTAGGTAGAGACAGTAGGGTAGGGTAGTATTATGGTCTGGCGGGGGATGTGACTGGAGTAACTGGTCTGACTGTTGAGTGACGCTGTGTAACCCAGTTTCCTCTCTGCCATATTAATAAACACTGAACCAAGCCGAACTGATTGATCGGTCTCGATGTGCAGACTGACCCGGGTGGTCCGCAGCAGCCTGATCAATATCCGCAAGGCCCTGAAAGGACAGGTGGTGATGTCAGCGGAGCTGGAGAACGTGTTTAACAGCATGCTGGTGGGGAAAGTTCCAGCAATGTGGGCCGCCAAGTCCTACCCCTCGCTCAAACCTCTCGGGGGCTACGTCTCGGACCTGCTCGCCCGACTCAACTTTCTCCAGGTGAACAAACTAGTCCAGGTGGACATTGTAACTAGCCAGGAACCTTAACGGCCGGAGTATAATCGATAGCCAAAGCAAACAGGCCAGCTAGCAAAATGCTAACAGAATGAAACTAGCTGGTTTCCCTTTTTCTGTGAGCTCCTCATGAGTAATCAGATGAGCTGTTCTCTGATTGGCTGGTTTACAGCGAGACCCCACCTTCAGTGATCCCACAGAAGCTCCATGTGGAAACAGACTAAATAAAATGAGCCTCTTTATGAATAAGCTCCGCCCTCATACTATGTAGTTAGCTATGCTAGTTACTGGGAGCTAATGCTAGTCGCTAACGTTCCCTGTACTAGCTACTGGCTCCATCTGGACACCAACACACAGTAGATTAAAGTTGATCCTCACTATGGAGCTCTCAGTTTAAGATGATCTGCTCCAACCGGCACACACGGATACAATCACACAGCATGGCTGCTACTTACAGGCTGGTAAAGATGTGGAGCTGGAGTTCCTATTCTCCGGCTTGTTTTGGGAATTTTCCGTTCCACCTTAAATGGTGGTGCAGGAGATTCCGGAGCCTGTACAAGCTGCAGTGTTTAAGGTGGAACGGAACGTTGGATTAAGGAGCTGGTGAATAGGAAGGTCTTCAGCCGGGTAAGTGGCGAACACAGGTGAGCCGATAACGACAAGAGTGGTCAGATCGTAATCCTGCTAGCGGCCCCTCTGTTTTAATCTGGATTAATCGGACCACTCCGATCCCGGTAACGTCCTGTTTGTATCTGTTTGTTAGGAGTGGATCGATAACGGACCTCCGGCCGTGTTCTGGCTCTCCGGCTTCTACTTCACCCAGTCCTTCCTCACTGGAGTCTCTCAGAACTTCGCCCGGAAGCACACCATCCCCATCGACTACATCGGCTTCCAGTTCCAGGTTCCAGGGATTCTGTTACTCTTGAGCCAACACAGATGTGCATAGCGATTCTTTCGGCCGTTCTAGATAACCTTAGATACGCTAGTGTTCTATCTGTTGATCCAGAGCTCCTAATGTGGGGTGATTAGGGAGCAGGTCACACGAGGCCAGTCTCTCAGTACTGAGCTCTGGTTCCAGCCCTGCGTTCACACCCGCAGGGGACAAGTTAGTCTCTTGTGGGTGTGTTCTGGGCACACACGGCGTTAGGCGTTGCGTGTCGAGCTCCCGGAGAGCTAGCTGGTTTTGAGATCATATTTCTAAATGGAATGTGTATGGAAACTGCTTCCATGGGGTGTCTAGAGGAGCCTGGGAAGGCCTCTCTGTGTAGCAGAGTGTGAGGGAAGCTCTTAGGAAAGTTCTAGAAGAACACTTCTATCTGTATCGGTCTTGACCAGCAGTCTTCAAACTTTCACACACGACCGTGAAGTAAACGAATAAACTGATAGCTGGACTAAATATTTTGAATATGCAAATGTATACTATTACACAGACTGTATGTAGATTAGCAGTATAAACATTATTCTTGTTAATATTTTATTATTATAGCACTTTTCCATGATGGAGCAACCTCAAAACATTTACCCACTGCCAAAAAATTCTAAGAAAATTTATTCAAATATATTTAGAAGATGGCAAAAAGTAGTGTATTTATTTCTCCTCATCTTTTTCTCTAATTATACTATTCAGACTTAATAACTTTATTAGCATAAAATCCCGTAAAAACATAATAGTAATACTAATAGTGATAAAAAATTAATGTATGAGTTGTATGAATTATGTATAAATTATTTAAAATAAAAGAAATATAAAAAAAATGAATTCAAAATTAAAATACATAAAAATAAATACAAATGAAATAATATTAAATTATATGTGTGTGTGTGTGTGTGTGTATATATATATATATATATATATATATATATATATATATATATATATATATATATATATATATATACATATATATATCAATAAATAAAAACATTTAAACAAAATATATAAAATAAAACAAATCTAAATAAAGTTAAAGAATTTAAAATAAAATTTAATAATTAAATTAAAAATGAAATGAAAGGAATTGAAATGAAACCTTGTCTCTCTGTCTGTATCCAGGTGCTGAAGCAGGAGAGCAGTATGGATGAGAAGCCTGAGGACGGGGCGTATGTGCGAGGCCTGTTCCTGGAGGGGGCACGCTGGGATCGCGAGCGAATGGTCATTGCAGAGTCTCTCCCCAAAATCCTGTTTGACCCCCTGCCCATCATCTGGCTGAGACCGGGCCAGAGCGCCGACTTCCTGCATGAAAACGTCTACGAGTGTCCGGTGTACAAGACCAGCGCCCGGCGCGGGACGCTGTCCACCACAGGACACTCCACTAACTACGTCCTGCCCATCGAGCTGCCCTCTGACCGGCCTCAGAAGCACTGGATCAACCGCGGAGTGGCCTGCCTCTGCCAGCTGGACGACTGAGCACGGTCTGGTGGTTCGGTCTGGTTCACGGTTCTGCACCACACCTGCTCCCTGTTAATAAACACAGGCTTCCTCTATAAGCACAGTCTTCCTCTGCTCACTGCTCTGGTAAACAGACTCTAGGGCTGACCTGAGTACCGTTTTCTGGGCTCCGGAGAGCCTTATACTCTGGGGGGGTTTGTTTTTTAAGGCTGTTTCTATTTATGAAGTCACGTCTTCGTGTTTCAGTTGTGAGGCTTGTGGGTCAGAAAAGCGCTGATGAAGACAGACAGCTAGCTATCTAGCTACGGCTAGCTATTTTAGCTTTAGCTAGACAGCACATAAACCAGCTAATGCCCGGAACATGAAGAACCACCCTGTATATATATATACACTATAGATATACACTATATACACTATAGATACCCCCTATAGATATACACAAAATATACCCTATAATTATACACTATCTCTATACACTATAGATATACACTATGGATATCCTCTATAGATATACACAAAATATACACTATATATATATATATATATATATATATATATATATATATATATATATATATATATATATATATATATATATATATATATATATATACACACACACACCATATACACTATAGATATCCCCTATAGATATCTATACACACTATAGATATACACAAAATATACACTATCTATACACACTATAGATATACACACCATATATACTGTAGATATCCCCTATAGATATACACACCATATACACTATGCACACTATAGATATACACAAAATATACACTATCTATACACACTATAGATATACACTAGATATACACACCATATACACTGTAGATATCCCCTATAGATATACACACCATATACACTATGCACACTATAGATATACACAAAATATACACTATCTATACACACTATAGATATACACTATAAATATACAATATAGAGGTACACTAATATACATACATACACACACACACACACACACACACACTATAGATATACACTATATATATAGTCAAGTAAAGTGGCTTTTATTGCCGTTACAGCTGTAAAATGACACAGTAAAATGAAATTACGTTTTTTCCAGAACAAGGAGCCACACGGAGAACGAGAACATAAAACAATACAGAACAGGGCAGACTGCAGAAAGTGCAACATGCTACACAATACAATAAATAAGACTCAGTTCTGGGCAGATGTATAAGTGTAAGGTGCATAGATATTTACAGGTAGGTACATTTACATTTAAGGCATTTAGCAGACGCTCTTATGCAGAGCGACTTACAACCGTGCTTAGGTCTTGGTATTAAGGTGCATGGAAATTTAACATGCTGTGACGTTACATGCAGACAGCATACATCGCACTGAGGTAGTAAAGGGTGGAATGTATAAATAGATAAATAGGATGGAGAGATTTAAAATGCTAGGGGGCGTGGTGGTGTGGGGGGGTTTAGTTCAGTCACTGTTGTTAAGAAGTTTGAGTGCTTGTGGGACAAAGCTGTTGCAGAGCAGTGCAGTGACAGCACGGATGCTCCTGTACCTGCTACCAGACGGCAGCAGTGAAAAAAGTCCATGTAAAGGGATGAGTGGGGTCCTTACACATATATATCCTTATATATATATATATATATATAAAATAACCACCATAACCACATAGAGCTCATTAATGCTAAGAATCGATCAGTAAAAACCTGAAGCTAAAATGCTGAAATGGGCTGTTTTATGAAATGATTCCAGGATGATGATTCCAGGTCGGTATATACTCCAGGATCTCTAGACTGAAGGTCCTTGTTGAACTCAGCTCTGGGCAGGAGTTTCAGTCTCAGGAGTCTTAGTCTCAGGAGTTTGGGTCTGAGGTTGCTCTGGCTGTGGTGTTTTCTCCTCTCCCACTGCAGAAAAGAAGATCAAAGAGGTTACTACACGGATCCTCACCGAGCGGTGCAGATCTACAGGCTCAGTACGTTACTCTCTGATCGTACAGTGTAGGAGTGGGTAAAGCTGCTTTGTGGTAGTGCTCGGGGTTTGGCGGCCTCTCTGGTGAAATGTGGAACACAGTGTGGATTGTGTTTCAGCCCCTTCCCCGGGCGGATGACTCTAAAGACTGGAGGAGAACACCGTCTTCTATTGTCCTCATAGCTTGCACTACGTTTATGTTTGCTAACCCAACACGCCAGACATCTCGGTATGGAGCTGTAGAGGGTCCTAATGGAGTCCTGTGATAATCCATCCCATGCAGCTTGAACATCCTCACACAGTTCCTGCAGATGGTGCGGTAGGGGTGGAGGTGGAGGGACACCAGGCCTTCTGGACGTGTGACAGCAAACCGTTCATCTCGGTGCTGACCACGGTGCCTCCACACACGGATTCGTTGGGCGTCTCCACCCAGACTGAAGCGGGACTCGTCACTGAAGATGACCCACTGCCATTCTGAGTCACTCCATGACAGTCTGGTACGACACCACTGCAGTCTTTGGTGGCGTCTTTTTGTGCAGCTAATCTTTTAATTCACATCTTAAACGCAGGAATTCAGGAAAGTTGATGTGAAATGAAAACAAAGGAATGATAAACAGTAGTGACTCACTTTTTGGAGGTTCTTCAATGCTGTTCCTTCTTTTTTGAAAATACGATTCGCGTAACGGAGAACATTTTCTCTCTGAGGGGAGAACCACAACAACACAGCAATATTAAATGGATGTAGTAATAATAACAACAACAACAACAACAACAAAACAACAACAACAATAATAATAATAATAATAATACATGCTTATTTATAGAGCACCTTATTAATAAACATTATTAATGTAGTTGTAACTAAATGCTGGGTTAGAGATACGGGTTTAGGTGTGTGTTGGATGTGGGCTCCGAGCGCCACTCTCTACTAGAAGCTGGAACTCCAGAGTTAGAAGCAGAGTGACTGAGAGTCTCTCCATGCGTCTTGTGTTTTAGTAAGGGTGTTAGCTCAAGGCCAGAACCTGTAGATCTAAGATCACCAACTGGAACAGAGATACGTTGGTTCTGTGTGGTAAGCAGGTTCTAGATTATTTAGAGCCTTATAGACCCGCAGCAGAACTTTAAAGTCTATTCTAACAGTCAGTGCACCTCCTTCAGAACAGAGGAGAAAGGGGAGGTTCTGGAGGAGGAGGAGCAGCAGCTGATATTCACATCTCACTACCTTCATAGAGGAACCTTCATTCCCAGCAGCTCCAAGGCTCAGAGTGGGAATATCGACTGGTTCACCTCTCCTGGAACCGAAGAGAGTTTACTCACCGGCTTTATGGAAAACTCCTTCTGTCACTGACAGTTCTCCGGTTACACTGCGCTGCTGTAGTGCTAGTCTCTTCATCCGGTCCACTGCCCTCTCCCTCTCTTCCAGGGAACTTCTTTTAGATAGCTGCAGCGGAAGATCGCCTCCATGCCAGCCCTGCTCTCTCACGTCTGTGTATCTTCCCTCCAGACGTCTCTCTCTCTCATCCAAACGAGCCTCTCTCTTGTCCAAGCGAGCCTGCCTTTCTCCTCAGTTAGCGGTAAAACACTTTGAGGGGAGCTCGGTGTTTTCAATGCTCCGCATAAAACATTGTTATAAAGTTGTTTAAGCGCTTTTAATGCCCCGAGTAAGTTTATTAATGTGTATTTTAGTACTGACAGTGGGATATTAGTTGTTCTAGGCGTAGTGTTTGGAGTAGCAGATTGGATGAGTTAATAGATAGATAGATAGATAGATAGATAGATACTTTATTGATCCCAGAGGGAAATTCAAGGCATCCAGTAGCAGATATACAAACCATACAGAAGCAACAACAGAAGCAAGATAGATTGTACAAACAGAGACAGAGACACAACACAAAGTATGAAAGTATAAAAATAGAGTCCTTAGTGTCTGGGTAAGGTATAAAGTATAAATGGAGGTAGTGGTAAACAATTTGCTAAGCAAATTAAGAAGATGGCTGTTGTCAGCCATATAGACAGTGCAAGTACGCAGTAATATAAATAATTTATCAGTGCAAAAAGTGTAAACAGTACAGAATGGAGTAGAATAATACAATATAAATAGAAATAGGGCATTTAGGAGGGAGTGTGTGCAGAGATGGGGGTGTGTCCATTGGAGGGACCGGAATGAAAGAGTGTCCAGAGTTTTTCATCTGCTGTACTGGGAGGAGTTGAACAGTCTTATGGCCTGGGGGACAAAAGACTTTCTGAGTCTGTCTGTGGAGCAGGACTGGGACAGCAGTCTGCCACTGAATGAGCTCCTCTGCCTGATGATCGTGGTGTGCAGAGGGTGGTGAACATTGTCCATGATGTGCAGCAGCTTGCTGAGGGCTCTCCTCTCTGCCAGTGGTGTTAAGGACTCCAGCTCTAGTCCCAGCACAGAACCAGCTTTCCTCACCAGCCTGTCGAGTCGTCCAGCATCCCTCTTGCTGATACTGCCTCCCCAACACACCACAGCATAGAAGAGGACGCTGGCTACCACAGACTGGTAGAACATCAGCAGGAGTTTCTGGCAGATCCTGAAGGACCCCAGCCTCCTGAGGAAGTACAGTCTGCTCTGTGCTTTCTTGTAGACTATGTCAGTGTTTACTGACCAGTCCAGCCTCTCGTCCAGGTGCACACCAAGGTATCTGTAGGACCTGACAACCTCCACATCAACCCCCTTGAGGAGATTGGCTGCTGAGAGGGCCTGGACCTCCTGAAGTCTATACACATCTCCTTGGTTTTGGTGATGTTCAGCTTCAGATGGTTGGTAGTGCACCACTCCACAAAGTCCTCAACCAGGCTTCTGTACTCCCTCTCCTGACCATTACGCACACACCCCACGATTGCAGTGTCATCAGAGAACTTCTGCATGTGGCATAACTCCGAGTTGTATTTGAAGTCCGATGTGTACAGTGTGAACAGGACTGGAGAGAGAACAGTCCCCTGTGGTGCTCCTGTGCTGCTGATCACCGTATCAGAGGAGCAGTCCCTGATCCTGACATGCTGTGGTCTCCCGGTGAGGTAGTCAGTGATCCAGGTGACCAGGTGCATGTCCACCTCCATCTTCATCAGCTTGTCTCTCAGTAGTAGGGGCTGAATGGTGTTGAAGGCACTGGAGAAGTCAAAGAACATGACCCTCACAGCACCACCCCCCTTGTCCAGATGAGAGTGAGCTCTGTGTAGAAGATAGAGGATGGCATCTTCCACTCCCACCTTCTCCCGGTACGCAAACTGCAGTGGGTCCTCAGCATGGTGGACCTGAGGTCTGAGGTGGTTCAGCAGCAGTCGCTCCATGGTCTTCATCACGTGAGACGTCAAAGCAACCGGCCTGTAGTCATTCAGCTCCTCCGGGTGTGCCTTCTTGGGGACTGGAATGAGGCAGGTTGTCTTCCACGTGGCAGGAACCCTTCCGAGACGTAGACTCAGGTTAAAGACATGCTGGAGGGGCTCCCCCAGTTGGGCAGCACATGCCTTAAGCATTCTGGGGCACACTCTGTCTGGGCCGGCCGCCTTCCTGGGGTGTAGTCTCCTCAGCTGTCTCCTGACTTGGTCAGGTGCTTGGTCAGGTGCAGCTAGCAGTACGGCTAACATGGTGAGCTTTTCCTCTCACAGCTGATGTGTGTGAGAGGAGGACAGAGATCTCACTCCATACTGTATTTTTGATACTCTCATTCCATGCACAGAGAGAGGGAGAATAAGCTTACAGGTGTGCGGCAGAACATGTCCAGTCTTTCCATCAACTACACAAGCCGGCTCCATTAACATAGACTTCTCAAGGATTCAAGGAGACTTTGTCATTCACATCACATGTGGTAGATGGGGTGGACGAAACTGTAGTACTCGAGGACCCAGTTACACCCAGACAGCAGTACTTAAATAAATAACATACATAAATATATTAAAATACATAAAACTGGATCCAGCAGACAAAAGTTTACATTAGTAGTAATTACTTAAAATCATTAGTTCATCTATATTAGCTCTTTTCTGACATTTAAATTGTAAAAAATAAATATATTAAGTTTACAAAAATCAATATTATTAATTTGTACCTAATGTAATTACTCATTGTAGATTATGTATGTTACAGCCAGGCTTTAAAGAAAACTAGCAATACTGTTTAAAGTTCCAATGAATTTTATTGACAAAATGTTGCCAGGTAAAATAGTTTGTGTTGCTGCACCATTAACAAATTGTTCAGCCAAGTAACACGTAAAAACAGGCCTGAAAACTGCTGGGTAACTATTCCAATTTGTTTTGTTTGTTTTGAGAAGGTGTATGCACAGCATTCAACAATATCTGCCATGTCCTTGTGAACAAATGGACATGCATTAAAACTAGATGCAAGCTGATACCAGTTCGTTAGCCAAGTTAAGGTTTTAAGTAGATCTTGTAAACTCAGCTCCAACATGCAGTCCTGAGAAAATACTTTTACATCCTGAGCAGTAGAATACAAGAGGCTGGACACCCCCATTCCACAACAAACCTAAATCAGTTCTCACATAATATTACATAAGACATACCCGTATAACATTCTTTATCACAGATGACAAAAAGGCACATTGTGAGACAACTGGATTGTATTTTAAGCAAGGCTTCAAGGTGTGGTGGTGCTACTGGGGTCAAAGAATGGACACGAGGCTGTACTGGGAAAGGGCACTGGGAAAACGAGCTGCCCCAGCAGTTCCTTACAGCGTAAAAGTTTTCAGAGATTATAATCTGGGCTTCAGTTCACTGTGGCCCACTGTCCCTGTTGGATTAACTGGAATGTGGGCCTCGTTGATTTGTGTTAGTTATACACTTTTCAGCCTCCCTGTAGAAGTGGAGGGCGGGGGTTGTAAACCGCCCAAATGCCTAACCGTGACAGAGCTACTAATGACTACACATTTGCATATTTTTTGAGATATGCAACACATTCTATATGCAGCCTAGCTCACAAATCACCATTTGAATTGGTACATTAGTTAACTAGCTATCTACAACATCTACCATACAAGCTAGCAACAGCACGCGTTATGCAAACACACTCGCTAGCTAACGTTACGAACTTTTAACTCGGCAGAACCGACAGAAACACCTGCCTGAAAGATAACGTTATAGCTAAACTGCGCCCTAACACAAACAAACTTGTTAATGCTATAAACTGTGAAACTGTTTAATAATTAAATAAATAAAAAATAGTTGGCTACGCTAGCTAGCTACAGTAATGCGCCGCATCGACCCGAGCGCACCACCGTGGCTGAAGTGAGAGCTCTGTGAAGCATGATTTGTTTACAAGACGGCCAGGCAAACAAATTTCAGACTACATGCTTTATAATTTAATGAATCCATCACCCACACAGGAGCTGCCTGTGAGACCGAGCTGAGTCGGCCTCCTCTCAGTGAATAGTTTCAGTCTCTTATTAAAAATAAAGATTCTCAAAATACTCAGCGATTCCATAATCCACAGCTTTGGGATGCAGCAGCCATTAACAGGGATTCTTCACACTGACCTGCAGCCTTCTGCTACCGTTTTAACAAGCCCCGCCCCTCCCTCTCAAAAACGTAGTTATCTTATCTTAACACGATCATTGCATCGCATTGTTCAGCTCAGTATTGCTAACAACCAGTTTGATTTAGTAATGAAAAAAATTGTTTACAAAACATGAAAGAATAATTAATGACTACTCAAACAATTGTTTAAAATTAAATTCGGGTTTACAGTGTGACCACTTTATTAGAAACACCCACCTTGTGTTTACGCTGTGAACGTTTCCTAATGGATGAATCGGTGTAAATGATCTTGATCTTATGAAGGATCTCTGAAGCTGTACTGATGAGGGAGATCAGGATGCAGTCTGTAGCACGTCTGTGTGTTTTTATTGATACATGATAAAAATAATCTGCACAGTTACAGCACCAGGCTGGAACATCAACACACTAACAGGAAGAAGACGAAGAAGAGCGGCCTAAACGGAAACCACACCCCCAAACCACCACGCTAACAACCAGGGGTACAACTACACAGAGAACACCTGGAGCTAACGAGAGGGCGGGGCTATAAACTACACACAGGTGATACAGAACAAAACATCAAGGCACATGGCTGGACACACCAGGGAGCGTCAACAACGTCAGCAAGAAAAGGAGGTCACGGGCAGGGCATGACAGGACGTCCCAGAGGTACAGTACAGTCTTCATCTCTGCTACAGTTCACTTCTCACACTCACCTGTACCATAATCCCAAAACCGTAAACATTCCTTCACTGTGAGTCCATTGTGTGGTGAAGTGGTTCTGGAAGAATTAGTTGTGTAGAATTCTAAAGGGTTCTATTCTGTCCTCGCAGTTGCAAGTGTGAGCAAAGCTAGACAGATAGCTTAACAGGAACTTTAAGAAAAATCAAAGCTTCGTAAAAGGATTGGCTTTACTGATGAATTCAGGTTTATTCACATCCTTTGTTGTTTTTTGATTCTTTCCTTTGGTTCATACTTTTCTTGTAAAACTGCAAATAAATACAATGAAAATAACCATAAACATTTTAAATCATCTCTGAGTATGAACTGCCTTAAAACATGTAAATAAAAAGTACACTTAAAAGTAAACCAAAGCTAACATAGCTAACTTAGCTAACATAACAATGTAGAGAAGCCTGCACTAGCTAGCCAAAGCATAGATACAGTGTGGATTAGACTCAAAAAATACAAAGCATCCTAGAAATACTATCTCACAAAAAGGATAAAAAGGTGTACAATAGTTTTATTAAGTAAACGTTGAAATTCCTGCTAAAAGGGTTTGGTGCCACCCTCAGGTCGGTCAGTGCATTGCAGCTTAAGTATATAAACGTGATCCAGCAAAGCCTCGGCAGTAGAATGTCTGCACACTGCCGTGGTGAGTACAGCTCCGTATGGTTAGCTCAGTAAAACTGCAAATAACTCAAGTAAAGTGATTAAATATTCCACTTTCGTTCTTAATATTGTGAGACACACATATCGGAGACCAGAATACCCGGCTGGGTTCTCTGGAAACTCGATATATAAAGAGTTATAAATTTGGAGCTAATTTCTGAGCCATTCTAATGCCATGCTAATCTCTGTAGCTGCATGCCGACCGAAGTACAGCCTGAGCATTTACACTGTGGTGCCATACTCATTGCAGGTAAGGTTTTACATGTTTACTGTGAATATTTTGTGGTTATTTTGTATTCGAAATTAATATTCGAGTTAATAAGCATAGCAATGCTAGCTCTATTGTTCATGGTTAAGTCCACCATGTGGCCTGAATGCCATATTTTGGGTTCGCCGCCAGATGGCAGTATTTCACACTGTATAATTTTGGTTTATTTTCTACTTGCTTACAAATGGATGATAGCTATAAAATTGTTGTTAGCACAGTGACCTTATTATTTCTTTGGTGAATTACAATGGTAGACATCTGTAAAGCTGAAAATTAACAAAATTAGTAATCTATCACTATACGATCACACTTGTATTTCTGTAATTGTATTATTCTAATAGAGATGTATATGTAATGACATTGTATTGTGTTGAAGCTTCTATGCAAGACCAATGTATTGTAGAGTAGAATGTCTGCACACTGCCGTGCTGCATGCCGACCGAAGTACAGCCTGAGCATTTACACTGTGGTGCCATACTCATTGCAGGTGATAATAAATCAGCTTCATCCAACCCCTGGCCTCCATCATTAATGAGGGTGGACGAACGCCCTACCAGCAGAAGGGTCACATTGGTGCCGTGACTCCGGTTACTATCGTGTCTTTGATGGTCTTCATGACGAGCCGAGACCTGTTCTGCCATCCTACGTGTGTGTGGAGCCAGGTGCACAGTACAGATGGACTGATACGATCACTAATTTAGCAAATGTTGGTTCAGCATTAGACTTTGTGTGGTTTCTACATCTTTTTATTTTTCGAAACATTTTTTTTCTTGCTTGTTTGACATGTGGTGATGAGTTTCATTCAGGAAAATTTACATACACCCATTAGTACTAGTGTGGGGAGGGGAAGAGGTGCTTTGGGGATTCCTATGATGTTACACTTTGACGGTGCTGTTCAGGGGGGTGGCACATATGATGTGGTAGATGGTCAGGCTTTAGTTGGGGTTCCCTTAGCTAGTGGGAGTGGGAGTCCTAATCAGCATTCTCTTACTGCTGCTGCACCTAGTCCTCAGGTAAATGGCACTTCCACCCCGAACCCTGCCTTGCAGTCTAGTGATGTGCTTAGTCAAATGAGTGATGTAATTAAGCGCATTGGACAGGAACTAGCGGACAGCATCATTACTCACCTTAGTCCACCACTTACTGTCACTCCTAGTGCTTTTGCTGCACATGACACCACAAATGTTGCTCATACACAGTGTCTTGACAGATCACAAGTCCAGCTTGTGTCCCACAGAAAAGTAAAAGATCCACCTAACTTTAGGGGGGACAGCTCTGACTCTGTAACAGTGCGTGAGTGGGAAGATCTTATGAGGAACTACATTAAAAAGGGGGACATTGCAACAGAGCAACAAGCTGAAGAGATACTCATACATCTCAGGGGACGGGCGAAGGACATTGTCAAGTTTGGGACAAGAAACAGTGGCATTGATATTGTAAGGAATCCAGAGGCCATTTATGCTCTGTTGCGCAAGCACTTTGATTCTGTCCCATGCTCACCTCTCCCGTTGGCAGACTTCTATTCCACATTGCCCAAGGCTGATGAAGATGCTTTTGATTACTGGCTCAGACTCAACCAGGCTGCTGACCTCGCTGTTGACCGGTTGAAAGAGCAAGGCAAGTCATTTGAGTGTCCAAGTGCTGAAGTGACACGTATGTTCATTAGAAATTGTCCATCTAAAGAGCTTTCCCTAACATTTAGATCGAAAACCATTGATAAATGGTCTGCTGAAGAGGTCCAAGATGTTTTAGATGAATACCACTCTGAGATGTGTTTGAAAATGAGTGCTGCCAATTGTACACCCAATGAGAGATTAACTGTGAACAGAGTTGAACTGTCTCAAGCTCAAGCATCGCTAGTGGAGACCCAAGACTGCCAACAACCTAAGATCACTGAATCTTCTGCTCTTGATCGTGTCATTGGCATGTTGGAGAGAATTCTGTTAGAGAAGTCAACTCCTGTACAGACAAATTTAAGCAACAGAAAATCCAAACTTCCCAGAATTGACAGTTTAAACAACATGCCTTGTATAGTTTGTGGTGATGCTACACACTCTGGCTTTACCCATTGCCGTAACCATAAGCTGTGCTTTCAGTGCTACTCACCTGCTCACTCTAGGAACAGCTGTCCAGAGAAGAGAAAACCTGCTCATTCTCAGCTGTCGGGAAACTAGTAGATCTGCATCCTGGGGAGGACGGTGCAGATCCTAACTCTGACCCTCCCAATGACGCTTCAGATGATTTTCAGTCAGTGTACAACTCTTTCAATTCTGCTACACGGTCTGATAAAACCGTAATATTCCAAAGTTCGCACAAAATTCAGAAGTCAGACAGCTTGTTTTATACTACAGTTACAGCTGCAGGAGGTGTTGTATTAAAAGCAATGATTGACAGTGGCTCCATGGCGTGTACATTGAGTGAGTATGCTGAGTCACGCCTTTTGCAGAATAATCCAGATATGGTGAAGCACCCTGCTGATGACGTCATTATAATTGGATGTGGAGGACAAAGTGTTGCTCCTAAAGCTCTGTATAATGTGGAATTGACTGTATATGATTGCAGGATGCTCATTCCAGTACTTGTGGTCCCTGGCCAAACTGATGAAATGATATTGGGCAGCAACGCCATCAAGGCACTCATACGGCTGATGCGGAAGACTGACGGCTACTGGAGGATTATGTCTGAGCCCAGTGCTGTTGGAGATGATGATTTTCACCAATTCCTTTCTCTTATTTCTAGCACTGAAAGGTGGAGAGGTGAATCTGTCCCTGACAGGGTTGGAACATTGAGGTTAAGGAAGTCTGTCACATTGCAGCCACAATGTGAGCATCTTGTTTGGGGTCAACTGCCAGAGTCAACAGTGATATCAGTGGGCAGCACTGTGATTGTTGAGCCGACCCAATCAAGGTGCAAGCCAAAAAATGTATTAGTTGGCAGACTCATCACACCCATGTGGGGAGATCGATGGCTACCCATGAAACTTATCAACCCCACTACTAAAACTGTAACGCTAAAAAGAAATGCGAAACTTGCAGATGTGTTCCCATGCATTGCTGTGGAGGATCTATCTCAGCCTGTTAGCATTCAAGCTAATTTTCAGTGTCTTTCTGAAGCTCCCATAGCTAGATCTAGTGAAGAGGTGAAAAAGGTCTTAGAGGAGCTTGGACTGCAGGAATTGGACCTGGATGGCTGTGAAGTATCTGACCTGTGGAGAGACAGACTTCTACAGATCATTGAACGGTATGAGTCAATCTTTTCACGACACAAGATGGACTGTGGAGAAGCCACTGACTTTGTACACAAGATACATCTTGTAGATGACAAACCATTTCGCCTTCCCTACCGTCGAGTTCCTCCAAGCCAGTATGAAAAGTTGAGAACAGCTCTTAATGAGATGGAAGAGAAGGGTATCATCAGAAAATCTCACAGCGAGTATGCATCACCTTTAGTTCTGGTTTGGAAGAAAAATGGTGATTTACGCATCTGTACTGATTTCAGATGGCTTAATGCAAGAACAGTGAGAGACGCGCATCCACTGCCTCACCAGGCAGATGCCCTTGCTGCTCTTGGAGGCAACATCTTCTTTTCCACTATGGACTTGACATCTGGGTTTTACAATGTTCCACTGTATGAAAAGCACAAGAAGTATACCGCTTTCTCCTCACCATTTGGCCTCCATGAATATAATCGGTTGCCTC
Organism: Prochilodus magdalenae; assembly: GCA_024036415.1. Taxonomy (NCBI): domain Eukaryota; kingdom Metazoa; phylum Chordata; class Actinopteri; order Characiformes; family Prochilodontidae; genus Prochilodus; species Prochilodus magdalenae. The sequence continues at coordinate 13,357 of JAMWET010004104.1, read as the reverse complement.
AGGGCCTATCAAATAGTCCAGCAACATTCATGAGAATGATGTTAGCTATATTTGGAGACGAGAATTTCACCAGTGTCCTGTGCTACCTGGATGACCTCATGGTATTCGCACCTACTGAACAGCTGGCCTTGGAACGGTTGGAGATGGTCTTCTCACGTCTCAAGAATCACAATCTCAAGCTGGCACCTAAAAAATGCAACTTCCTGAAGAGGTCTGTTAGATTTCTTGGCCATATTATTTGTGAGTCGGGAGTGCAGACTGATCCTGGAAAGGTGGAAGCCATTGGTTGTGTCCAGAAATCAGATTTGATGGAAAGCGACTGTGTTACGCCCTCACAAAGAAAAATTAGGTCCTTTTTGGGCATGGTCCTTTACTATCAGCACTTTATTGAAGATTGCTCAGCCAAAGCCAAACCTCTGTTCAAGCTACTCTCTGAGCAGAAAGTTCGGGGCAAAGCTAGTAGAGGCAGGAAACATTGTAAGAGGAAGCCTATTGCTCCTGTTAAGCTTTCAGCAGATGACTGGACACCTGAGTGTCAGATCGCTTTTGACACCCTGAAGCATGACCTCACACACAGCGTCACCTTGGCCCATCCTGACTTTAATGAACCTTTCATCTTAGCTGTTGATGCATCCTTTGATGGGATTGGAGCAGTCCTTTCCCAAGTTCCACCTGGAGAATCAGTAGCAAGACCAGTAGCTTTCGCCAGCAAAACACTGTCTCGTTCTCAACTGAATTACCCAGCTCACAAGTTGGAATTTTTGGCTTTGAAATGGGCTATTTGCGAGAAATTCAGTCATTGGCTAAAAGGGAAGCATTTCACTGCATGGTCTGACAACAACCCTTTGACTTACATTCTAACTAAACCCAAGTTGGATGTATGTGAACAAAGATGGGTGGCCAAGCTCGCAGCTTATGATTTTGATTTGAAGTATGTTCCAGGGAGCAAGAACACTGTTGCTGACGCTTTAAGCCGTGAACCATTTGTCCAGTCCTGCATAAGTCACCGTCTCGGGAAGGAGCCCTACATATCTCTCTTGGACGAGGTTAATGGAGTTGGCAGAGGTATTGTGCAAGATGCTTTCCGCCTTACAACTAATTGTTTAGTTGTTGAGAGCCATGACAGCACTGATAGTGATCCAGTTTCGGCACAGGATCCCATTCATTCTTCAGGAGGTTCCATTAGTGCTGCTGAAGTGTCTGCGGTTCTAGATGCTCATTGCAGTGGTGGTATTTCCCAAATGTCCTGTGTTAGTCCAGCATCACTCCAGCTTCCCCAGGAAGACCCGTCTATTGTCATTCCACACAGTCGACTGTTAAGCCTTCAGGAACGAGATGCTATAGTCAGCAGAGCTTTGTATTATGTACAGCGACGTAGGAAACCAACTAGAAGTGAGAAACAGACAGAATCTGCTGGTGTAGTGAGACTTCTGAAGCACTGGAAGAAACTCAGAGTTAGACATGGGATACTGTACAGAGTGAAGAAACACCGGCATCTGAACAAAAAAGTCTTCCAATTTGTCATTCCTGAATCCTTAAAAAAGCAGGTTCTTCATGGTGTACATGATGTGGCTGGTCACCAGGGATGTGCAAGAACGCTTTCTCTGGCCAATGAAAGATTCTTTTGGACAGGTATGAACACAGATGTCACATATTATGTGAAGCACTGTCAGAGATGCATATTAGGAAAGACCCCGGAACCAGACGCTCGTGCACCCCTTGAAAACATTCGCACTTCAGAACCAATGGAACTGGTATGCATAGATTTCTGGTCTGCGGAGCTGAACGACCGGAAAACCATTGATGTTCTTGTTGTGACTGACCATTTTTCAAAGATGGCTCATGCCTTTGCGTGTAGAAATCAGTCAGCCAAGCAAGTTGCTCGTCGGTTATGGAATGACTTTTTCTGCATTTATGGATTTCCAAAAAGGATCCATTCAGATCAAGGAGCTAACTTTGAAAGCAAGCTTATCAAGGATCTACTTGAGATGGCAGGGGTTCACAAATCCCACACAACCCCATACCACCCCATGGGTAACGGGATCACTGAGCGCTTCAACAGAACTCTTGGAAGTATGATAAGAGCTCTTCCACCAAAGTGCAAGTCCCAATGGCCTCGGATGCTGCAAACTTTGACCTTCAGCTATAATTGTACAGTGCATGAGACTACGGGCTTGGCTCCGTTTTTTGTCATGTTCGGAAGAGTTCCTCGTTTACCCATTGATGTTGTGTTCCAGCATGTCCTAGAGAATGACTGTGTTGTTAGCCATCATGAGTTTGTCCAGCATCTGAAGAAAGACCTGTCAGAAGCAGCTCAAATTGCACGAAATCATGCTCTTGGTGAGCAGAATCGCCATGCCAAACTTTACAACCGCAAAGTCAGGGGCTCACCTTTGGCTGTGGGTGACCGAGTGTTGTTGGCTAATCGTGGTGAAAAGGGGAAGAAAAAGGTCGCTGATAAATGGGATTCGACTCCATTTGATGTTGTGTCAGTGAGGTCCAAGGTTAATGTCTACCGAATCAAGGACATATACACAGGTAGAGAGAAAGTCGTGCACAGGAACCTATTGCTTCCTGTTGACTTTTTGACCCCAATTGTAGAGGATGGGAGTCAGTCCCCCTCAGAAGTTTCAGACTCTGTCTTAACGCACAGTAAGGAAGATTCTCGTGCCCGCACCATGGCTTGGCTCATGCAGTCATCTGAGACTGAACAACTGGATAATGTCAACATTCCAGATGATGGCAATAATGGTTCATTTGATGCTTTGGAGGATGAGTTCTTGCCAGAAAGGGAGTCAACTGATAGTCATGGGAACTCTGTGAATCAAAACATCAAACATGCGGCCATTGACACATTTCAGAAGCCAGTACTCAGCACAGCACACTCTGTTGTTGCGCACACTGTTGCTTGCAGTGAGCCTCTAGATTCTGTCAGTAATGGACTGGAAGAGGTAGTTTGCACACAGCCACAGAGCAACCAGGCAGCTTCAGTTTCCACTAGGTTTGGGAGAACCGTCAAACCGACACAGAGGCTTATTTTTGAGATGTCGGAACAGAGAATTGTTGATGATACTTTACCAGCTATGGGTTCTGTTCTTGGGTTTATTAGAAGTGCCTTGCCGATTTAGTCTCTTACTTTAATATATTCTGCACTTAGTAAGGACTAAGATATTTTGATTATTTTTTTTGTTTGCTCTAAAGTGACTTAGAAGAGCAGAGTTGTGCGAGTTTTTGAGGTGTAGATGGCATCTTTGTTTTGTCTGTGATGGATATGGGGCCTGGTACCATCCCATATTTGCACACTTCCTAGTGAAGAAATTGTTTTGACATGATTCCGCACTAGTGCTCTAGATTCACGATTTTATGTTTTTGTTTATTGTATTTGTTTTGTACTACATGATGCTTCCCATTTTAGCAGAATTTCAGGGGGGTGTATGTAACGGTGTACAATAGTTTTATTAAGTAAACGTTGAAATTCCTGCTAAAAGGGTTTGGTGCCACCCTCAGGTCGGTCAGTGCATTGCAGCTTAAGTATATAAACGTGATCCAGCAGAGCCTCGGCAGTAGAATGTCTGCACACTGCCGTGGTGAGTACAGCTCCGTATGGTTAGCTCAGTAAAACTGCAAATAACTCAAGTAAAGTGATTAAATATTCCACTTTCGTTCTTAATATTGTGAGACACACATATCGGAGACCAGAATACCCGGCTGGGTTCTCTGGAAACTCGATATATAAAGAGTTATAAATTTGGAGCTAATTTCTGAGCCATTCTAATGCCATGCTAATCTCTGTAGCTGCATGCCGACCGAAGTACAGCCTGAGCATTTACACTGTGGTGCCATACTCATTGCAGGTAAGGTTTTACATGTTTACTGTGAATATTTTGTGGTTATTTTGTATTCGAAATTAATATTCGAGTTAATAAGCATAGCAATGCTAGCTCTATTGTTCATGGTTAAGTCCACCATGTGGCCTGAATGCCATATTTTGGGTTCGCCGCCAGATGGCAGTATTTCACACTGTATAATTTTGGTTTATTTTCTACTTGCTTACAAATGGATGATAGCTATAAAATTGTTGTTAGCACAGTGACCTTATTATTTCTTTGGTGAATTACAATGGTAGACATCTGTAAAGCTGAAAATTAACAAAATTAGTAATCTATCACTATACGATCACACTTGTATTTCTGTAATTGTATTATTCTAATAGAGATGTATATGTAATGACATTGTATTGTGTTGAAGCTTCTATGCAAGACCAATGTATTGTAGAGTAGAATGTCTGCACACTGCCGTGCTGCATGCCGACCGAAGTACAGCCTGAGCATTTACACTGTGGTGCCATACTCATTGCAGGTGATAATAAATCAGCTTACCATCCAATACTGCCCTGATATATATATATATATATATATATATATATATATATATATATATATATGTGTGTATATGTGTATATATATTGTGGATCCAGTTTAGTGTAGAATAAAAAGAAGCACTGAAAAAGAAACTTTGCTTGAAACTTTGGTTGAACCAATCACTTCCAAAGATGAAGAATGGTTCTAGCTAACGGAACCTGTTCTCCTTCAGTGTTCTGTGCTGATGATGATATGAATAGATGTCAGTTTTAGACTAATGAATGAGCTTCTATTAAAGACTGGTGGACTGAGAGACACTAGAGTCTCTTCACCTACACTGAGCTGATGAAGAGTCCTGTTCCAGAAATGATAATAGAACATTAGATCCGTAATAAATCATGCTACATCCTGAGAGTAACTCCCAGACCGGGAACCTGCACCAGCGTGCAGGACCTCAGAGAGAGGTAGCTAGAGTCCACGTAGCTGGTGACGCCTGCAGTCCTGCAGAATGGGGCTATGAAGCTAATGCTGGTTAATCTCTCCCCGTCACATAAACAGTCAGTAAAGACCCGAAGCTGAGGACTGCAGTTTGTGGAGGGTTTCAGGATGATACCAGGTCGGCCACACTAGCCATCCACGCTGAACTCGCTGAACTCAGGTCCTGGCCGGTGGTTTTTTCTTTATTCACTGCAGACAAAGAAAACTCAGTTACTCCGAGGAGCCTCACCGAGCAGTGCAGTTCCGCACATTCCATTTATCCCAGACCATACAGTGTAGGGGTTAAAGCTGCTCTGTGGAAGTACTGAGTGAAAATCAGAACTTACATAGATTATATACATTAGACAATACATATACACCATATCGCCGCTGTCCAATGAAAGCCATGTATCTCCATTTTGGTCAGTTTTTATTTTTTGACAGCATTTGATCACATGAGCTGCTGTTTATATAGGGTAAGCAATTAATGATGAATGGACCACCAGAAATATCCGAAACATGCTTGGAAAAACTTCCGGTTCCATTGACTTGCATTCAAAGTCATTCAGGTTTTTGCCCTCTCCTGTAAAGTTGCCATTTTGGAGATACTTGTTTTTCTTTGGACAGCGACGATATATATATATATATGTGTATATATATATGTGTGTGTGTGAGTATGTATGTGTGTGTGTGAGTGAGTGTGAGTATGTATGTGTGTGTGTGTGTGTGTGTGTGTGTGTATCCAGTAACACTTGTTAGACTTTGTACAGTCACTAATTAAGAGCTGTGTGAATGAACTAGACTGAGGACTGTCTCTGAAGGTATCAGCTGAATGATGAACAGTAAGACTCCACTGAATGATGACTTACTCTCTGGAGGTTCATTTATGCTGCTTCTTCTCAGCCTTTTAGGGTAGCGTGAAAAGAGCCCAGGAACTGTTACCTCTGGGAGGAAAAATAGCATTAACATTCCAATATCACACACAGTAGCATCCATCCCCAGTTCCATAGCACTGGGTGCCGTGTAAAATGTAAACACAAATTCATATTTCATTCACAGTAGAGTATGGAACACACATCAGGTGTTGACTATAATAACACTAACTCATTTGGAACCTGATGGCAGCAATGCTTCTCAAACAAGTTGGGACAGGGGAAACACAAGGGTGGAAATGTAAACTTCCAGAAACGGCTGTCTGTGAAAGCGGGTCACTGTGCGAGTTAAAGCTGTGTTATACAAGGAAGAAGCCGTATGTCCACACGGTCTGGAAACGCCAGCGTCTTCTCTGGGCCAAAGCTCATTTAAAATGGACCGAGACCAAATGGAGAACTGTTCTGTGGTCAGACGAATCAAAATCTGAAACTCCTTCTGGATACCATGGAGACCGTGGGCGCCGTTTCATGCAGACTCTGGAGAGGGAATGTTCTGCTTGTTATCAGTGCACAGTTCCAGAGCTGCATCTCTGATGGTATGGGGCTGCGTTAGTGCCTGTGGTGTTAAAGGCTCCATCAACAGTGTAGAGGTTTCAGAACGACACATGCTCCCATCCAGACCATGTCTCTTTTAGGGAAGCCACAGTAAGATGATGTTAAACCACATACTGCATCCATCACAACAGCACGGCTTCCCCGATGCTGCCTGCCTGCAGTCCAGAACTTCACACCATCAGGAGACAACAAATCCGGTAAAGAAGTTCCAGGACTGTTGATCAGCTGGAATCCTACATCAGACAGGACAGGACAACATCCCCCTCCAAATCCAGCAGGTGGTGTCTATACTCTCCCGATGTTTACAGACCGCTGGGAAAAGAAGAGGGGGGAAGCTACACAGTGGTGCACATGGCCCTGCCCCAGCTTCTCTGAGGTGCGTTGCTGCCATCAGGTTCTAAACGAGTTAATAATGTCCCACTGTGTGTAAATCTGGGTCTATGAAGTTTGCAAATCATTACATTCAGTTTTTTATGTTGATTTACATTTCCTTTTCTGGAATTAGGGTTTAAACAATATCAGATGTGGAATGTCCATTATTCCAAATGGTGTGGATATCAACCGGTTCACCTTTCTTGGAACCCCCATCTGAAACCGATACATGTTTACTCACCAGGTCTGCCTGTTGGTCTTCCCACTGACATTGTTGTGAAAGAAGGCACAGGTTTAGAGGTCATCTGAAAGAATTCTGAGTGGCGATGGAGCAGACTGTCATCCAGAGCTGACTCAAGTGTTTTCCTCGGTAGAAGCTTCTCCTTCTCTTTTAGTTGGGTTTTTCGTCTATCCACGCGCCTTTCTCTGTCTTCCAAAGTCTCTCTTGCACGCAGATACTCCTCTTTCTCTTTTAGCTCAACATCCCGTACATCCATACGCCTTTCTCGTTCTTCCAGACGAGTCTCTCTTCCACACACACGCTTCTCTCTCTCGTCCAAGCAGATGTCTCTTTCCTCCATGCGCTTTTCCCTCTGTCCCAAACGAATCTCTCTTCCATCCAGAAGGTCTTCTCTCTCCAGCAGATAGCGCTCTTTCCCATCCAGCTGTTTCTCTCTTTCCTGTAATTCAGTTTCTTTCTGATTCAGATCTTTCTCTCTTTCTTTTAGATTTTTTTGTCTCTTCTCCATTTTCTTCTCTTTTCTCTCTCTCTTCTCCCTTCTTGTTATCCGGTTCTTTGTTTGTCTGTCTGAGATCTTGGAACTCAGGCATCAGTCCTAGGTTTGTTGAGGAGCCAATAGAATGCTGAAATGCTGGCAGCAGTGATAACCAAATATATGAGAACAGTGTTGTTCCCACCCATCAGCCACAACAATAAACCCACATCCTTCACTCAGCTCCACGGACCGTACAGGACACTCTGTAGGTGTACAGGTCCAGACTGTAGTCCATCTGTTTCTCTGTGTACTGTATTACCCTGTTCTTCAATGGTCAGGACCCCCACAGGACCCCCACAGGACCACCACAGAGCAGGTAGTATGTGGGTGGTGGATCATTCTCAGTACTGCCTCAACACTGCCATGGTGCTGGTGCGATTGGGTCAGACACAGCAGTGCTGCTGGACACCTGGTCTCGGCATGCAGCGTCCTGTGGGGCAGCGTCCTGTGGGGCAGCGTCCTGTGCCTCCTGATGAAGGACTAGAGGATGACCAACCTTGCACTGTGCAGCAGCAGATGAGCTATCGTCTCTGACTGTCCATCTACAAGGTGGAGCAGCAAGGTAGGAGTGTCTAATAGAGTGGACAGTGAGTGGACACAGTGTCTCAGCACTCCAGCAGCACTGCTGTGTCTGATCCACTCACACCAGCACCACACACACTAACACACCACCACCACGTCAGTGTCACTGCAGTGCTGAGAATGATCCACCACCCACATACTACCTGCTCTGTGGTGGTCCTGTGGGGGTCCTGTGGGGGTCCTGACCATTGAAGAACAGGGTAATACAGTACACAGAGAAACAGATGGACTACAGTCTGGACCTGTACACCTACAGAGTGTCCTGTATGGTCAGTGGAGCTGATACAGTGAAATCATATCAGTCTAAATTTATCATCAGGTATTGATCCTGGTCACCTTTATCTTCCTGCCCACACACCTGCAGCCCCACACCTCCTCCTGGGTGAGTGTATTTACATGTTCTGGTTACAGTCTGGTCTGAGACAGTGGAGTTTTACTCTCTGGTTTAACAGTGTTCTATTTCCCAGTTAGGTTCTATTAAATTCAGTATCAGGTTTAATTCACAGCTTTAACGCCCTCCCTCAGTTCTCCTCCAGCTCTAACCTCCGTCAGCTCTGCTCCTTTCCCCCCGCTCCTCCTCCTCCTGTGTTCAATAACCCCTCACACACACACTCTACACTCTCTCGCTTAAACACACACACCTGTTTGATGCCCTATTGCCCTATCCGGATCACTGCTGCTAACACTCTGCTTACTCTACCTCAGTAGCTGGTGTGTTTTATCACTGTGTGTGTGTGTGTGTGTGTGTGTGTGTGTGTGTGTGTGTGTGTGTGTGTACTCACTGTGTGTGTGTGTGTGTGTGTGTGTGTGTGTGTGTGTGTGTGTGTGTGTGTGTGTGTGTGTACTCACTGTGTGTGTGTGTGTGTGTGTGTGTGTGTGTGTACTCACTGTGTGTGTGTGTGTGTGTGTGTGTGTGTGTGTACTCACTGTGTGTGTGTGTGTGTGTGTGTACTCACTGTGTGTGTGTGTACTCACTGTGTGTGTGTGTGTGTGTGTGTGTGTGTGTGTGTACTCACTGTGTGTGTATATATCACTGTGTGTGTGTGTGTGTGTGTACTCACTGTGTGTGTATGTATCACTGTGTGTGTGTGTGTGTGTGTGTGTATGTATCACTGTGTGTGTGTATTTATCACTGTGTGTGTGTGTGTACTCACTGTGTGTGTATGTATCACTGTGTGTGTGTGTGTGTGTGTGTGTGTGTGTGTACTCACTGTGTGTGTGTGTATTTATCACTGTGTGTGTGTATGTATCACTGTGTGTGTGTGTGTGTGTGTGTATCACTGTGTGTGTGTGTGTACTCACTGTGTGTGTATGTATCACTGTGTGTGTGTGTGTGTGTGTACTCACTGTGTGTGTGTGTGTGTGTGTACTCACTGTGTGTGTGTGTGTGTACTCACTGTGTGTGTGTGTATGTATCACTGTGTGTGTGTATTTATCACTGTGTGTGTGTGTGTACTCACTGTGTGTATGTATCACTGTGTGTGTGTGTGTGTACTGTGTGTGTGTGTGTAGTCACTGTGTGTGTGTGTGTGTGTGTGTGTGTGTGTGTGTGTATCACTGTGTGTGTGTGTGTGTACTCACTGTGTGTGTATGTATCACTGTGTGTGTATGTATCACTGTGTGTGTGTGTATGTATCACTGTGTGTGTGTGTGTGTGTATCACTGTGTGTGTGTGTGTACTCACTGTGTGTATGTATCACTGTGTGTGTGTGTGTGTGTGTATGTGTAGTCACTGTGTGTGTGTGTGTGTGTGTGTGTGTAGTCACTGTGTGTGTGTGTGTGTGTGTGTGTGTGTGTGTGTGTGTGTATCTCTGTGTGTGTGTGTGTGTACTCACTGTGTGTGTGAGGCTGTGTGTGTTTGTTATCACTGTGTGTGTGGTACTCACTGTGTGTGTGTATGTATCACTGTGTGTGTGTGTGTGTATGTATCACTGTGTGTGTGTGTGTTCTCACTGTGTGTGTGTGTGTGTGTTCTCAGTGTGTGTGTGTGTTTTATCACTGTGTGTGTGTGTGTGTGTATGTATCACTGTGTGTGTGTGTGTGTGTGTGTGTGTGTGTGTGTGTGTGTGTGTGTGTGTGTATCACTGTGTGTGTGTGTGTGTGTGTGTGTGTAGTCACTGTGTGTATGTATCACTCTGTGTGTGTGTGTGTGTGTGTGTGTGTGTGTACTCACTGTGTGTGTGTGTGTACTCACTGTGTGTGTATGTATCACTGTGTGTGTGTGTGTGTGTACTCACTGTGTGTGTGTGTGTTTGTACTCAGTGTGTGTGTGTGTGTGTGTACGTGGTCACTGTGTGTGTGGTACTCACTGTGTGTGTATGTTTCACTGTGTGTGTGTTTTTATCAGTGTGTGTGTGTGTGTACTCACTGTGTGTGTGTGTGTGTACTCACTGTGTGTGTCTCACTGTGTGTGTAGTCACTGTGTGTATGTATCACTGTGTGTGTGTGTATCACTGTGTGTGTGTGTGTGTGTGGGTGTGTGTGTAGTCACTGTGTGTGTGTATGTAATCAATGTGTGTGTATGTTGTGTATATCACTGTGGTGTGTGGTGTGTGGTATTTGTGTACTCACTGTGTGTGTATGTGTTACTGTGTTGTGTGTAAACCCTCACTGTGGTGTGTGGTTGTGTACTCACTGTGTGTGTATGGTATCACTGTGTGTGTGTGTGGTGGTACTCACATGTGTGTGTGTATGTATCACTGTGTGTGTGTGTGGGTCATGCACGCACTGTGTGTGTATGTATCACTGTGTGTGTGTGTACTCGCTGTGTGTGTGTGTGTGTGTGTGTGTGTGTGTACGCACTGTGTGTGTATGTATCACTGTGTGTGTGTGTGTGTGTGTGTACTCGCTGTGTGTGTATGTGTATCACTGTGTGTGTGTGTGTGTGTCTGTGTGTGTGTGTACTCGCTGTGTGTGTATGTGTATCTGTGTGTGTGTGTGTGTGCTCACTGTGTGTGTGTGTGTGTGTGTGTGTATGTATCACTGTGTGTGTGTGTGTGTACTCACTGTGTGTGTATGTGTACCATCCTGTGTGTGTTTGTGTGTGGTGTGTGTGGGATGTTACTCCATGTGTGTGTGTGTATGTGCTATCACTGTGTGTGTGTGTGTACTCACTGTGTGTGTTGTGTGTGTTGTGTGTGGGTACGCACTGTGTGTGTATGTATCACTGTGTGTGATGTGGTACTCGCTGGCTGTCGTGTGTGTGTGTGTGTGTGGTGTGTACGCTAACTGTGTGTGATAGTGTTATCACTGTGTGGTGTGTAGTGTGTGTTGTGTATCGTCCCTGCTTGTGTGTGTATGTGTGTGAACTCAATGTGTGTGTGTGTGTGTGTGTCTGTGTGTTGTGTACTACTCGCTGTGTGCTGTATGTTGTACTCTGTGTTGTGTTGTGTCTCGTTGCTCACTGTGTGTGTGTGTGATGTGTTTGTGTGTATGTCTCACTGTGTGGTGTGTGTGACTACTCACTGTGTGTGTATGTACTATATCGTATCACTGTGTGTTGTGTGTGTGTGTGTGTGTGGTACCTCACTGGGTGTGTGTGGTGTGTGTACTCACTTGTGTGTGTGTGGGTTACTCACTGTGTGTGTGTGTGTGTGTGTGTGTGTGGGTACAGCACTGTGTGTGTATGTATCACTGTGTGTGTGTTGTGTGTGTTGTGGTAGTGTGTAAAATCACTGTGTTTGTACGTATCACACTGTGGGTGTATACTCACTGTGAGTGTGAAGTGATGTGAGTGAGTGATCCCCTAAAAACAATGAAAGCCTCTTGACTTGAAGTAAACGCTTTGTTGTATTAATATCAGGAACCTAAAGGAGGTGTCAGTCGATTCAGTAGGGTAATCCAGACATATATTTGTTGATAAAACCGGTATGTAATTGTCTCATCCTCCTCGCTGGCCTGGAACAGAGCTGCCCAAACCGGATAGAACTCAGCCTCCAGTGTGCTTAGGGGCTGCTGAGAGCGGAAGGAGGTCAATGAATTCCTCCAAGTGAAGAGGACCTAGTTCTTACTCTCTAGGCAGCGATGATTTTTTTTTTGGGCCTATCCGGCCAGATACAAAGGCAGATTACACACACAGGAATGATCAAACGCAGGTAAAATCGACCAATAACCACTGACGGGTGCACTTGAAGAGCTTCAGCTTCTCACTGCAAGCCTGCATGTGGATTCCCGTCCCAAAAGCTTGTACACTCAATTCACAGGGACACGACAGTCACTTTTCACTTTACCTGGTTAGGTCAGCGGTGGGGGGGCTATAGACACAAGCAGCAGGGGGCCCAGGACTCCTTGTACCACCATGAAGCCTTTGTACAGCTCGCCTTTCCTGCTTTTCTAAACAGTGCTTTCTTGAGTGAGAAGCCCTCAGACTGCTACTGCCACTTACTGTCTTTAACTTGCTAAGTATAGTTTAAGGAATGTATCAACAGGCACGTCCACTCAACTGGCCACTTATTTAGAAACACATACCTGCGTTCTTTCGACACTCCACTTGCATACTTTACTTATAATTTACTTATTGAGTTATTTATTTTATTGAGTTTGGTTTGTTTGTTCAAAATTCTAACCGAAATGCTGATCTTGGTTGAAATATTTGTTTTCCCTGTTATGTGTGTAAAATCATCTGTGACCGGAGGGAAATCACTAATTCTGAAATTTCAGTTAAATTAAGTTACTGTCTCTTTAAGGGATGTGTTTGTGTGTAAAACGCTCTCCAGTCTGGGAAATGCAAAACTGAGAGGAGGTACGTGTTATCAGCAGCCCTGCCTAAAAAACAGTCATATCTCACTTTATAATACTACACAAAATGAGGCCGGATGCAGGTCAGTATGTTAGTGGACACGTATAGTTATGATGGTCAGCTGAATAACCCAGTGTTTATAACCAATCAACACAGCCCACTGAAAAGGGACAGTGTGCACCATGAACCACTGCCTGCCTCTGTGACCTCTAATACAGTGACCCTAGTGGAGGACGTTAGGAATTGACAGAGGAGATGGGAGAGTAGTAATTTGGATTCGGACTAGCTGTTAAGACTACACAGACCTACAGTGTTCTGAAGTTGTTCCTTAGTTGCCAGCAACCTGGAGCTGCAAGGCTAACGTGGCTAACAAGTCATGGAAGCGTAGTTAGCATTTTTAGCCGGTAAACATGGTGTTTTGGGGGGAAAAAACAGGCTGGCTCTAGCTAAATCATTCACACCTGGCCCAGACCATGTGGAGGTGTTTAGAGTGAGGCGGTCTGGATTCCCTGTTACCTGTCAGCGTTGACATGATTCAGCTCCAGGGTGCTGCTACTGTCCAGG
>JAMWET010004103.1:95000-106277 GCA_024036415.1 Prochilodus magdalenae | reverse complement strand
CACACACTCTCTCACACACACACTCACTCTCACACACACACACACACACACACTCACTCTCACACTCACTCTCTCTCTCTCACACACACACACACACACTCTCTCTCACACTCACTCTCACACTCACTCTCTCTCTCTCACACACACACACACACACACACACACTCACTCTCTCTCACACTCACTCTCTCTCTCACACACACACACACACACACACACTCACTCTCTCTCACACTCACTCTCTCTCACACACACACACACACACACACACACACACACACACACACACACACACACACACACACACACACAGACGAGAAACCCAAACTCAGACAAATCTGTTTATTCAGTATGCTGATACATTCATTCAGCTCCACACACCTGCACACCTGCAGCCTGACCAGTGAGCGGTGTGGGGGCGGAGATCCCTCCTTAAAAACAGGTAAAAAATCTAAAAATAATCCCCAATTTAAATAACATCATAATGCAATACCCCAACTCACACACATTCTCTGATATTTCACCTGTGACTGTGTGAATAATTGCAGGTGCAGACGCAGGCCCGACCTGCGGTCAGCATCGTCGTGAGAACCTCTTCTACACAGCTGGAAAACAATGGGTCTTCAGCTCAATCAGCCATTGCCTCATAGAGGGGCCCTCTAAACCACCTGCGGGCCAATCAGCTGCGCCGTGTCCGAGGGCTGGAGCGCGGGGGTGGGGCTCTGTGCTGAGGGGGCGGGGTTCGGGGCAGAGTCCCGTTTCAGGTTGAGGATGTGCTGCCGCAGGTGAATCAGCCAATCCTCCTGAACCGAGAGGGGACCTTTAAACACCTCCTCACAGAACCTGCACACACAGGAGGACAGAGGGACACATCGGACCAGATCAGACCAGGTTTAGATTAGACCAGATTGGGTCGGAGCAGATCAGACCAGGTTTAGATCAGACCAGATTGGGTCGGAGCAATTCAGATCAGGTTTAGATCAGACCAGATTGGGTCGGAGCAGATCAGACCAGGTTTAGATCAGACCCGATTGGGTCGGAGCAGATCAGATCAGGTTTAGATCAGACCAGATTGGGTCGGAGCAGATCAGACCAGGTTTAGATCAGACCAGATTGGGTCGGAGCAGATCAGACCAGGTTTAGATCAGACCAGATTGGGTCGGAGCAGATCAGACCAGGTTTAGATCAGACCAGATTGGGTCGGAGCAGATCAGACCAGGTTTAGATCAGACCAGATTGGGTCGGAGCAGATCAGATCAGGTTTAGATCAGATTAAATCAGATTAACAATCTAAAGCAGATTTCTCGTGCTGTGTGACGATAAGAAGTGTCCTCTGTGTGGCTTTATGAATTATGATGCTCCTAATCTGAGCGCTCCTCCTACAATCAGACTGTTAGACTCTACCGGCTGATCAGATAAGATATCACACACGGGGAAACGTGTCCCTTACAGCAGACGACCACGAGAAACACTCAGGTCCAGGTTCACAGAATACAAATCAAGACAACACACAATAAACAACAGCACAGACAGACAGCACAGACAGCACAGACAGGACAGACAGGACAGGACAGACAGCACAGACAGGACAGCACAGACAGACAGCACAGACAGGACAGCACAGACAGCACAGTACAGACAGACAGCACAGTACAGACAGACAGCACAGTACAGACAGACAGACAGACAGACAGCACAGTACAGACAGACAGACAGCACAGTACAGACAGACAGACAGACAGCACAGACAGGACAGGACAGACAGCACAGTACAGACAGACAGCACAGTACAGACAGACAGACAGACAGACAGACAGCACAGTACAGACAGACAGACAGATAGCACAGTACAGACAGCACAGACAGACAGACAGACAGACAGACAGACAGACAGCACAGACAGACAGCACAGACAGACAGCACAGGACAGACAGACAGACGCTTGTTGATCTGAATTCTGATCTGGGTGCTGAAGTTCAGAATATAATTATAATAATTAACACCACTCTGGAGCAGCCGCACACAGCCCTGAGCACCCGAACACCCGAACACCTGAACACCCTCAGAACCCTACAGACAATTAATTCACTAAATGAACGAACAGATAGATAAACAGATAGATATAGATAAACATACAGATGGATGGATGGATGGATGGATGGATGGATAGATAGATAGATAGATAGATAGATAGATGGCAGACAGACACGTGGAGAAAGATGTTGGCCCCCCTCGGTTGATGAAGGAAAAGCCCACAGTGGGACAGTAATAACTTTGATCAGACTACAGTAATAATAAATACAGACTCTATTAAAATGAACACATGGAAGTCAGACGCTGCTTTTCAGCCATGCTTCATCAGAACTCCTGAAACGGGCCCGGGCAGAAATGATGGGACCCTTCTCCACAGGACATTCTCCCAGGGGCTCTGTGGCTTGTATGTAGTTTGGTAAATTCCAGTCTGGCTTTATTACCAGTGGTCTCCTCCTTGGTGGTCTCCCACTAAGTCCACTGTGGCTCAGACATGGACGGATGGTGAGATCGGACTCTGATGCTCCTGGAGCTTGAAGTTCACCTTTAACCTCTGTAGAAGTTTCTCTCTGCTCCTTTGTTCCCGTTCGTATTATCCGTCTCTTTGATCTGTCGTCAGTTCTCCTCCTGCGTCCGCGTCCAGGGAGGTGGGCTACAGTCCCCTGGATCCTAAACTTCTGAATGATATAAGCAGCTGTGGTCACAGGAACATCCAGCTGCTTGGAGACGGTCTTATCACCTGTACCTTTAACATGCTGGTCTATAGTTCTCTTTCTGATGTCCTGAGACAGCTCTGTCCTTCGCTTCCTCTGGACCATGCTGAGTGTGGTACACACCTGGTCACCAAACAGCACAGTGCCTACCTGTAGCCCTATATACAGGCCCACTGACTGAGTACAGGACTGTACACACCTGTGATGCTAATTAGTGAACACACCTTGGTCTAACACGTCCCTTTGGGGGGACATTGTTCAGGGTGCCATCATTTCTGCCCGGGCCCGTTCCAGGAGTTCTGTTGAAGCACGGTGGAAAAGCAGCGTCTGACTTCCATTAGTTCATTTTAATAGAGTCTGTATTTATTATTATTTAGTCAGATTAAAGTTATTACTGTGCCTCTGCGGGCTTTTCCTTCAGTAACCGAGGGGTACCAGCTTCTTTCTCCACGTGTGTAGCTGAGGAACCGTGTGGTGGAGTGTTTGAACACAGCACTAAAGCAGCTCCTCGCCTCCCCACAACACAGCGACACTGACTCACCTGCACTTCAGCGAGTAAACCTTCCCCACCAGCTTAACCAGGCTGCTCTCTGGTGGGCGGGGCATGAGGGAGGGGGCGTTTCCAGCACGTGGCTTCAGAGGTCCTGCCCCCAGCCTGCTCTCACTGTGGGGGAGGTGCTTAGGAGGACGCCTCTCACAACCTGCAACACACAAACACAAACATAGCTCCACAGTCCATTAGTGGGTGGGTGGAGGGGCGGGGCGGGGGTGGGGGGGTTGAGTCAGACCGAGAGATTCAGAGTCAGCTTTACCATCAGAGTCAGTTTCACAGTCATCATCCGAGTTTCTGAATCAGAGTTAGAGTCAGCTTCAGAGTTAGAGTCAGCTTCAGCATCAGAGTCAGCTTCAGCATCAGAGTCAGCTTCAGCATCAGAGTCAGCTTCAGCTGCAGAGTCAGAGTCAGCTGCAGAGTCAGAGTCAGCTGCAGAGTCAGAGTCAGCTGCAGAGTCAGAGCTTACATTTACATTCATGGCATTTAGCTGACGCTCCTACAAGGTTAATCAGGTGGGCCAGTGTAGGAGTCTGAGTCAGAGACTCTTATTGGTGTAGCACAGCGTAGTCACCCAGACCGGGAATCAAACCCCAACCTCCCACACGTGATGGTGCTTTCTGGTGGGTAATGGTGTTATCTGTGGGAGTCCACGTCAGAGTCAGAATCAGCTACAGATTCAGAGTCAGATCGGAGTCGGAGTCGGAGTCATCCCCTCACAGATCTCACTGAGTGCATGTGAAACAGCTCGTGTGAATGTTACCTCTGGCAGCGGTGTGCGTTAGTGGGTGCTGCAAGGCTGATGGTTTCCTGTGGGCAGAGGAAGTGGAATGTTGACCTTTGACCTCTCGTGCACCGGCAGGGCGAGCAGGTTCCAATTCGGAGAGGGAGGGGTGGGGAGAAGAGGAACTCTTCTGTGTGAGAGAACAGTGACTGTAAGAGCTAGAACTTCACCTCAGGGCAGCTTCAATACGGATCTAATGCTAGTTTTAGCTAGCGCACTTTAGCGTTAAGCTAATGAGGGTTCACAAACACTCTAGATCACACACGAACACTAACAAGCACTCGTTCAGTAAAGGAGCCTGGCACAGAGCTGCTGGCACCGTGCTCCATTCCTAACAACCAACCGGAACCTGTTTAGACTACAGCTCATGTTCACGGTCCGTGGCATATCTAGAACCTGCAGAAGTCATTAAATAAGTCTTGCCCTCTTGACCACTTGTGGCAGTTCTCCCCTCAGGTAGCGTTTGTGGAGCTCCGCCACTTTCCCCGGTTCTCTCTGCATCCACTCCGCCAGCGTCTCTATGGGGGAGCCGTTGGTGTGCCAGTCCACGCCCTGCTGGCGCAGGTGAGCCCGTGCGTGACTCGCCAGAGCTTTCCTGTTCTCAAAGTCAAATCCGCACAGATCGCAGGTAGCTTCACACCCTGCAGGAGGAACACGCCCGCACACGCCCGCACACACACAAACACACACACACACACACAAACACACACAAACACACACACACACACACATAAACACACAAACACAAACACAGCTGGCAGAACCCTGTAGCTACCTGACGCGGTAGTTCAGCCACAGTCCTAGCTAGCCCATTAGCGTTAGCTGATTAGCTAATCCAGCTGTAAAGGCCATTACTGGGGCCAAGCGTGCCCATAGAACCCCAAATAACAGTTGTAGAACCTGTAAACCTTTTCACAGCCGGTTCCGTGCTTTTCCGGTACGCTAGGTTCGCTAGCTTGCTAACATTAGCGCCCACAGAGTCCATGTTTCTTCGTTGGTGTTCTTTCCTTATCACCTACAGACTCTCCTGTCCTCTCTCTCTCACCACAAGGAAAGATCTAGAACCATAACTGAGGAGATTTCTGAAGTCATATCTGTTCTGACGGTGAGAACCTCAGTACAGTAGAGTCTAGAACCTGGCCCTGAAGATCATTACACGGCAGTTTAACCAGCAGGTCAGGCTCCTTTAATGGTGTGATGTGTTTACGTTTAACACTGTGAGTGTAAATGTTAGTGTTGTGGCGGTGTGGTTACGGTGTACGCGGTGATGAACACCAGCGGTAAAGCCGCCCGGGACATTATAGGAGGAGAGCCTGCGTGTGAGCGTTCCAGCTGGTAGGAGGGTGACGAGGGGATGGGGCGACGAGGGGATGGGGCGACGAGAGGATGTGGGGCGACGAGGGGATGGGTTGCGACAGAGGGGGATGGGGGGGACGCGACGAGGGATGGGTTGACGTGGGGATGGGGGGTGACGAGGTGGGATGAGACGGGATGTGTGGGGTGAACGAGGGGACAATGTGGGGTGACGAGGGGATGTGGGGTGACGAGGCGATGTGGCGACGGGGATGGGGGGTGAAGACGGGAGGGGGTGACGAGGGGATGGGGGGTGACGAGGGGATGTGGGGTGACGAGGGGATGGGGCGACGAGGGGATGTGGGGCGACGAGGGGATGTGGGGCGACGAGGGGATGTGGGGTGACGAGGGGATGTGGGGCGACGAGGGGATGCCGGGCGACGAGGGGATGTGGGGCGACGAGGGGATGGGGTGGGAGCGAGTGACGAGGGGGATGTGGGGTGACGAGGGGATGTGGGGCGACGAGGGGATGTGGGGCGACGAGGGGATGGGGTGACGAGGGGATGTGGGGTGACGAGGGGATGTGGGGTGACGAGGGGATGTGGGGTGACGAGGGGATGTGGGGTGACGAGGGGATGTGGGGTGACGAGGGGATGTGGGGTGACGAGGGGATGGGGGGCGACGAGGGGATGGGGGGCGACGAGGGGATGTGGGGTGACGAGGGGATGTGGGGTGACGAGGGGATGTGGGGTGACGAGGGGATGTGGGGTGACGAGGGGATGTGGGGTGACGAGGGGATGTGGGGTGACGAGGCGATGTGGGGTGACGAGGCGATGTGGGGTGACGAGGCGATGTGGGGTGATGAGAGGATGGGGTGACGAGGGGATGTGGGGTGACGAGGGGATGTGGGGTGACGAGGGGATGTGGGGCGACGAGGGGATGTGGGGCGACGAGGGGATGGGGATGTAGAATCTGGGAGACGCCTGAGGCACAGCCACATTGGCTGGGACTGGGATCGTGATGAGGGGTCCCGCACTCCGAGCTGCTCAAGATGGTTCCGTTTCAGAGCTCTGAGTAAGGGGCTTCGTGTTCTCTGCGCCCCCCTGTGGTGGAAACAGAGACTGTCCTGCACATGCTGAATCTGTGAAAGGCTCGTTCTACACCTCGGGGCAGTGAAGGGCACTGTGTGGGCACGCTGACAAACGTAGTGCACTAACAGGAGGTGGACGTACCTGTGGTCATCCCTGTGGTCATCCCTGTGGCCGCTCCTGTGGCCGTCCCTGTGGCCGCGCTGTCCAGCGAGTCTGCCTTCTCTTTGAGGAAGAGTACAGGTGAAGACAAAGAGGCCGTCTTCCTCCACGAGCTGCCCGCCCCTGCCATGGACTCCGGTTTAACCTCTGACCCCTGCAGTGTCCCTTCTCTCACCATGAGCTCACACAGGGTGTCGATAGGCGAAGCATTGGGGGACCATTTCACCCCCAGCTGGCGCAGGTGGGCACGGGCGTGGCAAGACAGAGCTTTACGACTGTCGAACATTTCACTGCAGTAATCACACCGAACCGGCACCGAGAGCTCCGCCTCCGGCTTCAACACTGAGACACGGTCAGGGGGGGGGAGAGAGGGAGAGGGGGAGAGAGAGAGGGGGGGAGAGAGAGGGAGAGGGAGAGAGAGAGAGAGAGAGAGAGAGAGAGAGAGAGAGAGAGAGAGAGAGAGAGAGAGAGAGAGAGAGAGAGAGAGAGAGAGAGAGAGAGAGAGAGAGAGAGAGAGAGAGAGAGAGAGAGAGAAAGAGACAGAGAGAGAGAGAGACAGAGAGAGACAGAGAGAGACAGAGAGAGACAGAGACAGAGAGAGAGAGAGAGAGAGAGAGAGAGAGAGAGAGAGAGACGAGACAGAGAGAGAGAGACAGAGACAGAGAGAGACAGAGACAGAGAGAGAGTTAATGAAGGGAGTGCAGGAGACTCAAACACACACTTACCTGCTCCAGGTAACAGTATTTAAACTCCCTACTCTGCCTGGTCCTACACTCTGACCGCTCGCGGGTCTGATCCGTATGAGTTCTGGTTTCTGAGGTTGCGTATGTGTGAACGACACACTGAGTGGAGCAGGACTGCAGCGACTGTGCGTCAGGTGGCCTTTAACCCCTAACAGTCACAGCGAGTAACTAAAGACCCGGGGGACCCGACCTGAGCAGACCCGAGCGGGCCCGACCTGACCTGAGCAGACCCGAGCGGACCCGAGCAGACCCGAGCGGACCTGAGCAGACCCGGGCGGACCCGACCTGACCTGAGCAGACCCGGGCGGACCCGACCTGACCTGAGCAGACCCGGGCGGACCCGACCTGAGCAGACCCGAGCGGGCCCGACCTGACCTGAGCAGACCCGAGCGGACCTGAGCAGACCCGGGCGGACCCGACCTGAGCAGACCCGAGCGGGCCCGACCTGAGCAGACCCGAGCGGACCCGACCTGACCTGAGCAGACCCGAGCGGACCCGACCTGACCTGAGCAGACCCGGGCGGACCCGACCTGACCTGAGCAGACCCGGGCGGACCCGACCTGAGCAGACCCGAGCAGACCCGAGCGGACCTGAGCAGACCCGAGCGGACCCGACCTGACCTGAGCAGACCCGAGCGGACCCGACCTGAGCAGACCCGAGCGGGCCCGACCTGAGCAGACCCGACCTGACCCAGCAGACCTGTTAGTGAGACTAGTGAGCTTCAGTCTGCTGAAGCTTAAAGACTGGACTCTGGAGTGATGGACGGTCACGTGGTCTGAGGAGTCCAGACTGACCCGTTTCCAGAGTGATGGGAGTGCCAGGCTAAGAAGGAAGCAGCAGAGGTGATGCTCCCGTCATGCGTAGAGCCCCCTGTACAAGCCTCTGGAGGCGGTGATATGACCTGGGGGGCTTCAGGTGGTCAGGTCGAGGATCAGCTGACCACCTGAGCGTGCACGAGTAAAGCTACAGGTCGGCCTGAATGAGCGCTGGTAAAGACGAGGCTGGGGAACCAGAGGCGGAGCTTCGTTATCTCCAGCTGCTCCTCTGATAAACAAACCTCTCAGCACATCGTCCCCTGAGGACGGCCTCGCCCGGACGAGGAGCCAGGTGTGAGCAGGTGAGGAGACCGAGAGCGTGTCTTACCTGTGGTGGTCTGGCCGCTGCTGGATCCTGGGGCGCTCAGCATTGGCGTAGTGGTGTTCTTGGGTTTGCCGGGTTCTGTGACGCAGATTTTCATCTCCACCGGCTCGTCCTTCGGTTTGGGCACCACTGTCCGAGAACCCTTCCTGGCCTTGGGTACTCGTGGAGGGGCGGAGCCTGGAGATGGCACAGTAGGAGCAGGCCCAGGAGTCAGAGAGGGCCGGGCGGCAGACAGAGGCGGAGGACTAGTGGGTTTGCAGTGCAGAGGCTTTGTAGGAGGAGCATGTGGCTTTGTGGGCGAGGCAAGAGACATTGTAGGTGGGGCATGGGCATTTGTGGGCATACCAAAGGGCTTTAAAGGCGAGGCATGGGGTTTTGTAGGAGAGGGCACAGGCTTTGTAAGTGAGGAATGGGGCTTTGTGGGCATGGCTGCAGTATGGGACTGTATGGGTGGAGCATATGCCTTTGTGGGTGATGCATGTGTCTTTGTGGGTGTGGCACTTTGTTTTGGGGGTGGGGCCTGTGGCTTAATAGGTGAGGTAAGTGGCTTTGTGGCTGGGACGCTGTTCCTTGAGGGCGGAGCATGAGGCTTGGGTAAACTGGTTTCTCCACGGCGGGCCATCAGGTTCCTGAGCGTTGCCATCGGAGACCCATGCACGGTCCACTCGGTGATGCCGAGCTGGCGCAGGTGAGAGCGGGCGTGGCTCGCTAAACTCTGGCTCTTCTTAAACCTATCATGACAGAACTCACAGTTCACGTCCTTCGATGAGTCACCTGGAGGCAGAGACACATCACTCTCAGGAGCTGGGCAGATCACACATACAGTCCTGAGAGGCAGGAGAAGCGTCCTGACTGTACCTGTACAGGTACAGGTGACTCCTCCTCCTCCTGTCAGCTGAACTAGTAATCAAATACACCAGCACCACAGTGTGGGCGTGTCCACAGCAGAAGCGTTAACCTGAACTCACCTCTCGCCTGTCCTTTCAGCCCAAACACCTCACCCTGCGGCCCCACCGGTGAGGTCTTCACCTTTTTCGGGGGTGGTGGGGAGGCAGGGGTGGCGTGCGGACCCTCGGGTGGTGGAGAAGTGGGTTGGGGGCGTTTGGGGGCGGTCCTGAGGGGAGTGGATGAGGGCGAATAGTCATCGTCGAGTTGCAGTGGGCCGAGCCCCCCACTCTGCTCCTCCTTCAGCAGTAGCTCGTGCAGGACGTCGATGGGGGCGCCTTTAGAGTCTATCTCCACCCCAAACTGGCGCAGGTGAGCCCTCGCATGGCTGGACAGACCCTTCCTCGTCTCGTACCACGCTCCGCACAGCTCACAGACGTGCACATCCTCCCTCAGCGAGGGGTCCGTCATCGTCACTGCAGAGAGAGAGCGTTCAGTACGGTCACACAGGAGGGGCAAAGCCCTCGCGTCGTCATCCATCTGGCACAACCTCCCTGTATCTACCCTCGATCTATCAGCTCCACCTACCTGTATCTACCCTCGATCTATCAGCTCCACCTCCCTGTATCTACCCTCGATCTATCAGCTCCACCTACCTGTATCTACCCTCGATCTATCAGCTCCACCTCCCTGTATCTACCCTCGATCTATCAGCTCCACCACCCTGTATCTATCCGCTCCACCTCCCTGTACCTACCCTTGATCTATCAGCTCCACCTCCCTGTATCTACCCTCGATCTATCAGCTCCACCACCCTGTATCTACCCTCGATCTATCAGCTCCACCACCCTGTATCTACCCTCGATCTATCAGCTCCACCACCCTGTATCTACCCTCGATCTATCAGCTCCACCTCCCTGTATCTACCCTCGAGCTATCAGCTCCACCTCCCTGTATCTACTCTCGATCTATCAGCTCCACCTCCCTGTATCTACCCTCGATCTATCAGCTCCACCTCCCTGTATCTACCCTCGATCTATCAGCTCCACCTCCCTGTATCTACCCTCGATCTATCAGCTCCACCTCCCTGTATCTACCCTCGATCTATCAGCTCCACCTCCCTGTATCTACCCTCGATCTATCAGCTCCACCTCCCTGTATCTACCCTCGATCTATCAGCTCCACCTCCCTGTATCTACCCTCGATCTATCAGCTCCACCTCCCTGTATCTACCCTCGAGCTATCAGCTCCACCACCAGGATCTTCAGCTCCGACATCTTTAACAAGATCCTGGAACAACAGGTCTCACTGTAAACCAGCCAATCAGAGCAGAGCTAATCTAATTGTTCATGAACTTACCAAACGGGAAACAGCTCATTTAGTTCTAGAACCAGAACACAGTGTAGAACCACATCTGGGTATTGGAAGTCACATACACACATATGTACAACGTCCTGTGTTAGACCTGACCTGCACACAGTGTGGCTGGGGTTACTCACTGAGGTTCAGCGGGGCGTCTGTTTCCTGAGGAGCCCACAGGGGTTTGGAGGAGGCCAGAGAGAGAGACGGAGACGGAGCTGGAGCACTGTTTTGCTCCGTGGGCACCGTACTCGGCTTATCGAGTTTAACAGGGCTGAGCCGTGGGGGGGGCGAGCCGGGGGACAGCGGAGGTATCCCTGCAGCCGGAGACTTTCTGTACTTCTTCTTCACCAGCGTGGATATCTTGATCTTCAGTTTGGTGGTGGAGTCCTTTTTGTGGACGGGGGTTTTAAGTGTAGGGGACAGTGGGGACTTGGAGGTAAGGGCTTTGGGGGCTTTAAGGCTGGGGGTCTGGGGGGTTTTGGGTTTTTTGGGGGTTTTGTGAGCTGGCGTTTTGTCTGTGCCAGCC